>JACMZG010001863.1:53809905-54373210 GCA_018340805.1 Microvelia longipes
ATCTTAAATTTATGTAGGCGTAGTTTAAATTTAAATTATGTTGAAAATGTATAGGATAATAAATTATGCTTTTAACAAAATCATAAAAACTCCTGAAAACCATATTTTAACATTTCAAATTTTTCTTAATAATGACTCGTGAGAAAAAAAAAGTGCTTTCCATATTTTCCATAAAATAAATGAAAATATAAAAGGTAATATTTATGCAACAGCTATTCTCGGGTCGTAAATTTTCATGAATTTTCCGAGGTAAGTTTGTACTTGAATGACTAGAGTGGAGTGGCGGGAGGTCTCTCACAGAAACAGCAGCCAAACTGATTTTATGCTTAAAAGGAAATTAAAATCTGAAGCCATCGTACATTTTTGTATAATATTTAGTTATAATATATACAATTTTTAGCTTTGTTTCAAACATTTATTATTGTAAATAAAATTTTAAAATGTCATACTTGTTATAAATTGACGTCATAAATTTGAAAAATTCTATTATACTAGGTGACACAGAATGTAATATTTTGTTTTAAAAATATATATATTTTTAAGATGACGTTAAAAATACCCAGATTTGATAATTTTTTTTCATTCACCCTTCGCGTGGTGTATTGAAATAGATATGCGTTTTTACTTAAAATCTTAAACCTAGATTTGAACTAAATTACCTGGTTTTAATTTTTCAACATCTTTTTCAACATCTCTCGAACACTAATCTGTTCGAGTTATGTCTAGTTTAACTTCGGTTATTGGAAAGAAATTTGTTAAAAAGTATTATTTATTTCCAGGCGGTATATAATGCGAAGTTTATTGACTAGTTTTAAGGGAGTGATAAAGCACTTATCACTCCCAAGGGAGACAAATTTACTTTTCTCTCTTAAATTCTTCAGTAAATTTATAAAAGGGACCAACACTTTTCCGGGAGGCGGCATACCCAAAAATGTATAAAGGGTGTTCGACCAAAATATTTTTATTGACCTAAAATCCGCTTTAGGTCAAAAGAATTTTTTTGGAGCAATCATTTTGTTAAATTTTTGGAGGGTAGCACTCCTAAAATGCATAAGGGTGTTGAGAACGCAGACAGACTGACTTTAACTATTTTTATTGATTTAACAATTTGACAGATTTTACTCTTCCTCGGCGTCTTCTCAACGACTGACCCTGTCATCTATTTTTCCTTTCCTGACGTGACGTCTTACAACTTGCTTACTTGCAATAAATAAATAAATAAATAACTAGTTCCAACATTCTCCCCCGGGAATACCTGGGGTTTTACTCCAGGTTTTCTTACGATGTGAGGTGGTGATCCGCTGTTCGATGCTCCCACGATGAAGTGATACGAGTTCAGAGTTGATGCTTCTGACTTCAATTTTTTCATAATTCTTTTGAACGTTAAACTTAAGTTTTCATTTTTCATTTATCTCAGAAACAAAAACAAACAAATAAATAATTAATAACAACTCAAAAACAACAACAAATAAAATATTTCCCTAATCTAGAGCTTCAAGAGTCTAGCTCTAGTGGGTATATACGTTGTAGTGGACGTAAGAGGTGCCCTGTGGCCGTTTTTATGCGTACTAGCCGAACTTGACCATCGTTGCCAGGTAGCATCTCTTCCACAATTCCTAACGGCCAGTCTAATCTCTTAGAATTTTCGATTTCCACTAAAACAAGTTCTCCTAACTTCAAGTTCCGTTTTTCTTTTTTCTTGTTGTATAATTTCAGCTGACCTAGGTACTCGGCTCGGAACCTCCTCTTTAGAGTGTCTGTCACAGTCCGTCGATGTTTTATACGTCTGTCGAGACTCCTAGCGTCAATTAAATCAATATCCGCGGTTCCGTCCGGTTGTAAGTCTTGTAAGAATTTCTTTGGCGTGATAGGCTCTAAATCCGGGGTTTTGTCGGGTACGTAAGTCAATGGGCGAGAATTAATCATATTTTCGCAATCCGTCAATACGGTGTACAGTTCTTCGTACGTCAGTGAAGCCTTACCTAGATTTTTCCTTAATAAAATTTTGGTCAACCCAACTAACCTCTCCCACCACCCGCCCCACCAGGGTGCGGCAGGAGCCGAAAAAATCCAATTAATTTGTTGTTCCAGGCCAAAATTTTTAATTTCCGTCCAGTTAAGTTTATTAAACGCGTTGTACGTGCCCACAAAATTTGTTCCATTATCAGAGTAGATAGTATTTGGCCTTCCCCTTCTATTAATGAATCTCCTTAAAGCCTGCATAAAAGCAGAAGTGGAAAGTGAACAAACTAATTCTAAATGTACTGCTCTGTATACAGCACAGGTGAATAAACACACATAAGCTTTTTCACCGTTTCTTAAGTACAACGGTCCTGCAAAATCTACGCCTGAAACTTCAAATGAGTAAGCATCTCTAACTCTATTTTTAGGGAGTGCTATAGGAGCCGTCTCTAGTGCTTTAGCACTAAATCTTCTACAAATAATACAACCTCTAATGGCTGCTCTAATAGTTCTCCTTCCCCCTAAAATCCAAAACTTTTCTCTAATAATAGAAAGCAATGTAGCGCCTTCTACGTGTGAATTTTTCCTATGAATTTCGAAAATTAATTTTTTTTGACAAATTCATTTTTCGCAGGAAGCACAATAGGAAATTTAAAATCCAATTCGTCATCTCTATTTTCTAATTTGGTTTTAATTCTAATTATGCCTGATTCATCTTCAACAGGACACAATAACTTTAATTTATCGTCTTTAACGCCTAAAAATGATTCTTTTTGTATCAAAAGAATGAGTCTATTTTGCGCCGTTTCTATTTCTAAATTTGTCAACCCTCCGGTTACCGCGTTACTTCTATTAAACCTATTGTTTATAAACCGTAACCACCAGGCTACAATCCTAACAATCTCACTAAATTTAGAAAAATTAATAAAATTATCCAAAAAATTATCTTTTGTTTCATTTAAACTAGATACAGTCATTTTTAATTTTTCTTTGCTGACCTCGTCTTCATTAATACTTTTAATTTCGACAGGCCAGTGTTCCTCGGATTCTAAAAGCCAATGTGGACCTTCCCACCATTTAGTTTTTAATAAATTTCTAATAGAACATCCTCTACTAGGTAAGTCAGCTGCATTAAAAATACCCGGAATGTGTCTCCAACTTTTTTCGTTAGTTAATTTTCTTATTTCATTTACTCTATTCCTAACGAAAACTCCCCAGTTTTCTTCTCTTTGAATCCAAGCTAACACTGTGGACGAGTCTGTCCAAAAATATTTTTCTAAATTAGGGAGGTTCAATTCGGGTTCAACAGATGAAAAAAGTCTAGCACCTATGCTAGCTGCTAGTAACTCTAACCGTGGAATAGTCATTCCTGAAATTGGAGCAACTCTATTTTTAGCCTGAACAAACCTAATAAATGTTCCAGCCTCACTAGAGATTCTTAAAAATATGACAGCAGCGTACGCCTGCGCACTAGCGTCGGTAAAAGTATGTAAGGAATAAGATACTTTTCCATCGATCGGTCCTAATATCCACCTCGGAATACTAAGGTCTTTTAACAAAGAAAGTTCGTCATACCAACTTATGAATTTCTGGCATAACTCGTCACTAACAGTTACATCCCAGCCTATTTTGGTGGTCCACATTTCTTGTAAAAGTAACTTAGGAGCTAACGAAATGGGTGCACAAATGCCTATTGGATCAAATATTTTTTGTGCCATCGATAAAATTAACCGTTTCGTTACTTTTTCTGGTTCTATCTTAGGCCATGTATTTTGCGACTGCGTGATCAACAGCATGTCCTCTTTCTTATTCCATTTTAATCCTAAGACACTAGACATCTCATCTTGAGTGTCATCGTAAGAATACTCCCAGCCTCTGAGATCCATCCCTGCTTCTGACATAATATCAGTAGCATCTTTAATAAATATTTCTAGTTCGCTTTTATCACGTACGCTTGCAATGCAGTTGTCCATATAGAAACTAGTTATAAGTTTTGTTACGTTTTCTAGGTTATAACTAGCGTCTCCCTTAATCACTTTATCTCTCGTAATCTCTAAATGTTTAATAATTACTGCGCCTAAGTGAAAAGGACTACAAACTGCGCCAAAAACTACTCTAGCGTGTCTAAAAATTATTATTTCACCTTCTTTATTTACCCAAAAAAATCTAAAAAAATCTCTATCATTTTTGAATAAACTTATTTGCAAAAACGCTCTACGGATATCCGATACTACTCCTATTTTATTCATTCTGAACCTAATTAAATGTGGAGGTATCATTTCAATAAGATTTTTCCTTTCTCTAAGCAGTCATTTAGAGAAGGACTACCTTTGCTCTTTGCAGAGGCATCAAATACCGGCCTTACCGGACTTGTCTTACTACTTAATTTAACAACATGTCTGTGAGGTAAATAATGTTGAGGAGTTTCAGGACTTATAGGTGGTGCATACTCTATGACACCTTCATTGAGCCACTCCTCTAACACTTGGTTATATAACTCAAAATACCCTTCTCTGTGAAGCCTTGCAACCAAATTTTAGTCCTTTGCAACGCTACATTTTGATTACTAGGGAGGGGAGGGTGGTCCTCAATCCACGGCAAGTGAACGACATACCTACCGTTCTCAAATTCAACGGTTTCATCAAAATGTTTTTGGACCTGCCTATCCATTTCTTCTTTTGTTTTCTTTTCACCTGGGTCTTTAATTCCCAGCACATCCAAGGACCAAAGATCTGAAATAGGTGCTGAAAAATTTGTGCATCTTAAACTATCTACAGTTAGATAATTTGTATTCAGGTTATCGTAAGTTTTCCCAGTCAGAGTCCATCCTAATAGGGTTTCTTGAGCAACCAAACCACAAGTTAACTCGTATTTTTTACCCGTTACAAGTTTCCTAAAATATCAGCGCCTATTAAAACTTGTATGGGGCCATCTATGGTATCAGTAATATCTACTCCTAGTTTATTTAATTCTTTAAACCAAGGTCCGTTGTGCACCACTGGAGCAGCACTAGTAATAATTTCTTGGTCTAAGACCGAAAAGTTACATGAGTAGGAATCATCCATTTTCGCCAATCTAACTTTATAGATTTGGTGTAATTGTTTTTCGGTGTAAATCCCACCAAATAAACAATGAACTAATTCTTCCGTACCTAAAGATTATATCCCATTTTCTGAGCTAATGATTTTGAACATATGATCGTTGGGATCCGGAATCGATCATAGCTCGTATCCTAATTTCTCCCTTACTACCTCTAATCTTTACTCCTAGAGTTTGTAAAAATATTGTACCTACTGTACTATTCGATAACGAACATTCTGTGAGGAATCACTGTTGTCACATTTCTTTAATTCTGATTCTTTACCAGGACACATAAAATCAAAATGCCTACGTTTGCACTTAGAACATTGCAATTTTCTTTTACAATCTTTGCTCAAATGGTTTTTCGAAAACAAATAAAACAACTACCGTTTTTTAAAATCGCATTTCTTTTTTGTTGAAATGACAGTTTGTAAACAGAGGGACATTTTTCTGGTAAATGATCTACGTCTATTTTTTGACAGAACACACATTTTGTTTTATTATTTTTCCCGGTCTTATTTGTGTTCGTCAACCCTGACGCAGATGGAATCGAAACAGATTTTCCTAAATTCGTTTTTCCAAACGACCCAACAGCGAGCGCGATTCTTTCCTCGCTCTCTACTTCTTGTTTTAAGAAGTCCAAAAGATTCTCTAATCTCCTTTTAATAGAATTATCCTCACCTGCAACTACTGGTTTTCGTTGCCAAACTCTGAGTAATTCTTCTGGCAAAGAACTTTCTACCAGAGGAAAAAGCATTGCAGAGCAAGTCTCTGACGTAACTCCTAAAGATTCAAGAGCCTTATCTGAGCACTCAAACTATCATACAGGGTACTAAGAGATACACGTTCCTCAATATTAGAGAGAGTTAGTTTGAGAAGTTCTCTTACATAAACTTCAACCAGTAAATCTTTATTTCCAAACCTAGCTTTTAAACTATCGCGAGCTTTCTCATAATTTTCGCCGGTTGGAGGAAAACTAGCTACTATTTGATACGCCTTAGAATCTTCAACCATACATTGAAGGAGAAGTTCAAATTTATCTACTTTCCGTAAATTATTATCTTCGTCAAACTGTTGGAATTGACTCCAAAACGGAAGCCAAGAAAGTAGATCCCCATTAAATTGTCTAAATTTAATTTTAGGAAGTTTCATTTGTCTGTCATATCCTTTAATTTTTGTTTTTTCCGAAATTTCAGATTTGTCACTGTCAAACATTTTGTCGATTTGAATTTTGATCAAATTAAATTTTGATTGGTATTCGCTAGATGAATCTATCTCCTCCTCTAATAATTTATCGTCAGTCGTCAAATCATTTACTAAGAGTTCAAAAATTTTTCTGTCAATGTCCGTAATAGAGTTAAGTCTAAGCTCTAGTTGAGAGAGGTCCGAAAATACCTTATTTGGATCAACCTCCTCCAATTTGAGAGTCTCTTCCAACGCCTTTAACTTCTTTGTGAAAGAGCTCCTATTCACCATCCTAGACTTCCTTAATACCATATAGGCTTCGCTCGTTGCCGCCATTGTCCCAGGTCCTCTCAGATTCACGGCACCACAATGTTGAGAACGCAGACAGACTGACTTTAACTATTTTATTGATTTAACAATTTGACAATTTTACTCTTCCTCGGCGTCTTCTCAACGACTGACCCTGTCATCTATTTTTTTCCTTTCCTGACGTGACGTCTTACAACTGCTTACTTGCAATAAATAAATAAATAAATAACTAGTTCCAACAAGGGGGTCCCGACAAAAAAAAATTATTGACTCAAGATCCGTTTAATGCCAAAAGAAGAAATGTGGAGCAATATAATTTTGTTGATTTTTATGGGGGGCGGCATCTCCTAAATGTATGAGGGGGTCCGACCATGAAATTTAAAATTAAACAACAAAATGTTTGAAAATAAGAATATGACAATGATTAAATGACTTCAACGATTGGAAATGAAATCTCAAAAATATGCACCATAGGAGTAAAATGCTATTTTCCCCATCGCAATAATATCCTCTCTCTGCTTCGCCTTGTAAGGTTGTAGTCTTAAATTTATCGGCTTTGCCTGGGAAGTTAAACACATAATTTCTCAGGTTTGGCTCAGGAGTTAAATGCGACCATTGTTCCTTCACTTTTTTTCTTAGGAACAAATTAACTGCTCAAGGAAATAATGTCATTCATTATTCTCTTGGTGCATAAATAATTATCTTACCAAAAACCCCTTGCGAGGTAAAAATCTCCCCGCCAAGCCTTTGGACCAAAAAATGAGCTTTTTTTCTGTCGTTTCTAGTTGAAGACGGTCATTCGCGTTTCAAAATCATGACAGTTTGATAGTGATTTAACTGACACTGAGTTAGTAGCATTTCCACCAGAGTTAAACACTTTAGTGATTAAATATGTGTATTTATTTAAGAGAAAGTATTATTTACAATGTTTGATAGTGATTTAAGTGACACTGAGTTGGTAGCATTTCCACCAGAGTTAAACACTTAGTGATTAAATATTTGTATTTATTTAATAGAAAGTATTATTTACAATGTTTGATAGTGATTTAAGTGACACTGAGTTAGTAGCATTTCCACCAGAGTTAAACACTTTAGTGATTAAATATTTGTATTTTTTTAATAGAAAGTATTATTTACAATGTCTGCCTCCGTGGCCGTGATCGTAAAGGCGTTCGATTTCGGCACCGGAGGTCCGGGGTTCGCAGCCCGGGCTATGCTCAAAGATTTTATGAATAGTATTTGTATTAAAATGATTTCGCCAACTTTAATTAATTCTTAGAGTGTAGTTGATGCAACCCACCTGAGGTGGTGATACCCTGAGGGCCGAAAGGCCCTAAAACGGGCAGTTTTTTATTTTTATTTTATTATTTACAATGTTAGATAGTGATTTAAGTGACACTGAGTTGGTAGCATTTCCACCAGAGTTAAACACTTTAGTGATTAAATATTTGTATTTATTTAATAGAAAGTATTATTTACAATGTTTGATAGTGATTTAAGTAACACTGAGTTAGTAGCATTTCCACCAGAGTTAAACACTTTAGTGATTAAATATTTGTATTTATTTAATAGAAAGTATTATTTACAATGTTTGATAGTGATTTAAGTGACACTGAGTTAGTAGCATTTCCACCAGAGTTAAACACTTTAGTGATTAAATATTTGTATTTATTTAATAGAAAGTATTATTTACAATGTTTGATAGTGATTTAAGTGACACTGAGTTGGTAGCAACTCCACCAGAGTTAAACACTTTAGTGATTAAATATTTGTATTTATTTAATAGAAAGTATTATTTACAATGTTTGATAGTGATTTAAGTGACACTGAGTTGGTAGCATTTCCACCAGAGTTAAACACTTTAGTGATTAAATATTTGTATTTTATTTAATAGAAAGTATTATTTACAATGTTTGATAGTGATTTAAGTGACACTGAGTTAGTAGCATTTCCACCAGAGTTAAACACTTTAGTGATTAAATATGTGTATTTATTTAAGAGAAAGTAATTTTTACAATGTTTGATAGTGATTTAAGTGACACTGAGTTGGTAGCATTTCCACCAGAGTTAAACACTTTAGTGATTAAATATGTGTATTTATTTAAGAGAAAGTATTATTTACAATGTTTGATAGTGATTTAAGTGACACTGAGTTGGTAGCATTTCCACCAGAGTTAAACACTTTAGTGATTAAATATTTGTATTTATTTAATAGAAAGTATTATTTACAATGTTTGATAGTGATTTAACTGACACTGAGTTAGTAGCATTTCCACCAGAGTTAAACACTTTAGTGATTAAATATGTGTATTTATTTAAGAGAAAGTATTATATTTACAATGTTTGATAGTGATTTAAGTGACACTGAGTTGGTAGCATTTCCACAGAGTTAAACACTTTAGTGATTAAATATTTGTATTTATTTAATAGAAAGTATTATTTACAATGTTTGATAGTGATTTAACTGACACTGAGTTAGTAGCATTTCCACCAGAGTTAAACACTTTAGTGATTAAATATGTGTATTTATTTAAGAGAAAGTATTATTTACAATGTTTGATAGTGATTTAAGTGACACTGAGTTTGTAGCATTTCCACCAGAGTTAAACACTTTAGTGATTAAATATTTGTATTTATTTAATAGAAAGTATTATTTACAATGTTTGATAGTGATTTAAGTGACACTGAGGTAGCATTTCCACCAGAGTTAAACACTTTAGTGGTTAAATATTTGTATTTATTTAATAGAAAGTATTATTTACAATGTTTGATAGTGATTTAAGTGACACTGAGTTGTTTGCAACTCCACCAGAGTTAAACACTCTAGTGATTAAATATTTGTATTTATTTAATAGAAAGTATTATTTACAATGTCTGATAGTGATTAAGTGACACTGAGTTGGTAGCAACTCCACCTGAGTTAAACACAGAGTGCGTTTTGTAAACGTTGATTATACAATTCTTACTCTTTACCTCAGGAAAATCGACTACTCGACTGTGAGTTACTTTTTATACCCTTACTCATTATATTTGCTGGCATCGCTTGCTATTAAATATAGCCGCTTCGGTAAAAAAATAATCATTTTACAAGGTTGTAGTATGATACACTATTACTTTATGAGGTAGGCTATGAAATAGTATCTTTAGATTCTAAAACACGTAGCTCTAAAACCTATTTTTTATTACGAGGACTTAAAAGTATTTTCATTACATTAACACTGTATTAAATATCTCCTAAGATGTAAAAGATTTTAACATCTTACGGAGAAAAGAAAAAGTACTACAAAATTTTAGGATTGCAGTCAAACTAAACAAAAAATCGGGTACATGGTACCTCGGAACTTGTCCTCATTACATCGGATTTGCTACGCTCGTCCTCTCTGCTTCGGACTCGCTTCGCTCGTCCGCATAAATACAGTTCACCATATTTATACTTCGACGTGCCTTCGGACTCGCTTCGCATGTCTTCAGATAGTAAATGCACCCGTATTACTATCAATAGGTGGTCGCTCAGCGGCCACCCATACAGCACTGACCACGCTCAATGCTCCTTAATTTTTATGATCCAACAAAAATCGTGGATATACTTGTCGTATTTAAACAAAACTTTATAAACTTATAAGGCCTCAGGAGTCAATTTTAGTTATCTCCCTCGGTTTGTCCTCGGGAGTTAATGTTAGTTATTTCCCTCGGCAAAGCCTCGGGAGCTAACTTGTTTACCTCCTTGGCCACGGGTGATAAAGAAGTTTTCACCTGCGGCTTCGTCCTTGAAAACTTGGCCTTGAGCTGTAAAACTTTCTTCTCACCCTTGCCGTGTAAATAACTATTGCGACATGACTGTGAATAATTGATATCTTAACCTTGGCAATATTTACTACCTCGCTTCGCTCGACAGTAAATATAATTGCCGTGGAAGAGAAACATACTTCACAGCTCACAACCTTACAGAATAATATACTGTTTAGCGAATTTTAATGCTTAGGAAATTAAAGTGTTAATCTTATGACTATTAATTGAAAAGGAAGGGTGTTTCTGTGAAGTGATTTTATTTGATTAATCAATGAAAGATTTTTGCCTTAAACTTTATAAATCTTTTTATTAAAACAAAAATCAACTAAATCATAGTACGTTTTTATTAGATGTAATAACCTCAAACTAAAAACATAAATCAAACGTGATATTCTTGGTCCGAATAGGCTCTACAATCCTAGTTAGGGTTCCCCCATCCCTTAAACTTTTTGTCCCTAACCAACACAACCCTGCACGACCTCCAATCTTTTAAACGTAAAGACAAAGGCAATGTAAACTCGACTAAACATCTGGTGCTGAGTTATCAAGAAATTCTTTGGACCTGAGCCCAATTTTCCATTTCTTAGAAGGTCCAAAAACGACGATTTTTTAATGGAGATTAAATTAGGGTTAGTGATCTTTTCTTTGGTTATTGTTTTTGCCAGAGACTGCATTTTAGTAAATAATTTAAAATGACACTGCCAATTGCTTGTTATGTAAATTAAAGACAAAAATGGCGACACTATTTTTTATACAATAGTCTTGTCTATATGATGTGTTGAACACTGGGTTAAACACGTATAATTTTTTTTCGGGTTTGAACCTTGCAACCGTCTATACGGCAGGAGTTCAACTCGGGATTCAAGACATATACTGTTATTAAAAGTTATAACCTCTGCACAGTGGTTATCCTATTGTATCTCTAAGTTAATCAATGTTTTCTGTTTTTATTTAAATATAGCCTGTTCTTAATAGTTATTTATGCCATCCGGGTGAGAATGTCTTTATGTCTTGGCAATTTTTCCCGACTCGCTTCGCTCGTCGGTAAATCTAATTGCCGTGACATAAAGACATTCACAGCCGGATGGCATACACTATTTTTTTTGAGGTAGCACTCTTTAAATAAACTGCGCTATATACTTAATTTGAAAAAAAAAACAAACGTCCAACTAACTCCATATTATCGTCGTCATTAAATTCATCCATAGCTCCACACTTTTACTCAAAAATGTAAAAGTTTTACAAATAAACACACAAAAATTGTCAATTAGAACACCTTTTAAAAACGAAAAAAATTAGTCTACGAACAAAAACAGAATAAAATGAACGTTTTTAAAGAAAACTCATGAAGGTTTAACACAGATTATTTTTTGAACACGCTACATTACAGTAATGGCGGCAACATATGAATTACTTTTACGTCCTAGGAGTTTTATTACATTCATTATTGTCCTCGGAGGTGAAAAGTACTAAATAACCTCCTATAACAATAATGATTGGCTTCTCATCCTAAAAAACGGTCCAATAAAGTGCTCAATTACGTACTACCTCAAAAAAACATAATTATATACTTTTATTACTTCTTTAGTATTGGCAGACATTAGTAAATCGCATTTTAGTAAAGTAAAATGATAATGAATAAATAAAACCAACTAAATAAACCAAAAATTGTTATAAAAATACAAACAAAACTGAACAGTACAAATGGTAGAGTATACCTAATAAATATATTTATCCACTGTATATCAGTAAAATAATTCTAAATAATAACTTAAATCTAAATAAAGATCGATATTTTCTTAGGGAATATTTATTTGTTTAGGTTGGCCATTCTTTAAAATCAACATGATTTGCAATTATTTGTTTTCTACTTAGTATTTTAAATATTTTTAAAAACATAAATTATTCTTTCCTTACTTTGTGTCCGCTATTTATAATTATAACTGCTTAATTAAATTAGTGTTTTTATTAAGCGAGGCGTATGCGGCAAGAAACAACAGAAAAAGAAAATACACTGCTCTTATGAGAAGGCGAAGAACCAATATCATAAGCAGCGTTTATTACAGCGAACCGCGACTTAAATTTGAACTAAAGTATGCATTTATTTGACCAATAAAGTTTCGACAGCAGACTGCATAATGCTGCTAAATCAATATTTTGATTAAATATCATAAGGAAAAGGTAAATAAATATATTCATAACAAAAATTTATAAGTTTATTAAATAACCAAAGAAATTGAAAGCAATAATAATTATTAAAAAAACCTGATTTTAGACACCGGGTTCAACCCCGATAAGTGTCTACACGACACATTATCCGGATTCAACCTAAAAATTATCGGTGTCAATATCGGTGTTAAACATCGGGTTGAACCTCCGTCTACACGGAGTAAAATCGGCCTCCCCTTGGTACCAGCATTTTGCTTTTTTGGGGGCGCTCACCTATACTTTTATTATATAAATTAGAATTAAGGTATCTAATGTTATTATTTAATCTATATGCATGTTATTTTTGTAACGATTTTTTGTTTTATCTTATTGAACGATGGTAAGTGAGTTCTTACATTTCAGAATATTGGGACGGCGCGTGTGTTAGTTTGTATGTTTTTTTGTACGTGTAGCGATAATTGCCGTAAAAATGGACCGATTTTGATAACATTTTGTATACATGTAAAATGAACGCTATATAGTTTTTGGTAATATTTCGAAAAATATTTTCACAGTGGCGGCAAATATGGCCAAATATGGCAGACTTAAAAAAATATTTTTGAGCGTAAAAATCGTGTTGTATATCGTTTTAATGCTTTTAAAGAGTAGAGTAGTTTTCACAGCGTATTATTATAAATATACGCAAGCGAGCGAAGTGAGCTTTTTTACTATTTACAAATGTAAAAATAAGTAATCTAGCGAGCATAAGTCATCTACGTAAGTAGTCTATTATTATAAACATGCACACTCTAGCAAGCGAAGCGAGCCTTTTTTTTATGTATACCAAAGATATACATAATTCTAATAGATATGTTCATATAGATTCTAAATATACGCAATCTAGCGAGCAAAGCGAGCCCTTTTTACGCTCTTTTATTATAATCACGCACACTCAAGCGAGCGAAGCGAGCCCTTTTTACCGTCTATTATTATAAACATTCACACTCTAGCGAGTAAAGCGAGATTTTTCATGCAGAGTTTTAAGCATACGGAATCTAGCGGGCGAAGCGAGCCTTTTTTATTATATTATTATTATTATTATTACTATACGCAATCTAGCGAGCGAAGTGAGTCTTTTAACTATGTAAAATTTTAAACATACCTAAACTAGCAAGCGAAGCGAGTCCTTTATGAATTCATATTTTTTCTACGTCACTCCTTTACACGGTAACACGTAGTGAACCAAAACATGCCCCGCTTTATATGTTTTCTGCGTTGCTCCGTTCAGCACAGATACAAAATGTACAGGGTTTGAACTCTAAATTCCAAATTATTAATTTAATTTATCATTGTGAAGATAGAGGTTACATAATTCTAGAATATTTTCCAATGAGTTGGATCGTCGGAAAATACATATCAACCTTACCCCGTTATTTATAAGTTTTATTTTTTTTAAATTTTTACTTCGAAAAACTAAGATATCAAGTTTCAATTTTATCCCCAAGTAGCTTGAATAAAAAATATTAATAATGGGTTTTCGGTAAAATAACAGCTAAATTACAACTTAATCCCTCAAAACAATTCTAAAGAATTTAATTTAACCGTTTAAAATTATTAAATGACAGTTATTAGAGAATAAAATTACAGTTCTACCAACCTAATCTCGTACAAACCTAGACTTATATATTCTTAATAAAATAATCAGAAATAATATGGATGCAATTTTTTATAATCATTTTTATTTCTTATAAAAGATCATTTACACATTTAATAGATGTTATTAGAGGAGGTTATAATCAAGTAGTAATCTGGTATAGGTAATTAGGATGAGATAAATGCAACAAGTTGCCAATATTAAAAATTGTTTAATCAATACAATGGATTTGTATCTTTCTTCAATTATTCTGAGGTACATAGAGGAAAAGTATTGCGTTCGCACTGAACATTCGAATTCGTAATTTCAACAGAATTCGAATGGAATAAGTTGTTTTTACAAATTTGTCTGTCATATTACGAGCGTGTGTTATCATAGAATAACAGATAAATAATAAGATACAGGTGTTGGCTTGCTTCATAGAGATATATTAATAGAGGGAGCATACCCTATCTCAATGCTTTGAGAGGCTTGAAACATCTTTTTAGGCTTTTAGGGGCTCTGTGTAACCTCATTGAAACCTTCACTAAAGGAGCCACCTTCACTGGTGCTCAATTTCATCAAAAAAAAAAAAAAAAAAAAAAAAAAAAAACTTCACTAAAGGGTTGTGAAGGTTATAATAGATAAATCGCAGTCGGCTTTACCTACATTGTTTGTGATTTGTTCTGTATTTTTTTATATTTTTTTGATTATATTAGGGTGTTGAGGTTACTTTTTTGATGTTTCAAAATTTATCTAATAATAATAATGGTTGAATTTTGTAACATCGGTATAAAAGTCTCGGTGTAAAAGTAACGACTATCAATATAATAAAATATAATAAAAGAAAAAAATTACCGTATCATTTATTATAGAACGTTTAAAATACACATAGTCCGGAGCCTGACCTGAACAATGTGACTTATTGACTTTTTTTGCGTTGTTTTGACCATTTAACAAATGTCATAACTCCAGATATAAGGCGCGGTCGAATATCCACGGCCTTCTAGAACATTGGATCACCAACAAACTTTTTTTATAACGTTTTTTTCAAAATTTTCAGTAATTAGCCGGATTTGTGATAAATGAAGCCTATATTTCCGTAATCTGCACGCTCTTTTGGATTTATTTTTAATCTAACTTGGTACATACATAACTAGTGTTAAACGTCAATGTTATCTACCTGATTTGTGTTATATTTTGACATGTAATATTTGTTAACATTGACGTCTAACAGTAGTTATGTATGTACCAAGTTAGATTAAAAATAAATCGTTGAGTGAATGTAAATACTCTTTGAGATTAACCAAAAGAGCGTGCAGATTACGGAAATAGGCTTCATTTATCACAAATCCGGCTAATTACTGAAAATTTTGAAAAAAAAGTTATAAAAAAGTTTGTTGGTGATCCAATGTTCTAGAAGGCCGTGGATATTCGACCGCGCCTTATAGTAATCTGATTTTGAAGAAAAAACACTCGTTTTATTATTGGCAAAAGTATACAATATTTATTTTGTGTAAACCGGAGCCATATTTTATTTATTGATTTAGGATAATTTGTGCCTCTTTATTTTTATTTATTTTATTTATTTGTATTTTTGTGGTATTAATTTTGATTTTTTTGCGGTGTTTGGGTATTTTATATTTTTTGGTTTGGTATTTTATTTTTTATATTATTATTTTTATTTATTTTTTTATCTTGTGATTGAGTAGGTTTGTCGTTACATATTTATCTTGTGATTGAGTAGGTTTGTCGATGTAGATATTTATCTTGCGATTGAGTAGGTTTGTCGTTATAGATATTTGAATTGTGATTAAGTAGGTTTGTCGTTATAGATATTTCTCTTGTGATTGAGTAAGTTTGTCGTTATAGATATTTTTCTTGCGATTGAGTAGGTTTGTCGATATAGATATTTCTCTTGCGATTGAGTAGGGATATTTCTCTAGCGATTGAGTAGGTTTGTCGATATAGATATTTCTCTTGTGATTGGGTAGGGTTTTCGTTAGATATTTAATATTTTAAATGCTTTCAGTTGACAAAAGTCTGTAATAAATCAACAGAAAAAGTTTGAATGACTCGAGTAATAAAATTTTAATGTCTAAGCGATAAAATTATGAATTTGAAGTTAGCTGTGTGCAAAAATATAATAGAAGTTTATTCTTTGCTATTGTGTTGTGTTAAAAAATAAGATTTATGATCACTTATTGACATTTTTATAGAAAATAAAGAAAACAAATCGGTTAGGGGGTACCTCAGAACTTTTCCTTATTACATCGGATTCGCTACGCTTATCCTCCCTCCTTCGGACTCGCTTCAATCTTCCTCAGAACTACAGTTCACCAAATTTATATTGCAACATGCCTTCGGACTCGCTTCACTTGTCTTCATATAGTAAATGCATCCGTATCATTCTCAGTGTTCACATATACAGCGCAGACCACGTTCAATGCTCCTTAATTTTTATAATCCAACAAAATCATAGATTTAATTGTCGTATTGAAACGAAACTAATTGTAATTATATATTAGGTAATAATTTACACCTTAACCAAAGTTTAACTCAATTTGACGATTTCCCAAGTTTTTACATTTTTTTAAAAAACGTCCACAAGTCATTCAATAAAAATTGAACTAATGCAGATGAAGAGATGGAACTTAGTACCTATGTTAATCTTATACATGGCTACATTCGTGCTAAATTTCAATTATATCACATCATTTTTCCGCGTTTAATGATTTTTCGAAATTGTTGCTGAGTCATTAACCCGCAAGAGTTGCAATTTTGTTCAAAATCAGTCTACCGCTGTTGTGCTATTCGGAAAATATTTTTTATGACGTCATTAACCCGCATAGTGACGTCATTAAAATATTTTCCGAATAGCACAGCTACAGCGTAGTTGAACAAAATTTGAACAAATTGTCAACTCTCCAGCATAAATACACTGGGCACTACGATGATAACACACACAGACACACATACACATACAGACAGACAACTTTGCGAAAACCATTCAGGTGGTTCGACTGCTTAGACTGCACGCCTAAGCTACTAGAAAGTCATTATACTCTTCCCAACTGCACGTCTAAGCTACCAGAGAGTCATTATAATTTTTCCTACTACACGTCTAAGCATCCAGAAAGTCATTATAATTTTCTCTACTGCACGTCTAAGCTACCAGAAAGTCATTATAATTTTTCCTACTGCACGTCTAAGCTACCAGAAAGTCATTATACTTTTCCCAACTGCACGTCTAAGCTACCAGAAAGTCATTATAATTTTTCCTACTGCACGTCTAAGCTACCAGAAAGTCATTATACTTTTCCCTACTACACGTCTAAGCATCCAGAAAGTCATTATACTTTTCCCTACTGCACGTCTAAGCTACCAGAAAGTCATTATAATTTTTCCTACTGCACGTCTAAGCTACCAGAAAGTCATTATACTTTTCCCTACTACACGTCTAAGCATCCAGAAAGTCATTATACTTTTCCCTACTGCACGTCTAAGCTACCAGAAAGTTATTATTCTTTTCCCTAGTCTAAGCACCAGAAAGTCATTATACTTTTCCCTACTGCACGTCTAAGCTACCAGAAAGTCATTATACTTTTCCCTACTACACGCCTAAGCAACCAGAAAGTCATTATACTTTTCCCTACTGCACGTCTAAGCTACCAGAAAGTCATTATACTTTTTTCCTACTGCACGTCTAAGCTACCAGAAAGTCATCACATTTTCCCTAATACACGTCTAAGCATCCAGAAAGTCATTATACTTTTCCCTACTGCACGTCTAAGCATCCAGAAAGTCATTATAATTTTCTCTACTGCACGTCTAAGCTACCAGAAAGTCATTATAATTTTTCCTACTGCACGTCTAAGCTACCAGAAAGTCATTATATTACTGCACGTCTAAGCTACCAGAAAGTCATTATAATTTTTCCTACTGCACGTCTAAGCTACCAGTGCAAAGCTACCAGAAAGTCATTATACCTTTTCCCAACTGTTTTGTTTATATCGGAGTTTTTTAACGACGAGGATCAGAAATAATGCCTAAGCATTTTTCTTTATAAGTTTGAGTTAGCTGCTATCCAAAAAGCCTAGGTGCTTTAATCCTTTTGATTTTTCTTGTAAAGAGAATGAGTTCCTTTTGACCTCTAGCTAAGTTATATGCGCTTTGTCAATTAAGTTTTAATTTGTGGAGAGACTTTTCATTTAATTATTTATGGTGAGCTCCATTCACGCTTAGTCTCAAGATGCACTCTGCCGTGATCCCATTGAGCAACATAGATACAATTATGTCCTGTCTATGGTTTTACCTTAATTCATTGAGTGTAATTTTTGATTCATAAAACCCAATAATAGATAGGTTATACTCTATACAAGGTTATACTCTGTGTAATCTATGGTTAGGCTAAAATAGCTCACCTCTGGCATTCTCTGCTGGGGTAAATTACTGATTATTAGCGAGGAAGTCAATCTCTTACTATTATTTTGCTAAAGTAGGCTCCCTCGCTATAAACGAGCCCCAAAATACTTGGAATCATTATAAACTTCATTGTGATGTTCCGATTCCATTTTTCATCCTGACTTATTTTCTATAATACTCCGATAAAGAATTCAACGCTTGATTAGAGTTTCTAAAATTTCCCACTTTATAGGATGCATTAGGAATTTATACATGATAAATTAAGAGAGAATTAAATGTTTTTAAAAACCTTCTAAAAATCTCTAAAATATATGTTAAAATTTTAAAAATTGTTGAATTTGATTATCATATATCTGAAAAGTTGATTCAATTAAGATGGAGACTCGCTCGACTTTGGCTTTAAGACTCGCGCAGTGAAATTTAGAGTTTAGAGATACTAGCGAGGCGAATAAAAACTTTTTAGAATTGATGTTTTTTTTAGTAAGAGTTAGGCCCGTATTCAAAGACATTTTCCTTACCTAATCCTAACATTTTCCTTAAGGGTTCCTTAAGGAACCCTTAAGCTTCCTTAAAGAACCCTTAAGGCTTCCTTAAAGAACCCTTAAGGCTTCCTTAAGGAGACCCAACATTTTCCTTACCTAAACTGTAAACCTAACATTTTCCTTAAGTGCTCCTTAAGGAAAATGTTAGGTTTAGGTAAGGAAAATGTTAGGAGAATGTCTTTGAATACGGGCCTTAGTCACATTGAGGCAAATAAGTACATACTGAAAAAAAAGATAATTAATTTCGAACGCTTTTGAATGGAACTTGATAGAAAAATCAACCTCATTAATGTTGAAACCCTGATTTTTTATGAAATGTGTCTGATGTTATTAATCCACTAAAATGATTCAGCCAAAATTAAAAAAAAAATGACATAACTTTTTACTCGTGTACTACTGTGTATGATAAACAGATAAACAAATGACACAATTATATGTACGTATATGGAAGAATCCTCCATAGCTTGGAGGCTCCAAAGTCTGCCTCCGTAGCCGCGGACGTATAGTACTGGACTTCACAAAGAATTGACGTGCCTTAGTATTTTTTTCGTTTATTTTTACGCTGTGTACTCAGCGGTACACAATTTTAATGACTTTTTGGAGACTTTTTTGGGATTCATATTAGGATTACCTATCCTGGCCTTGTAAAGCTCCTTTTAACATCCATCAATACCTAAGCACTCTTTTCGTTCTACTCCTTCCCTATCTTTAATTGCTTGTTTCTATGTTTTATAAATAAAGAAAACAATTTTCATGCAGCCTAATATTATTTCTAAACTTATTTTAGAAGGCACGCAGTAAAATTTTAAATTGTATAGTTTATTTGATCTAAATAAGAAAATAGGAAAATTATTATTAAACATAAGTAATTTTTATTGACATTCCGATGCCATAGTGTTCTATAACTTAACAAATGGCTAATACCAGTTGACAGCGTGGGAATTTACTGTTGAGGAACCAATGGGGTTGGTCCGATTTGAAATGGTGAGAGTGAGAGTTTAACATCCAGGAATAACCTCATTGGCTCCCTGGCATTAATTTCCCACGCTGACATCTTCTGATTTTTAGCCGTGTATTACACTATAGGTAATACACCAGGGGGGGTTAACTTAAATGAGGAAAAGTTTGGATTCGATCATCGCAAGCTACTAAAAATAGCGCTGCGGCGGACCGGTGCGGACAACTCATGAACTAACCCCATAGCTTTCCAAAAATGACTGATTATATTTTTATATTAAAATTTATAAATACCATGGCAATTCTTGGTTATGACAGCTACATTTATTATTATTATAAAATGATTGTTTTCTGTATGTATTTTTCACAAAAACGGTTCGCCGTTGCATGTTCTGTATTTTAAAAATTCAGAAACTAAAAGTAAATAGAAACCTTTTTTAAACTTCCAGAGAACCTTACTGATGGCAGATAAGTAAATTTCATTTAATTAATTTATTAATTTAGTCGATTTTATCAGGTAATTACATTAAATCACATGTTCGCATCTTGCCGATGTAATTAAAATACAGGCTGCATTAAATGCCAAAATTTATCTTTTACCACGTGTAAACTTTAGCCAATATTTCATTATTACCTGATTGAATCAATTAAAATAATAAATTACTTGAATGAAAAACTTAAAAATAATCAGAAGCGTTCTGTGTAAGATTAAAGTGGTAGGGTTAGTGAGAAGTAGAACTATACAAAGTATAAAAATTTCAAACTGATTGTGGGCAAAAAGCAGGAAATCAAGACACGCCCACTCAATTGAAAGGTAGGTCCCTCGCCGCGCTAGTGTCGACCGGAATCCAAATTTTTCCACCATTTTTGACAAGTGTAAACATATGTGTAGTGAAATGAATAAGTTAATATGATAACTTGGAGGAATTGTCGTGGCATAAGGTATTGTTGCATGCGCTGTGCAATAAGAAAACTGAAGTGCACTATTATATTTTATTAGCTTGATTAAGAAGTGTTAATCATAAGATAATTTAGGATCCATCCTAATGATTTGTATTCTTACAACCTATTGGCATCTTTTCACGGGATTTAACTAAGTCAGAATCGTATAAATTTTAAAATATGTTTGTATTAAAGATTTGAATAAAACTTTGAATTCCACTGCTTAAAACAAATTTTTGTGATGACATGGTATTTCCATCGTAAGTAAATGCATCATGGCATAGGTCTATGATGTGTGTTTCATACCTTGATAATTTCAATTAGCTGTTCAACCGATTCAACAATTAACCCAACTGTTATTTTATGATGAAAATTCACAAAATGTTTTCAGCTACAGAAAGTCGCTTTTTAAATGACATCTCTCGTTACTGTTCTCATAGCTGATATGTCGTCTATGTTATGTTGCAGAAACGACACCTGGTTGGACTACGATGCATCCAACTCCTCTAACTGTACCAATGACTACTGCATATCAGACGAAGACTACATGGACATGGTTCGATCTCACATTACCCCCGATCCTGTCGAGTGGATCCTCATTACGATGCACGCTGTTGTATTCATCGTTGGATTAGTGGGCAACGCTCTTGTCTGTCTGGCTGTCTACAGAAATCCAGGCATGAGGACAGTCACCAATTATTTCATCGTGAATTTGGCCGCTGCGGATTTTCTAGTCATACTCTGTTGCCTCCCTCCGACTGTATTGTGGGATGTTACTGAAACCTGGTTCTTCGGCACGGCACTCTGCAAAATCATTTTATACTTCCAGGTATTGCATAATTATTAATTATTTATTGACTTCAGTTTTAATTAAATGATTAGTAAAATAAAACACTATAATTTAAAAAAATGGATTTAATAATACTTGGTCTAATATCACAATGAAATAAAAATAAATCAGACGCGTTTCAGGAAGTATCCCTTCATCAGTGTACATATACATTTTTTATATAAACACTTGGTTTACATAAACACTGATGTTGGGATACTGCATATGTGGCGACTTTTTGAATTCGTCTTATTCCTGTGTGTAGTCCTACCTGATAAAATCCCAAATTCGACATTCGTATGCTAAACACGGAGCAAGAAACTAAGCTAACGAACGCTATACTTTTATATAAATTGACCCATCTGCACTCTTTACTAATGAATGGATTTTGGTGTTAGAGGACTTTTTTCTGATGCCTTTTAATATTACTGTATCAATAAATCCCAAATTTATAAATCTTATGTTGTACGCGTCGCAGAAAACAAGCTTAAGAGTCGTATATACAATACCTTGACCCTCTTTACAGCTTTACCTACTAAACGTATCATGTTTACTTCTGTTTTTACATAAAACAGGAGTCTTACAAAAAGTCATGAAATATTACCAAAAACCACTTATGTAGTAAAATACTCCCCGCCCAGCCTTTGGTCTAAAAAATTAGGGAAATCAACTTTTCTGTCCCGCCAAATCATGTCGGCATTGGGTGGAGACGGTCATAGGCGTTTCAAAGTGAAGTTACTAGGTTGGCAATAGTTAAGGGCCCTATTTACATTGAGAGGCAATCATCAGCTTCTTCTCCTTGGCGGCGTGCCAGAAGAGTGAATTACCTTTAGAGGTAGTGTTTGCAAGGGTATATAGGGTATAGTGCCTGATTATATCGTACCCTTATCGTTTCATTTATTCATTCATTTCTTTTGTATACTCCTGGATCTATGCAGGTAAGTAAAACTGCGCAATTATGACAACTGCTAAAACCTGTTATGATTAATCTCCACAAACACCTGAATTGTTTGATATCTCAAAATATAGCGAAAGAAAATATAAAACTTGTTCACACCGCTGGCTTGCCGCCATGAAGAAGAAGCTGATGATTGCCTCTCAATGTAAATAAGGCCCTTTACTATTGCCAACCTTGAAACTTCACTTTGAAACGCCTATGACAGTCTCCGACCAAAATGGACAGGACTTTACGGGACAGAAAAGTTGATTTCCCTACTTCTTTGAACCAAAGACTTGGCGGGGAGTATTTTACCACATAAGTGGTTTTTGGTAAGAAATTATTAAATAAAATGTGCGATTATCACAAAATCTCGGTCAAACAACAACAAACTTTGTTAAATGATGAGTCCAATTCCAAAACAAAATTACTTGGTCACGATATACCATGATCTAATACACAAAGGAACGGACATGAACGGACAAAGGAACATTGTCCGTCCGTGTAAATTAAGGTTTTAATATTGCAGTTACCACAGGTCCACTTCAACGGACAAGTGAGTGGAATTGATAGTCCCCAAGTTCCCGCGAATTTTGTAAGAGAGGAATAAGGAATAAGTTCGACAACTTTAGTCCCGGAAGGTAACGCCCCTAAAATCCACCGTTGAATTAAAAGACAAACCTGAAATCCATCGCGTGACATAATTCTACCTATAACTCCTACCTATAATTCTAGACTATAATTAAAAGACAATCTTTGTAAATCAGCACAATCTTTTGCTATCGCAAAATAACTTTGTTTATCGTCGTAGACCCGGAACTAAATGACAAACGTGAACCATATTTCTAAATTATTCTTATAAACACCAATCATTATGAATATGTGTACTGTATTTTAAAATATGTGTAGGTTTGGAACTAACAATTTACTTAAACCTATAAGATTTCGACGTTGCATTAGAGCAAGACATAAATTTCTTTATTTAATTAGATATTTCTAACTATATGGCTAACAATTTCAACACTAATAATTTATTCTTTAGACTAAATTAATTGTATAGTTATTAAACCAGCTTTAGTTTTACAATAGTTATTAATGATTCTTTATTTTATTATAATTTAATAAACCATTGTTCACTTATTTAGAAAACTGAACAAAAAACTTAAGAAATCTTCAGTAGTCATGCAAAAATCTTTCGACATTTTTTTTTTATAAATTTAAAACTATATTGTTCTTTTAATTAGCTAAAATCGACTTTGTTATAATTTTGGAAATGTGTGAATACTAATTATTCATTTCTTAAAAATCATGAATGTTTATGTAGATAAGTGATAATTATAATATAAATTTTATGATATAGTAGGCTTAGGAGGCAAAACCAGCCTAATAGGCCGTGTTGTTGGACCCTTTTTGTCAAATGGTTTTAGATTATGCTTAACCCTTAAACCCATAGGGTCATATTAGCGTTTTGTCCTCACTCAACTAATGCACCCCAGAGTTTGTACTCACTCAATCATCTAGGAAGCACACCCTTCGTATATGGCGGCACATATGACTACCTAATTCATCTAGCCCAACCAGACACTACCGAAACACACCGCTCTGGATGGTGTCCGCGGCTAATTCCCAGTGTTCCTAGTTTATCTAGACCAACATCACCAGACTAGCTAGGCTCACCTAATAGAGAACTCTAGCTACCCCGACGTCAGTATGCACGAACTCATTTAGCCCTGACCTTGTAGCTTCGGTGCTACAAGAACTTCAAGAACCGACACTTTGTTCCTAGTCACTTTTGTGTTTGTGATCCGTCTTTACTTTCACTGACTAAATATTTGGACATACGAAGGCTCAGTATATCTTTCCGACCATCTGCCCGTAGAACCTTGACTTTTCATGAGCTGAAGAAAACGGAATCGTGGATCCAGATTTGTCTCGGACAAAACAATAACCAAACCCCGCATTTGCATATTAGTAGCCAAGGAAACCACGTAATACACTGAATGGGTTGCCCGGCCTTTAATTCAAGACCTTCCGAGGCGAACGCCCTACTACTGAGCTACCGGACTCGGTTTTTAAAATTTATTTTTTAATTTAAATGTATTTTTTAAATGATTATACATATATATTATAATAATTTAGTATAGTTCATGTATTATAATAATAATATCATGAAGAAAATCAATAATTCTACAAACAAATCATATAGTTTGAGATTTTTTAAACACCAAATCTAATAGCTCATCAGGACAAATGATAATATAAAGTACGATTGGAAATGACTAAAAGGCGATAAAAATAAAGTTGGTGGTCAAACTAAAACAAACCTTGGTCAAAATAAATGGCCTGCTGTACTTCCTCTAATGTCGTACCATAAAAATTTCATAAAATTCAATTTTTGCAACAAATAATTTTTCATGTAAATATTTTTTAAAAATATTAAATTTGACCTAGTGGGACAACGGTTAGAAATCGGAGTTTATGTTATAGATCATTTTTTGTTTCCCTTAAGGAGTACTATCACCTCCTTCTTTGGTGGACACTTTATATGGAACACCCTGTATATGTTAGGAAAACATTAATGTCATTGGTTGACATAATGTAAACAAATCATGTATTTTTTCTAATAATACATATGAAAATTTGCTTATATCGTGGTAGTATGCCACTTATATAAACCAGAAATATCGCGATCAATAAAGTACAACAACCATGTTGCTGCAAAGCGGCCACAGAAAGGTGCGGGTGGCGCTAGGCGGCCCCCAGTGCCGAGGCCGCTGGGCGGCTAAGTGCCCGAAGGCCTCTCCAATTATTTAGAGCTTTAAATGAATTCTTATTTAAAATATGTCAGCTCGCAATAACATTAACTATTTCTTTGATGAAGGAATGTATTTATGCTAACTCATCTGATATGAGCAGTATTACTTAATATAATGATTTTAATTTCACTCCTAATATTCTTAAAAGGCATGAATGTTTGCTCCTGAGGCATTAATTAAAATAATTAGTTTAATTAATTAAAATATATCTGCATGAAAAGATGTATGAGTATTGGAGAAAGTAACATAAGTATGTCTGAGAGCCACAGTCATTTTAAACATCAAAAGAGAATTATTCAATACGACTACAAATGACCTGTTAGACCTTTTCTTGAAATAAATTTCTTAAAATAAAGTGAGCTAATTTTAGCGATTTTCTTTTGAAAAAAATCGCTAATGGTATGGATCGTGTAGTAGTTGAAGAGGGGGCGTCAGGATGTCTGTCTAAAATCCGTTTCAGAGATCCCTAACCACGAAACCTGAACTTTAAGCAAGAAATGGATTGTTAGGCACGGAAACACGCATTCCAAAGGAAATTCGCTCGACATGCGGACTAGCGTACCTGATTTTCACTTTTCCTCATTTATACCGTAGGTATATAGGAAAAGTATTGTGTTTGTTTAATTTATTTACATTGATTTTATATTTACAAAAAACATAGTAATAATAATAATTATTATGTTTTTTGTGAATATAAAATCAATGTAAATACAAAAAACATAATATTTATTAAAAAGAATCGGATACGGCGTACTTCATACACATCACAACTTCGGACTCGCTTTGCTCGTCCTGAAGTTTGAGTACAAATAGGCCTCAACCATATCTGTGGTTGTTGCAAGCATAATTTACTAGATATTCATACAAATAGATGTGAACTGTAATTAATTTTGAATTAACTTCTCTTGTATTATAATTTGTAAACCTTTGATAGGGAAGCTTTGATCCTTGATTGACAGTTTTTTTTTGTTAAATTATTTCAATTCCTGACTTTTAAACTAAGTATTAAACATTTATATTCAGTATTATTGTTATATCAATTTTTAACGCATTAACAAATATAGTCTGTATAAACTTAGACATGAATGAAATATGAAATAAACCCTAAATTGACTGAAGTAATTTTTCCATGCTACTTTATTGAATTCAACTTTTAAATTTTATTTTCTAATACATTTTTACTATAAAAGCTTCACTTGAAACAAAGAGAGCGATTAATTGAGCCAGTCAATTTAGTTCTTTTATATGCTCGATGTGAAGCACTTAATCTTTTTTTTATGCTTCAGTGAATTTAATAAATTTGTACCCGGCGAGTAAAAAAAAGCCTGTGTGATTATGTATTGAAACTTTTTCTAGTAGATATTGCAGGGGTTGTAAAGTCTTTGTGTTTTACGATGTGTTTGATTTATAAAATATGTAAAAATTTAAATTGAAGTTTGACTACCTATATAGAGAGAATATAGATTGTGTCCTCGGATAAATAATGGACATACCTATTGGTATAAATGAGAAAAAATTCCGGTACGGGGTACCTCGCAACTTTTCCTTATTACATCGGATTCGCTACGCTCATCCTCCTTGCTTCGGTCTCGCTTCGCTCTTTCTCAGAATATTCAATTCACCCAATTTATACTGCAACATTTCTTCGCACTCGCTTCGCTCGTCCTTAAATAGTAAATACATTCCTTTCATTGTCAGCGGTCACCCATACAGCACTGACCACGCACAATGCTGCTAACCTTCCAACAAAACTCATAGATATGCTTGTCGTATTTACGAAATTAGGGTACTTATTTATTGATATACTTGTTTAAGGTATATACTTGTACCACATTACAACTCGATTGCATTATTTGCTAATTTTTACCATTTTTTACAAAAAGCACACAAGCCATTCGATAAACATCGTACTAATGCTGATAATGAAATGAAACTTGGCACATTTGTTAGCCCTTTTACATAGTTACATGCGTGCAAAATTATAATAGAATAGCATCATTTTCCGTGTTTTATGATTTTCGAAATTTTTGCTGAGTCATTATTGCGGGTTAATGACGTCATAAAAAATATTTTCCGAATAGCACGACACAAAATTGATTTTCTGCTATGTTTCAACTCTCTAGCTTTAATACAATAGGAGATACGATGATATCAGTTTATTTAGTGTGAATATCAGTTATTATGTTATTTAGTGTGATTATCAGAATTATGTTGTATATTCTATGAAGAAAAACAAAAGTAATGCTGATTATAAAATGTAACTTGTTTTTTTTTGTGTTAACCATACATGGTAGCACATGTGTAAACAATTTCAATTACTTTTTGATGATTTATGAGTGGGTCATTATTGTTGATCAATGACGTCACATTGAGTTCGAGACATTAACAAGGTAAATTTTCGTTCCAAGTTCCATTTCGATCCTAGAAAGCATTCGAGAGTTTTAGTCTCCAATAGAAACAGCTACGAACGAAAATCTTGTACTTACATACATAAACATTTACACACACACACACCTCCATAATCCCCAATGAAAGCGAATGTTATTAATTTATATTTTATTAAATATTATTACGATGCCAGGAGAGAAGATTTCATCATTTAGAATTAAATTTTACTTCGTTGCGTTGTATTAATAAAAACGTAAATTTATCAATAATATCTTTTTACTATCTAAACTTCACGACATGTCTATCAAGTACCCTAAGGCAGACTGGTTCAATATACTGAGAACTATCTTGTCGTTTTTGTAATCTACCTTTCCTGATTGTAACCTATTTTTAAACTAACTTTATTTCAAGATATTTCTTCACTGCTATCTCTATGTGTGATAACTCTATGAAATGCGTCTGCAAAGCTCAATAAAAGAAAACAAAAAATCGGTTGGATGGGAATCGGTGGTATAAAAGCAAAACGCTTTTACATAGACTCTGACATAACCAAGAGCTTCCTGCTTTATTACCCTACCAATAAACTCGCTTGAAAACCTTCAACATAATAAAAATACATAAAAAAGAGCAAAAAATTTAATTCTAAGAAAATACTAATACAATAAAAGTAAATGTTGAATTTAATATCGGTAAAATAAGTTTTGTGACTCTGCTCTGATTTTAGATAAAAATTTAAATCAGGAGATTTTCTATCTAAAACTAAATGCAGTATACTAGTTTACTTAGTTAGCGAACTTATATTATGTCATGTACACATATTAACATTTAAATGACGCATAAAACAGGTATATGTTCTTCATACGAATTAAACAAGTTTTGTTTTTAATTCTTCAATATTGCTTTCACCAATATTAAATAAACTTTGTTTCTTATTAAAAAAATTTGGTGTTTAGACAATTTTTCTGATCGTTTAATGACCAGAAAAAAAATTGCTGCTGTCTTCATCTGGGTCATCAATGACGGATTGTTGCTACTATGAGATGTAATCGATATAAATCTTAATCTATGTTGCATGGATTACGGAAGCGAAAATCGGGTACTGGGTAACCCGGTACATTTCCTCATGGTTTGGACTAGCTTCGCTCGTCGTAAGGTTGTCATAATTGTCCAAAGCTTATAGTCAGTCTAAATTAAATGTCTCAAATCAAGTCAAATCAAATTAAGTCTAAATTAAATCAGCATTAATTAGTCTGGCTAAGCTCGACCTCAAAATTAAAGCATAGAGTTTTAATATTCTAGATAGACATTCAGCAGCATAGAGTAGTAATATGCTAGATAGACATTCAGCAGCATAGAGTAGTAATACGCTAGATAGATATTAGACATTCAGCAGCATAGAGTAGTAATATGCTAGATAGACATTCAGCAGCATAGAGGTAGTAATATGCTAGATAGAACATTCAGCAGCATAGAGTAGTAATATGCTAGATAGATATTAGACATTCAGCAGCATAGAGTAGTAATATGCTAGATAGATATTCAGCAGCATAGAGTAGTAATATTCTAGATAGACATTCAGCAGCATAGAGTAGTAATATGCTAGATAGACATTCAGCAGCATAGGTAGTAAATGCTAGATAGACATTCAGCAGCATAGAGGTAATATGCTAGATAGACATTCAGCAGCATAGAGTAGTAATATGCTAGATAGATATTCAGCAACATAGAGTGTAATATGTAGATAGAAGTAGTATAATATGCTAGATAGACATTCAGCAGCCATAGAGTAGTAATATGCTAGAAGACATTCAGCAGCTATGATAGACATTCAGCAGCATAGAGTAGTAATATGCTAGATAGACATTCAGCAGAATAGTAATATGCTAGATAGACATTCAGCAGCACAGAGTAGTAATATGCTAGATAGACATTCAGCAGCATAGAGTTGTAAATGTAGATGACATTCAGCAGCATAGAGTAGTAATATGCTAGATAGACATTCAGCAGCATAAGAGTAGTAATATGCTAGATAGATATTCAGCAGCATAGAGTAGTAATATGCTAGATAGATATTCAGCAACATAAGTAGTAATATGCTAGATAGACATTCAGCAGCATAGAGTAGTAATATGCTAGATAGACATTCAGCAGCATAGAGTAGTAATATGCTAGTAGACATTCAGACAGCATGCCTAGATAGACATTCAGCAGCATAAGGTAGTAATATGCTAGATAGATATTCAGCAGCATAGAGTAGTATATGCTAGTAGACATTTAGCAGCATAGAGTAGTAATATGCTAGATAGACATTCAGCAGCATAGAGGTGCTAGTAAATTGCTAGATAGACATTCAGAGCATAGAGTAGTAATAGCTAGATAGACAGTCAGCAGCATAGAGTAGTAATATGCTAGATAGACATTCAGCAGCATAGAGTATAATATGCTAGATAGACAGTCAGCAGCATAGAGTAGTAATATTCTAGATAGACATTCAGCAGCATAGAGTAGTAATATGCTAGATAGACATTCAGCAGCATAGAGTAGTAATATGCTAGATAGACAGTCAGCAGCATAGAGTAGTAATATGCTTGATAGACATTCAGCAGCATAGAGTAGTAATATGCTAGGTAGACATTAGCAGCATAGAGTAGTAATATGCTAATAGACATTCACAGCATAGAGTAGTAATATGCTAGATAGACATTCAGCAGCATGAGTAGTAATATGCTAGATAGACATTCGCAGCATAGAGTAGTAATATGCTAGATAGACATTCAGCGAAACAATACGGTTTATACAGCAATCACAAGTATGTTATAGACCTGTGATCACAACAAGTTACATTGTATTATCCTTTTTAGTTCCGGTTTTATTGTAGACATATATAACATAATGTAAACAAATCACGATTTATGACTAATACACTTGAAAATCGCTTAAAACGTGCCAGTATGCCACTTATACAAACTAGTAATATGACAAACTGATATGAGACAACAAACAAGTGGCCGCGAAGCACCCCCTGTTCTCACGCCGCGAGGCGGCTAAAAGGCTAAAAATTGTTAATTAAAATAGTATCTGGACAAATAGTCAATTAAAACTGCATCTGAACAAATTTTTAATTAAAATAGTATCTGGAAAAATGTTTAATTAAAATAGTATCTGGAAAAATGGTTAATTAAAATAGTATCTGGACAAATGGTTAATTAAAATAGTATTTGGACAAATAAGAAATTAAAGTAGTATCCGGACAAATGGTTAATTAAAATATTATCTTGACAAATGGTTAATTAAAATAGTATCTGGACAAATGGTTAATTAAAATAGTATCCGGACTAATGGTTAATTAAAAAAGGAGGTAATCAGGACAAAATGGACCCACATTTGAGATCTAAGAGCCTTAGAGATAATCTCCACCGGTGAAAAAGTAATGATTAAATTTTGAGTGATTGCGACCGATGAAGATTTGAATGACAATGAAATGTTGAAATCAGATTGATTAAGATTTTATAATTAAGATAAAATAAGGTAAGATTAGATTATAGGTAGGTTATTAGGTAAGTAAGATTATAAATCTTTAAAGATAGCTGGGTCTCGAGGTCACTGCCTCCTCAGGCGTAAAGGATTAACAGGAAGTGTATTTGAGGAAGGGATTTGTGCACGAGTATTTGAATGAGCAATTAAAGATTCGCGGGATACGGAAAGGTCTTGGACTGATGGAACAATAATGTCGCTGTGGAGGGATAGGTTCGATACGAAGAAGAGACCATTTGTTTTGGTGAATTTTGGAATGCCACTTTCCTACCATTTAAAACTTGATGACTTGACATTCAGTTTCCTTTTTAGAGAGAAAAGATTAAAGATATTTTGTTGAAAACTTTTTATTCTACGTTAAAATTTAATTACCAAGCACTGAATTCGATTAATATCGATATCTGACGCGAAATAGTTCCCTAGACTCGATTTATAGTTATTTTATAATAGATTTGACGTTTCCCCTTAATTGATTTACAGGCTTTTGAAATATTTTCGGTTTAAAGTTTATTGAACTCTTATAGAACCTTTTGATGAATATTTGAAAATTACGTTTCGAACATACTGTAAGAGTTAGCTTTGTCGAGGTCTTAGTTATTACTTTATCTAAGCTCTGAGAAATTGAACTGGATATATGGAAAATGTAGCAGGGAATGTGGAAATTACACGATGAAATATTGCTTTGCCCAAACCTTCTGTTTATCTTCCTTGCAAATATGACTACATTGGCGTCTGGGTAAATTAAAAACTAAAAACGATAGTAAATAATATTAGTCGGATGTTATGCACTATAGTTGTAGCGGATCTATATTACGAGTGAATAGTTTAGTTTCTAATAAACACTTGATTAATTGTGGTGGATATTTTCTTTGATAAAAGTTTTTTAATTTCCTTTATCTAAAACCTGCGATGTTCCCCCACCATGTCTCATGTTCTCTTGATTTGCATGCGTTCTGTCCAATTCCTGGTTATCATCACACTCTCATTTCCTGGTAATTATCACACCCTCATTTCCAGGTGATCATCATACCCTCATTTCCTGGTAATTATCACACCCTCATTTCCAGATTATCATCATACCTTCATTCCTGGTTATCATCAATACCTTTATTTCCAGGTTAATCACACCCTCATTTCCTGTGATCATCATACCCTTTCCTGGTAATATCACACCCTCATTTCCAGATTATCATCATACCTTCATTTCCTGGTTATCATCATACCTTTATTTCCAGGTTATCATCACACCCTCATTTCCTGGTGATCATCACACCCTCATTTCCTGGTGATTATCATACCCTCATTCCTCCAATCTAAACCCTCGATCACTGTCATCAACATTAAATATTTATTTTCACGTAGAGATCTCGTTAATAAGACGTGTCCTTTATAATGTTTTACTAGAGTACTAAGAATTGTAGTACTACTATCGAATTTGTAATAGTAAAATTATGTTTATTTAATAGTTTGCATCATAGAAATATATCACTAGAGAGGCTCATTGGTTGAATTTTGAAATCGTAAAAGTAACCTGGACACCTTTGATTATTTACATAATTAATTAAACAGTGTAACGTTACTGTTATTTATATTGTAGATCTTTAATAATGCAATAAGGTGCATTCACAATACTGCGGTAGCGATGCGTGCGTGCGTAGCGGTCATTGCGATGCGGAAAATGGTGGTTCCACAATTGCCAACGCTACGGCCGCAAAAGCCGCTAACGCAGCGCACTCTTGTTCCGAATTTTGGAAACAAAAATATATTTTATCTTAACAAAGATTAAAAAGACGAAGAAGAAAAGGTTGTTTTGGACGAGCTGTGTCTTTTTAGATTTCATTTTAATTTTTTCATTATATTAAATATTTTTTATTTAATCATGTCTGATGATAATGGGAACTTTCACACTAAATGACAGTTCTTGTTCAAATTATATTGTCTTATTTAAAATTTCATATGGTCTAAGTTTAAATATTTTTTATCTGATCTACCTGATCAACACGGCAAAGTATTATCTTGTTCAGTTTATTATAATGTAATGTACTTGTTTAAAATGTAATTAATAGTCTTGTATTTAAAAAAAAACATTTCAACTCCGGGATCAACTGGTTAAATACTATTTAACAGAAAAACAAGAGAACAGAAATAATGTATAACATTTCAGAACAATTACATTAAGATAAAATAAACGGATCAAGATAATAAAACTATACCATTCAAATTGGCGAACACCGAGAATATTAAGGAATAAATTTGATTTAAGAATAGAAACATTAAAAAACAACTTAGAACTAATCAAAACTAAATGGAAAAATTAAACACTTTAAAAAGACACAGCACAAACAAAAGTAATAAAATAACAATATTGTGTTTTAATAACAAGATAAGATTCATTTTTTAGATAAAAAACAACTCTTTTATAAAACAAATTAAAATAATAAAAAATAAAACGACTTTAAGCACGACAAGAATCAAAATCCAAACAAAACTAAAGTATTCTTCTCTTAATCGGAAGAGGGGGTAAGAAAAATTCCAAACTTTGAAACAGAAGGTTTCTTCCGCGTCAGGCCTTTAAGGTGTTTTGTAATCAATCAAATGCTAATCACTTGATCATTTGTGCGGGTTTAGTAGGTTTGCGGAAATTTCCATTTTCCGCAACGCTACCGCAAGCTGTTTAAGAACGTCCCATAAGATTACATAGGTTGGAATTTGAGCTGTCACCGCACGCAACGCCCGCACGCATCGCTGCCGCAGTATTGTGAATGCACCTTTATTCTCTCTTAGAGGAGGTTTCATTAAAGGTACTCAGAGCCCCAATATATTAATTGAGATAGGCTATGCCCTCTCTAGTAATATATCTCTATAGTTAGTATAATATATATCTTTGCTAGTGCTGCTGAAGAAAAAAAATATAGATGGTCCAAAAGTCTCCCTCCTCTTAGAACCATACGAGATAATTTCAAAACTTGGAGTATCTCCATTATTATAGTGAAATTAATTTTATTTGTATTGAACCAAGGGGTGCAGCACCCCAATGGCGCTCACGACACCTAACTTTGAATCTGAAACTATTCCTCAAATTTTCTTGCTTAGCATATTTTACGCCGTGGCAAAAAACACTATTTTGCTATTTCTAATAGTTTGCCTTGAAGGAAGGAAAAATGCGCTAAAGATGTTCAAATGTAGCATTTACTACACTTTCATGTAGTGCAAATAATGCATAGCTTTAACCAATGGTATTTCATTTCATATGGGGATGTGATTTCGTTCCGTCGACAAATCATTCCGTCGACAAATAACTTGTCGACGCAATGATTTATCGATGGAATGATTTGTCGACGCATCAACCCGATTCGTTCCGTCAACAAATCATTCCGTCAACCAACTTAAATTATTTGTCGATGGAACTATTTGTTGACGCTATGATTTGTCGATGGAATGATTTGTCGACGAACTAATTTGTCGACGAACTAATTTGTCGACGAAACGATACGGAGCCTACGAAAAAACGATACAGGTTTCTTATGAAAAATAAAATATGAGTATTCAGGTTTTTTGTTGTACGAAAAAGGTCCTTTACGTTCTGTTACGTGTGTAGTGAAATTCAATAATTCTACCCGGAACTCTTTCCTTTGGCAGCATGTAGCATAGTGTTATCTGAAACGCTTCCAAGCCATATCCTTACCTTTCTTATACCTCGCGTCTAGTAAATTATATGAGGCTTACAGAGACATGCGTACGAATTCACAAGTTCGTAAAGATTCTAGAGTCTAGATAACTGATCCATTGCACAATGGCTGTGATTTGAATGCACAAAGATTTTCGTTTTAGACAAATTGATTATTGAACTGTTTACAATTGACATTTTATGTAAAATAATAAGAAATAAGTCCTGTAAAATTTGTTGTTTTATTTGCATTAACAACAGACGTTTCGCCAGGCCAAGCCAGGCATCTTCAGTGTTAAAATATCCCATTAGCGAATTTTTCCAAAGGAAATTCGCTAAAAGATTTGAATAAACCCATACAAACAACCATCATCAAAAGTTTAAAGCTTACCTTGCCAAACCAAAACAAAGGCATATCACGAATAACTTTCCTAATAGTTAAAATTATTGCTAAAATGTAAGTAAACCATAACCTTTAGTACAGATAAAAATATAAATCTTTAGGTTGTAGGTGATACTTAGTTAGTAGGTAATAGTTATTTACATTCCAAGGGAGGAAACAGAGTCATTACGCCCCGGTTTTTTGTTGGGTCCTGAGCCGTAGCCGAGGGGTTTATAGGGATGGTTCCTGAAGCGGAGCCGAGAAAACCAGCAAGCTTACTCCCGAGGCTTAGCCTTGGAAGGAAATTAAAGAGGGGTATAATGACTGTTTTCTCCCGTGTTACTTACAAGATTTTTCCTCCTAGGGAGAAAATTTTAACAAATAAAACTTTTATTTAATTTAAATATACAAGCTTTTGTATTATTTAAAATCTTTAACTAGATACTCGCAACAATAACACTAAATACACATAAATACCACAAAATTGTTATTTACCGTACAAAAAATAAGTAAAAAATAAAGAAGAATCATAGATAAATGAAAAGGTACAGAGGTTGGCTTGGTCTGTCATTCAATTCAAATAAACAGGAATGCAAACTTAAATTTTACTTTATACTTCTGAGCAATGAACAAATTTATTAAGTTTAAATATAAAGATAAATATATATTTTATCTTTTACGTATCTTTCTTCTTTTTGGTTGTTAAAAAAACAAAAGTTTTAAGTCAATAAATAATTACAACTCTGTCAAACATAATTATTTTAGTCCAGAACAAATAATATAAAGAAACAAACAAAACTATTTGATTGTTTACTAATATTTTTTGTTTACTTTTGAATTAATAAAGGTTAAAAACAGTTTAATGGTGCGATTTGTCTTTAATTCGTCATAATAATTGTAATAGCTGGATCTAGTTACTACGTTGTTTTCCTAAAACACGCTAAAGATAAGGTAAGAAAAGTACTGACGTCATTTTTATTTCTGCCGTATTTAAGTAAAAATGATAAACTTTTCCTAGTTTAGACGTTGAAACATTATTAAAACACCCTAAAACAGAAGCAACTATCATAAGAATGCATCCACGTGTTGATAAAAATATTAATTAATGCCCCGGTTTTCTAGTGAAACGATAACAAAAATGTTTCCCGGTCTGGATTCGAACAATGAATCTTAAAATTTCTAAGCAAATGTTTAACCGTTTGCGCCAAACAGTAGGGCGGAAAGTGTTGTACTTTCCGCCCTGATTTATGTTCCCTCCCTTATTTTCACAAACAGGCCGTAATATCTTTTTTTCCTCCCTGAAAATAAGGGCGGAAAGTTAATTTTTTCTCCCTTCTAGAGGAAAGGTATATTCATTATTAATTCCCAAATTTCAAGCACCTTGAGTTTATTCAAATAAAAATATGAGTTACCTCCAGAGTCCAAAAATGTCTAATTAGCTGTTGCATAGACATTAGATAGCCACCTCCGTGGCCGTAGTTCTAAAAGCGTCAGTATTTTTACTGACCTTTGACACCACGGAGGTGTTAGGTCTTATCCCAGGTTACGCTCTCAGTTTATATTAGACAAATGTTCAAATAAAATACCGCCAACTTTAGAGTGCTCTACTTGAAGAGTAATGATTGCCGCTACTACCTGATGTGTTTCCTGCAGGGGTTATCTCTGATTCGCCGAAAGGTTCTAAAGAGGCATTGCTACTATGGTGTTGTTTTTCTCAGTGTTTCCACTAGTTAAAGAGAGGTACAGCCTTTTTTTCTAGTAATTCCCCCCCCCCCCCTTAAGTTTTCAATTTTAATTTTCTAAATTTTGAATAAAAGTTAATTTCTAGAATTTTTCTGACCATATTTTCATGTATCATAAGATACATGAAGGTCTTTAGGCTTATTTTTAAGGATACCTAAAACTAGTTAAAATATAAAGCATTTTCTATACCCAAACCTAAATGAAGCCTTTAGGTCTTCTTGAGGATTAGTTTAGGTTTTAGGGCCGTAATTGAATACGGTACTAAATCCATCTTGGAAAATAACGACGGAAGTTTTAACTTCAGAATAATTTTAACCAGTTTAAGATGGACGAGTTTAAGTACAATTTGGTGAACACGGACCTTAAACTTAAATTAAATTTAAGATTTTTATTTCACGCTTGATTAAAATAGAAAAATCTAATAAGCTTAGATTACTTTGTAACGTTTCTGTAATGAAAGAATCGACACAAAGGGCCAAGTTAAGAATAAGAATAGAAAAATGTCAAAATTCAATAAAAATTACAGCTAGACAGACACCGTGGGTCAGGGCCGCCTCCTTAAGACTCTCTTTAATATTTTCTCTCTTATTTCTTGTCTTCTGTGTCTTGACTCTTGTTCTTTGATTCATTTTTTCAATCAAAATTCTCGTTGGTTTCATTTTTCTTTTTTTCCAAAATAAGAAAAGGCAAGTCTTCTATAAATGGGAAAAATTGGAAATGAAAAATTCCTTTTGATTTAAGGCTCGGTTGTGTCAATAATATCAAATTCTTTCTGTCTTCAGATGTTTGGCATTTTATGAGATTATTTTAAGGCGGGGACAGATGTACTTTTAGACAGTAGGAAAATACTCCTGATATGAATGCTAAATTTTAAGTTTGGCAGTGAAATACATATGCAAGCAAGAGCCAGTGGCTATAGGAAGAGGGGATGTAGAAGAGTTTATACAAAATAGATGTAGCTGGTGGAATATTTCAGACGCACTTAAATTATATCCCTAATTATGGGCAAAACATGGTCCTAGACTCCTTAATCTAGGACCATCATCTTATAAGTCTAAATGGTCTCTACCACTAGTAAGTCGACTTGTGCGAGTTCACAAGTCATAAAGAAACAACCTTTAGAACTTCATCTGTGAATCTAAATTAGATAAAGAACTATAAATTCATAGTGCCTGGATTAAAGCAAATTGTATTGAGACAATTTTCATTTAATTGAGAATTAAATGAAAATAGAATTGAACTGGCGTTCAAATACTCGGATATCTAACAAAATTTAAAAAGGGATGTCAAAAGATAGGTAGGCCGAAGCAGGAATTGGCAGAAAGGTTAATAGATATTAAAGGTTAGGAAATAGATATTTGAAAATAACAAATTAGCAAATTGGAAATAAAAATATAAGTTGAAATTCTCTTTAGATTTCGTTCAAAATATCAGTTTTTCGTAAATAGTTGAATAGGTTTTGGATGATGGTTTCGTCGTCACCCAAAAGGTCAGGTAAATTTGAGGGAATATTGTGAGTTAACATGGTTTGTTGTAATCTACAACAATCCATAAGAATGTGCTTGACTGTAAGTATGTCATTGTATAGTCTACATTTTGCCAGTTCTTGGTCTATTGCAAAAATATAGCTAGTGTGTTAGTCGAGTGTGCCCAAGTCATAATCTACATAAAACGATCTCTTCGTGTCAGTTTTTTCTATATGAACTCTTCCATTCCCTAATTATAGGTTTTACAGAGTTTAGTTTGTTGTTATTTAATGAGGCCCAGGTATGTTGCCAGTGTCTGGTTAGTTTATGTCTTAAGGTTGCTTTTATGTCATATATTATCACCATTGTATGAGAAGGTCGTCCATTAGAAATAGCAGCTTTAGCCAATCTACCAGCTGTCTCGTTCCCCGGAATATTTAATTTATTTATTTTTATTTAAAAGTATTATTTATTTATATTTTGTTCTTTCTTTGTTTCAGGTAAATGTTCAAATCTAATTATTAAAAGGTAAAGATAAATATAACACAAAACTAATTTAAAATTATTGACTAAACTGTTTAAACATAACACAAATATAATATTTATTCATATTAAATATTATATTTATATAAATATTTAATATTTATATTTATATATTTAGATAAATATTTAGATATATATAACATTCACATAAAAATGCTTCAAGTACAGGTTTAAGTAGAGATATATTACTCGAGGGAGCAGAGCCTATCTATATACATTGAGATCCTTGAAACATCTTTTTATGGCTCTAAGGGCCTCTGTGTAAACTCATTGAAAACTAATCTCAGAGTTGGTTAAGGTTATAATAAATAAATTTTCACATATTGTTTGTGTTTTGATTTGTATTATAAATCAATTTTCACTTATTGTTTGTGTTTTGATTTGTATTATAAACCAATTTTCACATATTGTTTGTGTTTTGATTTGTATTATAAACCAATTTTCACATATTGTTTGTGTTTTGATTTGTATTATAAATCAATTTTCACATATTGTTTTTGTTTTTGATTGTATTATAAACAATTTCACATATTGTTGTGTTTTGATTTGTATTATAAATCAATTTTCACATATTGTTTGTGTTTTTGATTTGTATTATAAATCAATTTCACATATTGTTGTGTTTTGATTTGTATTATAAACCAATTTTCACATATTGTTTGTGTTTTGATTCGTATTATAAATCAATTTCACATATTTTGTGTTTTGATTTGTATTGTTTGTTTTGATTTGTATTAAAACGTTCTACTTTAAAAGTATTCGTTATTATGTCTTTATAATTTGATAAATTAATAGTTACTTGTTTGATGTTTCAAAATTTAATCAATGGGGGCCACTCTAGTAATAATATCTCTATGGGTTAGACACCCCTTCGCTTTGGTAACATTTTAAGCTTTTGCACGGAATTTTTAAAAAGGTAGAACCTTTACTTTTTATGCATTCCTACAGGTAAACTTCATTACCAAGGGAGAGAAGTAATTTTTTGCTCCCTAGGCAATATAATTTGTTCCTGAGGCTAAACCGTAATATTTAAATCCCGAGACTTGCCGATATTGGTAATAAATAGATTGATAAACCATTTATTTACCACTAGTTTCTCCCGTAGGAAAAATAGTAAGGGAGATCTGACCTCTGGGAGGGATAGAGTAAGAATGAACAAACGCATCAGGTTTTAAAATGGCTCCGATTTATACCGCAGGTCTGTTGGAAATGTATTGTGTTTACACTACGAAAAAATTCGAAACCATGAATGAATCGAAATGGCTATAGGGACAATTTTAGCTTGATTTCTGTCCCTAAAGTTTATCTGTGCGTTACTTTTAAGGAAAAGTTTATGAACGTCTCTCTACATTAGCCGCTGTATTGAAACTATAGGTAACACTTAAACCAGAAATTACACAGCTCTGACGTGCAATTACTACTACTTGCATTGCACAATTAATTTTATCAGCATCGGTCAATTTTTACGGTCGTTATTACAACACGCATTTACTAGTCTTATAAATGGTTGCATGCGTGCCAAATATCAATCCAACCGCAACATTTTTCCACGTCCATTATTGTGAGTTATTGATGTCATAATTTTCTTAATGAAAACTTCTCCTATAGTATGATTTTGTACAATGTTTAAACTCTCTAGCATGACTACACTGAGAGCTACTATGATAGCAGACACATACACACACATACACACACACACACACACACATACATACACGCACACATACAGAGAGGCAACTTTGTGAAAACCACTTAGAAAGCCTTTAATACGCCTGAAACATATACTTCAGGTTCCGGTTTCGATTTTTTTTCCAAACACTACATATTTTTCCTATATTCCCACGGCATAAATGGGGAAAATGAATAAACTGACAATATAAGTGCCGTTTAGGCATAACATTTTGAAATACGCCAATATCGTGCCAGTGTGCCACTTACGAAGACTAGAAATACGATAACCGAAGTACAGGACAACATTTTGGTTGCCCCCCCCCCGATGCCGCACAAAAATTTGTCACTTTTAGCTGAATTTATATTCTTCACTTTTATACTAAGCTTATCAAGTGTGAACTCGCAGTCTGCCTTTAGGATTTGACAATAGTTAATATGAAATTGGCTGTTATTTTTTCATTATCATTCCTCTTAGCTACGATTCTTGATTATTTTTAATAGGTTTATAAAATAATAACCTAGTTAATTAATTCCAAATTGATTTATTATCTTTTATCAATCAGAAAAAAATAATATGGAGAACGTAATTAAATAACAGCAAGTTAGGAATTAAAAGCATGTTAAGTGTGATGTTGGTTTTGCCATAGTAAGTATTGATAAGCAAAAAGTATTTGAATTCATAGAGATATATACTAGAGGAGGCATGGCCTATCTATAATTACATCGAGAGGCCTGAAACATTTTTTGGAGGTTCCCAGGGGCTCTGTGTAACCTTATTGAAACCTCTTTTAAGAGTGAGTTGGGGTTAAAATAAATTCATTGTTTTCGGCTTCTCATGCATTGTTTCGATTTGTATTTTAAACGTTCTACTTTATAAGTTACTCTGATTTTGTACTAAAGCGAAGCTGGTCAGGTTCCATTTTCAGTGTTTCTAAATTTAACCAATAGAGCCTCTCTAGTAATATGTCTCTATGTTTGAATTAGTTTCCTTTCCTCCATGGCTTTGATAAGACTCGTTGAAAAGCGCGGTCACAAGTGAATCACAAGGAACTTACAGAATAAAGAAAGAGCAAAACATATCTTATCACAAGGAACTTGTGATAAGTCCTTGTGATGATAAGTCAGTGTGAATGATTAGTCAGTAAATGATAAGTCCTTGTGAATGATAAGTCAGTGAATGAGAAGTCCTTGTGAATGATTAATCAGTGAATGATAAGTCCTTGTGAATGATAAGTCAGTGTGATAAGTGAATGATCCTTGTGATAAGTGAATGAACCTTGTGAATGATAAGCGCTTGTTGATGATAAGTCCTTGTGAATCACAAGGAAGTTACAAAATAAAGAAAGAGCAAAACATACATTGTTTTTCATGTAGGCACTGATGATGACCGTTAACGGTTGAAAGCCGGCTCTGTTATATAAATATAATAATGTGTGGAGAGACAAAAACTGTTTTTATTCATTAGCAAAAGAAGTCAGTTTTTTTTCAGTTTATCAATGTTAAAAAAACGGTACATGGTTCCTCGGAACTTTTCCTCATTACATCGGATTCGCTACGCTCATCCTACCTGCTTCGGATTCGCTTCCCTCAGAATATTCAATTCGCCAAATTTACACTGCAACACGTCTTCGGACTCGCTTAGTTTGTCTACAGATTGTAAATGCATCAGTTTCATTCTCAGCGGTCACCCATACAGCACTAAACACGCTTAATGGCCGTATTTAGTGCACTTAAACATTTTTATGGCTCAACAAAAAGCATAGATATACTTGTTATATTAAAACGAATTTAAAAAGGTTGTATTTACCGCAAGTTGAAGAAGCAATCGAAGAATCAGCCTACGTCGATACTTGCTGTTGGATATAAATATCCCTGCTATATTAATTATTAATTATCTAATTAATAGTTATGTTAATTAATAGTTATGTCTAATTAGGGATAACTATATTATCCCTGGATATTAAATATCAGGGATATTTATATCCAACAGCAAGTATCGACGGTAGCTGATTCTTCGATTAAAACGAATTTATTTATTTATTTATTAAAACGAAACTTAGTTTACTTATTTATTTAGTAAAGGTTAATTATTGTACCAAATTTCAACTTAACATAATTAGATTATTATTAATTTTTTTTAAAAGTCATCTAATAACAATTGAACTAATGCTGATAATGAGATGAAACATATGTTAGTCTTAAATATGGCCATATGCGTGCTAAATCTCATAACGATCACATTATTTTCCCGCGTTATATGATTTGTCGAAATTCTTGCTCAGCCATTATAGCGGGTTGGTGCCAAAAAAAAATCGAATAACACAACTACAGCTATTGAATGATTTTTTTTTACAAAGTTTTAACTCTCTGGCATAAATAAACTAGGAGCTATTTAACAGATGATAACAGACATACACACACATACAGAGAGAAAACTTTGTAAAAACCACTCAGGAGGTCTTTAAAACGGTGTGATTTCGTTCCGTCGACAAATCATTCTGTCGACAAATCACTCCGTCGACAAATAACTTGTCGATGCAATGATTTGTCGACGGAATGATTTGTCGATGCAATGATTTGTCGACGCAACTACCCGGTTCGTTTCGTCGACAAATCATTCCATCGACAGATCACAGCGTCGACAAATCGTTCCGTCGACAAATAACTTGTCGACGGAATGATTTGTCGACGCAACAACCCGATTCGTTCCGTCGACAAACTCAAATAATTTGTCAATGGAGCGATTTGTCGACGCAATGATTTGTCGACGCTATGATTTGTCGATGGAATGTTTGTCGACGAAGTGATTTGTCGAAGGAACGATACGGAGCCTTTAAAACACCTGAAACGGATAATTCCGGTGACATCCCGGTTTCGGATTTTCTCGCAAACACAATACTTCTCCTATATACCTACCGTATAAATAAGGATACGCAGAACGTCGGAACTTTTTCTCAATACATTAGATTCGCTACGCACATCCTTAAAAAATACAAGTCGTTTTACGAAATCCGAAGTTATTATTGCGGGTTAATGACGTCATAAAAATAATTTCTGGATAGCGCAACTATCCCACACACTGATTTTTATTGTTTTACAGACTCAGTTTCAACTTTCTAGCATAAATACACTGGGAGCTACGATGATAACAGACCCACACATCTTAAAATTACCCGAAATAAATAATTCCAGTCGCATCCCGGTTTCGGATATTTTTGCAAACACAATATTTTTCTTTAGTACCTATGGTATATATAAGGAAAATTAAGAAGGTGGGTTACTTGACTCATGTCTTCCTACATTCTTGTCACCTTTACCAAATATTTTGTCTGGCCCCTTTTTTCGCCAATTTAAGTGAATTGGCGTATTTCTTTTTAACGTTACAATTCGTTGTTGTTATAGTACGGCACACAGCTAAAATCAGTTGACAGCGTGGGAAAATAGTGTTGAGGAACCAATAAGGTTGGCCTGATTTGAAATTGAGGGTGTGGTTTAACATCCAGGACTAACCTCATTGGCTCCCTATGATTATATTATTTTCACACGCTGTCAACTGATTTTAGCCGTGTGTCGTATTATAGTTGCTTTCACTTGATTTATTTAATTAACAGAGTTTAATGAAAACGGTGCTAAATAATTTTACAAGCTCATTAATAAGACTCTTTGTTAAAACGTTAAATTAATGTCAGTCTAAAGCAGACTTATTTTGTCATTCTCTAAGTTTACCAGAAGGCCTCTGTTTTCTTAAAATAATATAATGAGACGGAATAAAATCCTGGAGTTGTAGACTTGGTGCATTAGTATGATGGAGATCATCAACACAATACATAAACAAGTAAACTTTTTCAAAAGTAAATACGTGTATACCAAAAATTATACCAAAGTCAAGCACAATGACGCTACGGGCCTGTGGTACTGGTAAAATGGCCGTCATGTCACTGATCAATTCAAATCGATCGGTTGACACTCGCGATCACACTCTAAAAAGATATCAAAATACCTCATAAGACTAATTTTATATTGAAAATTCGTTAAATAAGTTATAAAAAAGTGTCCAAACTTTGTTTAAAGTAAGATTAAGTCCGAATATAATTCTTTCCCCTTTTTTAGACTAACCTTAAATTCTAAAAAAAACTTATCTAAAAAAAAAATCACAGTAAATTGGAAATACGAAAATTATAATTTATTCCATTGAAAGAAAAGTTTCTATTTGAATTTAAGATTGTTGAATCATTTTTGTTATCTCGCGAGTGTAAATATTTCTTATCCGATTTACATTTTTATTTCTCGCTGTTTGAACTTTCTTAGACAATAAAAGTTATTATTTATGGATTGATTTAAAATGAAAAATATTTTATGATGAGTTTAAAGCGATATCGTAAGATTTTCTTTTAACAGTAACAATAAGTAGTTTAAAGATTAATATTTTTTTTTTTTTAAATGTAATCGTGTATTTATAAGTTAGTTTGGTATCTATGTGTTTAGCGCCACTGTACAGCAACGCGACAGTACATTATAGCTATATCAAGAAAGAGTATTAACGCGATTGGTCATTTACGCTAAAGGTCGTCTCCGCGACTGTACGCCTAAGCTACAAAAATATGTAGCTAAGATGCCCAGTCGCGAAGACGATCTTTAAAGACTTTTTGGTATTTGACGCTAGAACGCACTTTCGCGTTTAACCAGTAGCGTAGACGTACAACTCTGTCAAGGATCTTGAATAAAGGGGATGACGCATTAAGGAACATTTATGACCCCATGAAAGTTGTATGAGATAGAGAAATAAGAGAAAACTTACCTTCCCCATGGTTATAATAAAAAAGGCGCCAAACGCAGGTTATGTAGCAAGGCTGTTGAATTTGCTTCTCAACTTTCTTCTGTGCTTCTCGAGGTTGTTACATTTGTGGTGCTTGTTAAGTCATTTGTGCTTATTTCATTTTAAATTTTGGACTATACTTAGCCACTTCAGTGAGTGATAATTTAAGCGTGTTTATAACCTTCTCAAGCAATAAACAATAAAAACAGTGCTCCTCTGAAATAACTTACTTACTGATTTCTGGGCGTATTAGCTACAATAATTAATTAAAAAATCGCTCAATCGCGTAAACAAAGTTGATAAGCTCGGAGTTGACCATTTTTGATCATAGCATTTTTACAGAAATGTTCGTCTAAACGACTGTACATCTTATCTAAACTATCGCGTTTAATTAATTATTTTTAGCTAAAATGTACGGTTGGATTAGAGAAAGGATTTATTATTATGGTAGAAAATCATATTGTACTTTACGATTTGTCCTTTCCTGTTGTATTTCATGTAATGCAATCTCTATCATTAATATTAATTTTGGTTTATACTCGATTCAATGCCTCCCCATGGATTTACGACATTTAATGGTTACTTAGAATAGTTCCATCGACTCTGGACTAGTTTCATTCGATTCAAGGCCCCCAAAAAAATTAAACCAAAAGCAAAAACCTTGGCCGCCCCGTGACTTCAGCGCTGGGGGCCGCTTCGCTGCAATAAAAATGTTGTCCTAGTTTGTCATATTACTAGTTTATACAAATGGCATACTGCCTCGATATAAGGGAATTTTCAAATGTATAAGTAAAAACAAGATTTCTTAACATTATATTTCATATGTTAATCGATAACACCTGAATTAATGCCGACAGTAAGTAAACATTATGTATGTTCGTTAAACATACATAGTTGTTCATGTATACACAATTTCAGCGCGATCTCATTATTTCGCTGTGTCATTATTGTGGGGCATCACACATATTTCATTAACATTAACTAATTAACTAAGGCGATTTTTGTAACAAGTTTTATTTTGATCGAAAAAATCATTCGAAAGATATCGAGTCCCATTGAAACATCTAGGAACAAAATCTCTTAAATACATATACGTATATATATATATATATATATATATATATATATATATATATATATATATATATATATAAACACCGAAAATATTTTATATATTCTTAATTAGTAAGTCCCTTCTTCTCAAAGAATTCACCTCTCCTCTCTTCCTCTCCTTAAACCAATCTGATAAGCTAATTTTTTTTAATTTTTCTTTAAAATATACTTCAATGACATATTCCTGGTGAAATAGTTATTTATGCCATAAGGCTGAGAAGTGTGTCTTTATGTCACGGCAATTAGATTTACCGACGAGCGAAGCGAGTCGGGAAAAATTGCCAAGACATAAAGACATTCTCAGCCGGATGGCATACACTATTTTTTTTGAGGTAGCACTCATTAAAAATAATCAAAAAACTCCTAAAAACGGTCCAATAAAGTGCTCAATTACGTACTACCTCAAAAAAATTATTTTTTTCAATTTCATTCATGGTTTTTTAAAAAGAAAATTTGCTAAGAATCCAAATTCTTAGCACATTTAATTTTTAAAAAAATAATATTCTCCAAAGAAGGGAGAATTGGATGAACTCTAGTCTTTCTTGAACAGATCGTGATTTCGTAAGAGCGCGAAATTAGAGATCTTTCTAATAACAGTCATTTTCTATTAAAAATTCGATAAAAAGATATTTTATAAATAAAAACAGGTTAATTACACAAAAAGTCCTTTATTGTTTTAATATATAATAACTAAGCTTTCGACTAAAAATTAGTCATCATCAAGAGTTTAAAAAATATAAAATATAAAATAAAATACAATTTTACAAACTACTTCATATTGCACCTGGTATGGTTTGGTAAGCTATGTTTAAAAAACCATTAAAAAACTGTTACATTGAAGAATTTTTAAAAAAATCAGTGTTACCAATAATTTTTAGTTGAAAAAACAATATTTTAAACTAAATTAAGATTTTTTAAGATTTTAACGGTTTTTTAAACATAGCTTACCAAACCATACCAAGGTGCAATATGAAGTAGTTTGTAAAATTGTATTTTATTTTATATTTTATATTTTTTAAACTCTGATGATGACTAATTTTTAGTCGAAAGCTTAGTTATTATATATTAAACATAAAGGACTTTTGTGTAATTACCTGTTTTTATTTATATATTTTTTTTATAAATCCACAAAAAAAAACTTCTTAAAGATATTTTAGTTTTTTTAAGATTTTTTTTTTTTTCATTGTAACAATAAAATTTTATTTGTTTACAATAATAATTAACTCCTTAAATATGAATCGAACGGTATTTAATTAACGAGTTAATTTTTAATTAGTTCTCTGAATTAATTATCAGGTATTACGTTGGTACTAATAATTATAAATCGAGCTTAAAACCAAGCGTGGATTTGAATGAATTATAGAAAATTATAAGTATAAAAATAATCCGGGTAGAAAGGATTTGTTCCGTGTGTTAAGCTGACAGCTGGAATGCTATTTTTAAATCCATTTTAGCGAATTCTCTTTGAGGAAAATTCGTTTTTTAGAGCGCTTAATCGATCGAATTCGGTTCGAAGTCTAAGCGATCTCTTCATTAGAACTAAAAGTCGATAAAGCGGTGGTAAATTAATGGACAACCTAAAACACGGCCGACAAAAACATTATGTCATATAGGGTGTCGTTTTCGAAACACAAAAACGGTTTACTCCAAACCCGTTTTGGAGTAAATTAGACCACTGCTGGTACACAAAGTCAGGGTATTCAGGTTTGAAACTTGGTAAAAATTTGCATAAACTTAGCTTTAAATGCGTGCGAATAATGCTGTGCCGTGCATAGTATTAATTATAAATAATACATGCGTATTTTACCTTTGAAAAATTCGAGAAAATTAATTAACAAGTTGTGTCGCTACTGCTTAGGTAATAAAGCAAATAGCGATAACTTAAGCCAGAATAGGTTGAAGAGGATGAAGCATTCATTTAAATAAAAATTCGTTCGGCTTGCGGACCTCCGCGCCAGATTTTCAGTAACAACATAGATTTTAAATGAAAACAAGATTATTTCTATTTATTTTCCTCCCTCAAATAAACTTTTATCAAAATATAGGGCACACGGGGAGTTATATCTCAATTGGTCCCCGTTTACAGGTGGGGAAGAGGATTTTTTTCTAGTTTAACTCCCTTGAGACTTATCATAAACTAATAAATAGTCCCTTTGGGAAGCAAATAATTGTTAAAGTATATGTTGCTCAAGTTATTTATTTATTTATCATGTATTTGATTTTGATAAATAATATTTTATTTTTAAGTTAATTTAGATAGAATGAAGTTTGTATCTGACTTAATGTTTTTTTACTTCTATGACGGATAAGTCTGTTAAGTATTCGGTAAATTTACACTGCAACACGTTATCGGACTCGCTTTGTTCGTCTACAGATTGTAAATAAATCAGTTTCATTGTCAGCGGTCACCCATACAGCACTAAACACGCTCAGTGGCCGTATTTACTGCACTTAAAAACTTTTATGACTCAACAAAAAAAATACTGTTTACATCTTAAGTTTCTGTTTATACTTTGAAGTACTGTTTATACGGCGAGTTTCTGTTCGTACTGTTATTTACAGTTTATACTTTGATTAAATGTTTTACTGCAAGTTAGTGTTTATTCTTAGACTTATTTAAATCATTAAGTGCAATTACTTTTATTGAATATTGACAATGGATAGTTCTATGTCGAATAGGAAAAAAAATAAATAAAGAGCATATGCTCACACCTGTTGTGAATAACTTTAATTTTCTTATTAGATTTTATTAACTGTAAATTGTGTTCGGATTTATAAGTTTTCCTTAGAATACGCCTTGAACAGATCTTATGGTATAATGTATCACAACATACGTTCTTGAAAGTTTCTTTCGCTTTTCGGGCTCTATTTATTTTCCTCCCACTCGTCTGTTCCATTCTAAGACTCGCTGAAGATTCTTCTCTTATTTAATTAAACGTTGCTGAGTTAAATTTCAGGGTTTAAAAAGTTTTTTACCGAGTGTTTGACTGAAAGTGACAAATGCTGGCAAAGTAACACTGTGTGTAGTTGAAAAAAGAAACTTTTTTACACTGATTAATAAAATGATTAAACTTTGCGTAAGCCAGTCATTAAGTCTCTAACTCTAACGTTGAGTTGTTATTTTCTGAATCAAAAAAGTGTTTTTAAAAATCGTCGTAAACTTTTAACAGACAACTAAATTGTAGTTGCTGGTTAAAATTTTTCAACTTAAAATGTAAGTGGTAAATACCTTGTGTAAGTAGATAAAGTTATTAAATAACCTTAAATAAGTGTAGGAACAAGAGGTTTTTGGCCTTATGGCAGCTCCCCCGCCACATGGTTGTTGCCCTTATATCAGTTTGTCATATTACTAGTTTATATAAGTAGCATACTTCCAAAGTACTAGTGAATGTTCAAATGTATTATTCTAAAAACGTGATTTGTTTAAATTATATTTTATATGTCAATCTATAAAATCAGAACTAATATTTATATTAAATGTTTGACATATGTTTACCATAATTAGTTTTACATGTGTATTAAATTTCAGTTTTATCAACTTATCAACTTCGTAAAGTTGTGTGATTATTTGAAATTTTCTAAAAATCAAAATTGAGTCATTACTGTGTGTTAATGACCTAACACATATTTCATAAACAATAAGGTTCGGGGCGATAATGAAGTCAATTTTTTTATTTAGATCCGATAAAGCGTTCGAAAGATATAGTGTCCCATAAAAACGTCTAGCAACACTAAACAACGTTCATACTTTTACACTTAATATATATATATATATATATATATATATATATATATATATATATATATATATATATATATATATATATATATATCTTCAATAATATATATATATATATTATATATATATATATATATATATATATATATATATATATATAATATATTATATATATATATATATATATATATATATATTAATATATATATATTATATATATTATATATATATATAATATATATATATATATATATATATATATATATATATATAATATATATATTATATTTGTATTGTATTGTATTTACCGCAAGTTGAAGAAGCAATGGAAGAATCAGCTACCGTCGATACTTGCTGTCGGATGTAAATATTCCTGGACCGTTTTCGACATAACGCCATCATCATCTTCAGAGGGCTCGTTGTGCTCATTGAGACTAGAAGTTATTCATTGATATAACTTTATTGGTTGAGAGCTCGTGTGTTGCCCCGCCTGCTTATTAATGATGTTGTTATGCCGAAACTGGTCCAGGCATACTCATTTCCAACAGCAAGTATTTACGGTAGCTGATTCTTCGATTGCTTAAAATATTTATTTATTCTTGTTCAGGAAGTCTCTCCTCTCAAAATATTCACCCCTGTTCCTCCCTTACTCTACGATCACTGATCACAACCTAGTAATTTTTTCGTTGAAAACTCGCTAGAAGGAGATAATTATTCTAAAGTTAATTCGAAGTAATTTGATACAATGAAGGAATAGAACTAAATACCAAATTGTAAAACACAGTTTATAACATAACGCATTAAGGAAGATTTGTACTATAAAGGAAGCGTGTTTGCGTAGTGCTCTGAGCGAGGGTAGGGAAAATGCCAAGCACATCCTGACTCCACTCTCCTACATCTAAAATAGTTGGGAAATTACCCTGATATTGTTTGGGTCCAAATATCACTTTGAAAGGAAGCCAACAAGGAAGTTAAAGAGGCGCCAATGTTAGACCAGACTAGGGCTTGGGGATAGCCACTATCCCGCGTATTTACATGAAGGCTGTTCTATACATTACTTAGCTCTCTGTTTAGATACACAATGCAACGCATCGGTTTCTAATTCAGATATCTGTCCGAGTGGTAGATTATGCATGCATACTCTCAACTTTACTCTTTAGTTTCAATAAGGAAGATGCATTAATTTTAACCTATGGGGGGTTTTTTTTTTGTTTTGTTAGGTTAATCGATGTAAGAAAAAATGTATTTCATAGATAAAAAATGAAAATATTAATTGTACGAACTTTTATAACCAATTAAAAAAATTAAATATTTAAAAAGTAAGATTCGCGGCAAAAAGCTATTACGTCACTTGGGTTGTTTAGTTGATTGGTTCATTTCAAATTTCAAGGTCAATGCTAAAAGTAACAAATGTTAAAAAATCCTTTTTTAGTTGTTACCAGTTTTTATTGAATTGCGAGATATTTTTATGCCTGCAATGCTCAAAATTATCTTAAAAACCTAGATCTAAAATGTTTTAGGCAAAGCCGTTCGGATATTAGTGAAAAAAATAAAGTTTTACTTTATAGTTGTTTACCTTACGTTTCGTTTAAATTACTCTTAAAAGACTCTAAGAGTCTGCTACAAGCCGTGGCTTAAGAAATCGGCCAGGAAGAATTAGACTCATCTCAGCGGCACTGATGATGATCGTTATGGTCGAAAGCTGGCTATGTATATTCAATTATATCGTTGTGGAAAGACAAATGCTGTTTACTTTTATTAGAATATTCCACTTCTCAATAATTTTCGGATTAGTTCAGTTGTTATCGATGACTGGTATTAGTTTTGTAAAAAATTGCAAAGTTGAAATTTAATGCTAATATACCTCTATATGTAATAAATAAATATACCATTGTTTTCGTTTCAATATGGTTAGTATATCCACTGGTTTCTTTGGATCTTAAAAATCTTAAGAAGCATTAAGCGAGGTCTGTACCTAAATGGGTGACCGCTTGGAATAATCAAATGTACTTACTGCCTGAGAACGAGCGATGCAAGTACGAAGACGAGTCCAGATAAGTATGGTTATTTGTATATTCTGAAGACAGCGATGCGAGTACGAAGACGAGTCGCAGATAAGTATGGTTATTTGTATATTCTGAAGACGAGCGATGCGAGTACGAAGACGAGTCGCAGATAAGTATGGTTATTTGTATATTCTTAAGACGAGCGATGCGAGTACGAAGACGAGTCGCAGATAAGTACGGTTATTTGTATATTCTGAAGACGAGCGATGCGAGTACGAAGACGAGTCGCAGATAAGTATGGTTATTTATATATTCTGAAGACGAGCGATGCGAGTACGAAGACGAGTCGCAGATAAGTACGGTTATTTGTATATTCTGAAGACGAGCGATGCGAGTCCGAATTAGTGAGGATGAGCGTAGCGAATTCGATATGGTGCGGAAAGTTCCGATGTACCCCGTACCCGATTTTTTAATTGCTGTATGTATTTCTGTAAATTTTTTATTTAATGAAGATATATAAAATGTTTTGTAAAACAACACATTATCGTTTATTTATTTTCATCATTCGTAGAATGATTTGTGAAAAATGTTTCAAATTTCTATTAAAAATACATTGATTTTAAAAACGTGGACACACAACATAGTGTTGCAAGATTTAAATCGTTTTCGAAACGGCTGAAATATTCATTTAATTATTCTCTATTGAATACAACACTAAACATTTATTTTTAACCCAAAAAACTAATTTAAAAGCAAAAAATAAATATTATATGTAAAAGTTTTGTTTTTGTGTAACATTCCCTCCGTTCTTTGTTTCCAAACAACAATATTGATTTGTTTGCTTTCTTGCTGCCAGTTACAAACATATTTTAAACTTGAATAACTCCAAAAATTTTATACTTATTATTTATAGAATATAAATAAATATATTCGTTGTAGAGGGTCGCTGTGGTGTAATGATTGGACGTATGTTGCCACTCAGGTAGTCCAGGTTCGATTCTGATCAAACCCTCTAGAGATTTTATGCCAGAGGTGGAAAACATTTGCCTTCTCCATTGAAAGTTACGTCTGTTGTTCCGTGCCTGTGCGATGCCAGGGGCTTTTAAAGCCATAGACATATTATTATGGTAATAATGGTACTCACTCTTTTTTTTATTTAATAAAACCTATTTTGTCAATTTATATTTATTAAATTTCTGTTTTTCTTTCTCCCATATTTAAGGATGGACGGAAGAACTAGGATCACTTAGAGTCCATCCTATTTTACACTTTTTATTGTTTTATTCTGCTCAATTTTTTTTTTATAATAGTGTAAATAAACCATTTATTTATTTATTTATTTATTTATTACTAGAGAGGTCCTATAGATTAAATTGTGAAACATTGAAAAAATAACCTGACCACCTTCGCCTGTAAATATCATTAAATAACCAGTACTAAATTACAATAACTTATATAGAACGTTATCTGCCTACGTAGCCGTGGTCGTTTAGTACTGGAATTCGGCACCGGAGGTCCGGGGTTCACAGCCCGGGCTATGCTCTCAGTTTATTATAAATAGAATTTCTTGTTATAAATACAATTTTAGGTTCACTTTGAGCATAGTAGATGTGACCCACCCGAGGTGGTTCCCGCAGGGCGAATACCCTGAAGGGCCGAAAGGCCCTAAAACTGGCATTATATATAGAACGTTAAAAGCACAAATCAAAACACAAACAATGTGCGGGAAGCTGAAATCAATTGATTTATTTTAACCTAACTCACTTGATGAAGGAGGTATTAATGAGGTTACGCAGAGCCTTTGAGAGCCACAAAATGATGTTTCAGGCCTCTCAATGTATTGAGATAGGCTATGCCCTCTCTAGTATATATTTCTATGTGTAAAACGGTCCCTAACCCTGAATCATAAAGATAATATTACTAGAGAGGCCCTATAGGTTTATTTAGTTTATTATTATTATTATTATTATTGACAATGACCCGATGGATCATACAGCCATAAGAGCATCACGCTTATTTTTTAAATTAACATTTATCTCAGTATATTTAAAAGAAAGAAAAATAAATTTGATAAGGGTTATATAGAGCTCAAAAAGATGTTCAGGGAGTTTAAGATCACTTTATTCCCTGTTGTAAAATTTATATCCGTTGTAGAAAGAAGAGTTGTTTTGTTCAGCGTATAATTTTTTCGTATAGCTGACAGCTTATCTATTTGCCGCGAGGAGCGCTGAAGGCCACATTCTCGTTGTAGTTCTGCTATAGTTCCGCTAGATAACACTGTTTTAACAGTTTCTTCTGTTATTTTTTTCTTGTACCTTTACTATAAAATTAAATTTAATTTACATATTTGTATCTGGAGGGACGGCAGTGCTCCCGACAAGTCCAGTGGTCACTGGTGTGCCATCCTTTACAGGAAGCATCTCGTGGCTATTTTCATCCTCTAGTATATTTTTATTAAGGACATTAAAAATATAATTGTAATATCAACTAGATCTTGTTGAGCTGACCCATTCTACCGATTTTCATATCTTTACCATTCACACGTGTTGAGATATAATGGCAGATATAATAAATTAGTATGACAAACTGATACAGAACAACAATCATGTGGCCATAGGGAGCCCCATGGAGGCCTCAACCTCATGTACCTGAGCCGTTGTAACCCTAGCGTTGTACCTGAGGGTTGTACCGTTGTAACCTCAGCGTTGTACCTGAGGGTTGTACCGTTGTAACCCTCAGGTTGTACCGTTGTAACCCTCAGCGTTGTACCTCAACCCTCAGCGTTGTACCTGAGGGTTGTACCGTTGTAACCCTCAGCGTTGTACCTGAGGGTTGTACCGCTTGGCATCGCGGCCAAAAGGGGTTTGTACCGCTTGGCCTCGCGGCCAAGAGGCCAAAAGGGGTTTTTATCTTGTTAGGAATTTTCTTTTTAGCTTTACTTAAATCCTAGTTTAAGTTTAACTAATAAGTTTATTTTTGAGTTAATTATCTCCTTTATTCGATAAAACCTTTAAATTTCCTTTTAGATCACTTTGATCGTTCTAATATAAACTTTTAACAATCTAGCTTGTACTGTCCTGCCTTTAACAAAGCAGTTCTCGCAGCAATATCAAGTTAGATTAAAGTTTTATTAAATAAAATGTTTTTCCTCAGAAATTTATCCAGCTGAAAAATTTCATTGATTTAAAACTTTCATGAAAAAGTTTTTAAATTAAGTCTAAATATATAGATATTATCCTCTGAAACCAAGAACCATTCTTTATTTAATAATCCTTTAATAGGCTAGCTTAATGAACTGCAAATTTTAATGAACAAGAAAATGAAAATATATTTTTTACTGTTGTGTAGTATTTACAATACGTGGCTGTTTGCATGGCTCGAAAATAAGAGTTTACACAATAACTCGTTTACATCAATTTTATAAGTACTGACTTGATGCTACGATTTTCCAGTCCAGATTTTCCCTGATGAGTTAGACGTAACGAAAGAGAGTGGGGCATGACATTATGTCGACCCATCAATGATGACGAATGTCGAATGATGGAACAGTCCCCAGATATGTCTCTCGCACAATTATATTGTATTAGTAAAATTACTAAGGCGAATATCGATAAATCTTACCCCGTAATCGAGTTCTTAGCATGATTGTAATCTGATTGTCCATAATTCCCATATTTGTCCCATCTGGCTACTCTCCAGGACAAAACTACTGTTATGTTCTTATGAAAATTGTTATTTTAAATATTTCATAAACACTTGTGATTTTTTTTTAAACAAATATATTTCATTAGTTTTTGTTAGAAAAAACTTTAAAACATTTTTTAAGCTTTTTATTTTTGCTCCAACAATTGGAATAAGTATTTACAAAACTTCTGTTATTTTAACCAAAAACATAATTTGTCCAACAATAAAAATGTGCTTTTGTTGCAAAAAATAGAACTACTTAAAACCAACTGCGACTCGATATTTAGAAAATTGCCATTCACGTCAAAATTCTTTTTTTATGAGATGATTTTTCGACTTAAAAAGAAACCTAAGTTTTATCACTGAGAAAAGAAATGTCATTGGAAAAGTGTTGGCTGTTGGTTTTTATCTTTAAACCAATATCCGGAGTCAACCCTGCCCTCCCTCGGTGAATCTTGCCCCCGAGATTTTCCTTCGGATTTCCCAAAGTTATAAAATGTTATATGGAGGCAGTGAAGAGTCGCATAAAGCTAAAGGATTACGGGTGACAAAACAGTAAAAACTCGTGTTCAAAATGGCACAAAATCATAGAATATGACCACTATAACATACGAAATTGATAATAAATATTTCATGTTTTACAGTTTATATATTATTACATATTATTCAATATGTTGGGGTATATAATATAACTTAGTTTATATATTATTACATATTATTCAATATGTTGGGCATTGAGCGTAGTCAGTGTGGTATGGATGACCGCTGAGAATGATACGGATGCATTTACTATCTGAGGACGAGCGAAGCGTGTCCGAAAATATGTTGGAGTTTAAATTTGGCGAATTGTATATTTCCAGGTACCCTGTACCAGATTTTTTTAAAACTTTTTAGCAAGATGTGGTGTTGCATTTGACACCAAAAAAAAATCAATTAAAAAAAACGTTTTATTAATTAAGGTTTAATTGTTTAAAATTGAAAAGAGCGGGGCTTATGATTTATTCTGTACACTCAATTAAGGTACTATTTGTTTAAGTATAAATAACTTATTTATTTAAGTTTAATGTGAAGTAGTTTATTTTATGGCTTTATAGTCTTTTATCCTTTAACACCTCGGTATGATGACTAATAATAATTAAGGAGAAACTTAATCAAGTTCATGTGTGGGAAGATAATGTGCACATGTGTGTGGTCTGTATTGAATTTCATCCGGTGTCAAACGGCTTTATATTGTTCTAACAATATTAAGTTACTTTACATCCATGCAGATTTATCCTTGAGCCTCGAGTCATCTGAGATAAATGTTTTAACACATCAATATTAAACAAGATCGCATTTGATCGATTTGCTCTAAAATTGATTTTACTTTCCTATTTAACTTGAGGAAAAGAAAGTATGGTAAGGGCGGAAGTAATGATATTAAAAATTTTAGTATTACAAATGTGTAAGGCATAGTTTTAGGATTGTCTAGGTTAGGTTTTATTCCGAGAAGTTAACAAAAGAGATTTAAGATACGCCTGGGTATTTCTTAAATTGTTTTCAGACAGAAAAAAAATTGTTTACTTCTAGAAGAGAAAAAGAGTACTTTTGTCCCTCTTGTAGATAGATTTAACCAATCTGAGAGGTACAATAACATTAGAGAGAGATAAAGTGACACATAACTCCTTTTGTAGAGAGATAAAAGTGACACATAACTCCCTCTTGTAGAGAGATAAATGTGACACATAACTCCCTCTTGTAGAGAGATAAAAGTGGCACATAACTCCTGGTCTGTGTCTACTGGAAGAAAAGTAACTAGCGGTAGTAAAATAGCTTTAGTTGTCATAGAAACTGCTTATCTCCCGCTCTGCATTTCCCTTTAAGCTCAGTTGTTAGCGTCATCAGCTTAAAACTTGAAGGTTACTAGTTCGATCCTCACAGGGGACGTACACATATTATACTTTTTTAATAAGTTTTATGAACAAGTATCTAAAATAATTTAAAATTTTACTTGTTTAATGCAACAATTTTAGTCCGCAGATGCCTAAATTTCTGTTTACGAAATACGGCAAGAATATTTAAAAGATATTTAATAATCGTAATTAAAAATAACATTAATTTAAAGTTGCGTATTAGGCTTTCAAAATAAAAATATTTCAAAACCTGAAATAAGCATAAATATGAATTGCTGCTTATTCAGCAAGTAATTAAAATTTAATTGTTGAAATTACTATTACTGTCATAAATGACTTGCAGTATTCATGTTAATAAAATAAATGAATTAGTTAACAAAAATAATAAAAACTCTCTCTTTTTTTCTTGGATCCTGGGGGGGGGGCGATAATTACTCCTGTTACCCCCCCCCCCCCCTTAATACCGCTAATAAAGATGATGTTAGTCTTGAGCATAATCTCCTATAAAAACGTTACTAATGGTGGCAGAACAACGCATTTTTTTACCCGAAGAGAATAAGCTATTATTAATGAACCTTTGCCGCCAATGAATTTAACTTCAACTTAATGTTCAAATACCTTTGTTGAAAATTCAAATACCTCAACTCTTTAATAGAACGGTAATTCCTTGCTAAATTTCTACAAACATAAATTTTATTTAAATTTTGCCTTGAAAATAGTGAATCGCTTTGCTCGTCCTCAGATAGTAAATATATTCGTTTCATTCCCAGACGAATTTTATCCAGTCACTAAACACGCTCGATGCTGCTTAACTTTTATGATCTACCATACATCACAGATAGACTTGATGTATTATAAAAAAACTAAGTACACTTATTTATTACGTCAAGGGGATACACTTGTACCAAAATTTAATTCTATTAGTTTATCTTCTGAATTTTTACAATTTTTTAAAAGAACGTATACAAAATCATTCAATAAATATTGAAATAATGCTGATAATGAGATGACACTTATCACATGTGTTATACTTATATAGCATACACAATAGTCTTATAAATGGCTACAGGCGTATCAAATTTTAATGGGATCACATTATTTTTCTGTGTTTTATGATTTTGGACATTTTTGCTGAGTCATTATTGCGGGTTAATGACGTATTAAAAAATATTTTCCGAATAGCACAACTACAGCTATAAACTGATTTCGTGCAAAATTTCAACTCTCTAATAAATATTACACTGGGAGCTACGATGATAACTGACACACACACACATACAGACATACAACTTAGTATAAACCTCTCAGGAGGCCCTAAAAACTTCTGAAACGGACAATTCTGGTGACGTCCCGGTTCCGGATTTTTTTGCAAACACAATACTTTTCCTATATACTTACAGAAAAGAATAATTAAGGAAATTAATTTATAAATCCTATAAATAAGGAAAAGTAATAATTTACATATGTCTACGTACATAAGTAATAATTTAATTATGTCTACGTACATAAGTAATAATTTAATTATGTCTACGTACATAAGTAATAATTTAAATATGTCTACGTACATAAATAATAATTTAAATATGTCTACGTACATAAGTAATAATTTAATTATGTCTACGTACATAAGTGATAATTTAATTATGTCTACGTACATAAGTAATAATTTAAATATGTCTAAGTACATAAGTAATAATTTAAATATTCCACGTACATAAGTAATAATTTAAATATTCCACGTACATAAGTAATAATTTAAATATTTCTACGTATATAAGTAATAATTTAAATAAGTCCACGTACATAAGTGATAATTTAATTATGTCTACGTACATAAGTAATAATTTAAATATGTCTAAGTACATAAGTAATAATTTAAATATTCCACGTACATAAGTAATAATTTAAATATTCCACGTACATAAGTAATAATTTAAATATTTCTACGTATATAAGTAATAATTTAAATAAGTCCACGTACATAAGTAATAATTTAAATATGTCTACGTACATAAGTAATAATTTAAATATGTCTACGTACATAAGTGATAATTTAATTATGTCTACGTACATAAGTAATAATTTAAATATGTCTACGTACATAAGTAATAATTTAATTATGTCTACGTACATAAGTGATAATTTAATTATGTCTACGTACATAAGTAATAATTTAAATATGTCTAAGTACATAAGTAATAATTTAAATATTCCACTTACATAAGTAATAATTTAAATATTTCTACGTACATAAGTAATAATTTAAATATTTCTACGTACATAAGTAATAATTAAAATAAGTATACGTACAAAAGTAATAATCTAAATATGTCCACGTACATAAGTAATAATTTAAATATGTCCACGTACACAAGTAATAATTTAAATATGTCTACGTACATAAGTAATAATTTAAATATTTCTACGTACATAAGTAATAATTTAAATATTTCTACGTACATAAGTAATAATTTAAATAAGCCCACGTTCATAAGTAATAATTTAAATATTTCTACGTACATAAGTAATAATTTAAATATTTCTACGTACATAAGTAATAATTAAAATAAGTCTACGTACAAAAGTAATAATCTAAATATGTCCACGTACATAAGTAATAATTTAAATATGTCCACGTACACAAGTAATAATTTAAATATGTCAACGTACATAAGTAATAATTTAAATATGTCTACGTACATAAATGATTCGCATTAACATAAATATTCATAATTAAATAACAGAGGGGGGAAGACTTTATTTATAAAGTATTGGAAAACTTGTACAAACTTGTTGGATGAAATTTTAAGCTTTGAAATTTTAATGGACCCACTGAACTAGAGCAAAAGGACAAAGAGGAAGATCCAAGTTTCGAAATGATTTATAGAACAAAGTTGTGAAAGAAATCCCCCTCCCCCTCCCCCTCCTTCTCATTCATCTGTAAATTTCTCGAGGAAAAAATTTAAAATATTGCAAACATTTATTATTTAAAGTTTTAAACTATTTCGAGAATGTTCAAAGAAAAATATATTGTTAAGTTCTAGGAAAAGTGGTTTTTACTTTGTCAACTTTACTTTTAAAAATAATTTTTTAGTGCATTGTCATTTCGAGGGAATTGTGATTTTAAATTAGATTTTTTATATCTTTGATAAGTTTTCTTTATTTCTAATTTTTCTGCAATCTGAGCTGACTAAATATTTTAAAGAAAACTTTTTCTTTAAAAAGTCCTAATAGACTTTTTATTCCTGGAACGCTTGTGGAAAATGTTATCGATGCAATAAAACAACTGCGCTTCATTTGTCAGTCCAAAACTTTTTGAAGTTGGTAAATTCCTTCCTTTGTTGTAAAAACTTTTTTATAAAGGAGATTTCTTTCTTGGTTCTGTAAACCCGGTTGGTTCAAGGAAGTTGAACCACTTTCTTCGGTTCTTACAATTTATTTGGTGTTTTACATAACTTTATTACCTTTTTACATAACTTTATTACCTTTTTACATAAGTTTATATATTATTTTTCTTTTCCTCAATTTTATTGTAGGTGTAGAAAATTATTCAGTTTTCGAAAAATCTAAAGGAGAAAATTACTTTTGTGACGTCATGAGTTTTTAATAATAATTTCCAACTATATTTCTTGCAAGTTGATAGAAAACTCTCGGTAACCTTTACCTCCTATCCTTGTACAAGATGTAATTAAATAAGGCTTTATCTGTAAAACACAGGTTTAATTAACGTTATAAGGTTTTCCATTTCAATATGACTTTAATACGTCCCATTTATCTTTTATAAGTCGTATGTATTCAAATGTCAATATAAAAGTCAAAAAGGGTTGGATGTTTTTTTTCATCCCTTTCTATACGCTCTTCAGTTGCTTCTTCTCTTAGCTTGAATGTGATTAGAGCTTGAAAACCCACAGAACACGAGCTTATTTGCTTTTTCTTTAAGTTTCAGAATTAAAAGAATACTAAACCAACTTGAATAGCCTATGAATGAAAATAAATTATTTAAGCTAAGTTTACAAAGTAACATATCATATTAACTTTAATTTTAGCGAATTTTCTTTCAAAATTTTCTCTAATGAAGTGATTCGCATGGACCGTGCTGAAAGTCTGGGAGAGTGACAGATGTCTGTTTCAGAAGTCTCTGATGAAAAAATACAATTTTGCCAGAATTATCGCTGATATCAAGATTGAACCTGGTAACCCTGGTTTTGAGCAGTGTGAGTGGTCGTTTCGACTTCGGACTGATTACATTCTATTCAGCAATCCTAAAAAAATCGCGACAATGACACCTTGACCGTATTGTAGGTTTTTTTTGGAAATTTACTAAGTTCTTATCTACTTTTTGTAAATATTAGGTGTAATATGTCATTTCATAAAATTGAAGTGTAACTGATAATGAGATAAACAATTTGGCACAGTTGCTTGCAATTTATGGCAATACATGCATGGCAAATTTCACTCTGATCCGATTATTTTTTTTTGGTGTTTTATGAATTATCGAAATGTTTGCTGAGTTAATATTAACAGCATAGATAAACAATATTAACAATCAATAACAAATAGCAATTATTGAACATACGTATAAAAAAATAGTAAAGAGTTATGACCAAGACCTCATAACTCTTTAATATTAACAGTGTTATAGATAAACAATATTAACAATGTTATAGATAAACAATATTAACAATGTTATAGAAAAAATATTAACAATGTTATAGATAAACAATATTAACAATGTTATAGATAAACAATATTAACAATGTTATAGATAAACAATATTAACAATGTTATAGATAAACAATATTAACAATGTTATTATTATTTATCTATGATTGACAGTTAATAAACTCATAGAAAACACATTTTCTAGGAAGCACTAAGCCTAAAAATTGATTTTTGTTCTTGGTTTTAACTACTAAAAACACTCTGGAAGTCTACGGTAAAAATCTCTAGAGGATCTGCGGTGAAAATGAATGGAAAACCGAATGAAAGGGGAAAATAGGTATAGGAAATAACTACTAGCTGTTTTAAACAGCAGAGTGACGTAAAAAATAAATAAAAATTTATGGCTAGGTCTAAGAGAACTAATGACCTTTATTTCGTTTGGGAAGGTATGAGGCAAATTTCCCAATAATTAGTAAAAAAAAATACTAGGATCATATTTGAATAGAAGTTAGCATCTATGCTAACTTCTATTCAAATATGATATAGAAGTTAGCATAGATGCACTTTGCATAGTCTCAAAGCTACGCAAATTCAAGTAAAAATTGCATTATCATCTCTAATCAATTAACTTGTGCAAAAATCCAATATTACAACCCATATTGGATAATTTACGACAGACACTAGTTCAAGATCGTACAATTAACAAATGACGTGGCACTTAAATGCAGGAAATACTTAATATGATCGTTTGACATTGGTATAATAACCATATAATCATAGGTATTAAGGTTTTATTGCATATCATTACTATCCGGTGCTTACTGCCGTGCTCACTAATTGCTCATTCAACACACCTAATAAATCCAACCTTTAATTGCCCTCATCGGTTTTTAATCAAAGGTCTATCTATCAAAAATTGTTCAATGCAGTAATATTTTTACGACTTTTTATTATCATTTTTAATTGTTCAATTTTACATTAGGCGTTGTTGCAACACTGAGCAGGCTGTTTCTTTTTTTTGCATCATATTTTATCCATTTATATTAAAAAATTCAAAATGCATTTTGAATCGGATGAAACTACAAAGTTTCACTCAGTAGTTTACTTGGGATCTTGCAATAAATTAAAAAAATCGGGTACGGGGTACCTCGGAACTTTTCCTCATCACATAGGATTAGCTACGCTCTTTCTACCTGCTTCGGACTCGCTTGGTTCGTCCTCAGAATTTACTATTCACCAAATTTATACTACAGCATGCCTTTGGACTCGCTTTGCTCGTCCTCAGATAGTGAATACATCAGCTTCTTTCTCAGCGGTCAATGCTGCTTAATGCTTATGATCCAACAAAAATCATGGATATACTAGTCGTTTTGAAACGAAACTTAGTGTACTTATTTATTACGTCAAGCTTTCCACATGTATTGAATTTCAACTTTATTAAATTATTTTCTGATTTTTAATAATTTTTAATAATCGCTCACAAGGCATGTGATAAAAATTGAACTAATGCAGACAGTAAGATGAAACTTAAAACACATATTTGTCTTACACATATTTACATGCGTGCTAGATTTCAATCTATTTCCGTTTTATGGAATCTTTAAGGGTAAGGTAAGGGATCTTTAACGAGTACCTGACAACGTACAGGCTCGAGACCACTGGTCTACCACGTCCTTCATGAAGGACGTGGTACGCAGAATTTTTATCCCACTCATAAAAATCCCAGATGCCCATGCTGGGATTGAACCCATGACTAAATAAACTCGGAAGTTTGAAGTCCATTCATTCTGTGTATTGGCCGCGTTCCTTAACCACTACACCACGGGTGACTCTTTAAAATGCGTACTCTCTTGTTCACAATGAATTTCTTGCTAATGGAGCACTACTTTTTGCTACACTTTTTTCCAGATTATCCGGAAAAACTCCGTTTATGCATTTCTTGGGTTTTAAACAAGTTCTTTATTGGCAAAAGTATACAATATTTATTTTGTGTTAACCGGAGCCATATTTTATTTATTGATTTGGGGTGATTTGTGCCTCTTTATTTTTATTTTATTTATTAATTTTGGTATGAAATTTAGTTATTTTTTAGGGTGTGAGGGGGTTTGTTGGGGTTAAGGATAATTTCCAATTTTTTGGTTTGGGTATTTTATTTTTTTTTTTTTTTGCAGGATTTGCAAAAAATTATATTTTTGATGGTGTTTTGAATAGGTTTTTATTGTAAAGGGATTTTGCAGGAGTGTCAAAGAGGGTTTCCTATGCAGTCTGTGGACTGACTTTTGATGAATCAACCTGGCATTTGCCGGTAAAATTGAGGGAAACCACAGAAAACCTCAATTAGGTTGATCGGACACGCGGGTCCTGGGTGTAAAGGTTATATTATTTTTTTACGTTTGGGGGTTTAGTTGTTAGGGTTTGTTTTCTAGATTTTTTTTGAGGCTAAGGGGAATAGTTAATTTTATTAACGAATTGAAGTGTATTTATTATATTTTTTTAATTTTGAGAAAAGTAATTTCTTGGGTTATACAAGACTATTGTCATCATTCTAAAATTGATACTGAAAATTATAAAAATTTTCGTTTTTAAAAACTTTCCTATCTGAGGATGAGCAACACGAGTCTGACGACGTACTAAAGTATAAATCACGTTTAACCATATTTTAAAGCTAAGCAAAGCGAGTCCAATACAGTGAGGATATGCGAAGCGTATCCGACGAGAGGAGAAAAAGTTCTGAAGTACCCCCAACCCGATTTTATTTAACTTTCTAAATTAAATTAATATCAAACTAAATTATTATGAGAGTTTTTCTTTCATATCTACTTCATATTTTTATTTTTTGTTTGCTTTTAATTTATTTTTACCTTTACTCTCTAGCTACCTTAGATAAATATGAAATTTACGTGTTCGCCCTAAAATTCTGGAAACTTAGATTTTTATCCTTCTTGTTTGCATTTTATTCTTATTAATTAAATTAAATTCATGTATCGTAAATTCAAACTGTAAAAGAAAGTTTGAAAATAAAAATAAATGTAAAAGTTAAACTGAGGAAAAATTATGATAGGGAAAAATCTAAATACGAAGCATTAAACAAAACGGTCACAGCTGAATTGGACTTCCTCAGATGGGGGACTCAAATCTTTCTCTAGATTTTATAGAATAACAAGAAAACGGACACAGTTTTCTGACTACAAATGATAATGACTTGAGCGTAAAGAAACACGAGTTGAAAATTCTTTATTCATTATTAGAGCAAATGGAGGTATATATGTAGAGCTATAATTTAAACGATTTAGTTAGTTAGCTAATAAGTAATTCTGTAGTATATCAACATATTACGTCTTTCAATTGCAGAATACACATTGTCTGTTATGGCAAGTGCAAGTTGTACACGACATTAATTCTTAAAACCTATCTCTGTGATAAGGAATGGTTTAATTCTCCTTATCAAAACTGTTTTTCACTTGTCTTAACTGTAGCTTGCGATGGTTAGGCGTGGGTGCTCTCCCCCCTCCCCCCCCCTAGTTAGGATTGTGTTCCCGCTACAGAGAGTCACTGGGTATTCTACAGGCTTGTGAGGTTATCCAGGGCAAAGAAGCTATTTTCTTCTTCTTTCTTATTTTATTTAGCTAAATGTTTCTTTATTTAGAATAAAGAAGATTGAAAAAAGGTTTTATTTTTAAACAAGGTTTCATCCTTTATTTCTTTTCTTTGTTTAGATTATTTTTATCTTTGATTCGGTTTGGTAACACTGTGACGTAGGTTGTTATCCTATTAATTAAAATTCATGGAATCTGTAATTTTCTGTCCACAAAAAACACTTTGAAGTCTCTCTCGTCAAGCTGCTCTCAAAATATTTCTTAATAGTTGTCAATACATTAAGACCTTGAACTTCAAATTTATAGACTACAATAAGGAAAAGTTCAGAGAGCAGAATGGGGATACTGAATCATCGATCGAAAGTGCTTTGAATCAAGAACATTTCTCCTTAAAACTATATGTTTTTTCGAAAGCTTGGCAATAAATAAAATAAGTTTGGTACTTTAAGGAGAAAAATAATCTTGGATCCTTTATGTATCAGCAGCCAAAAAATTTATAAATATATGCAACAAGGCTTTGAGCTGTATCCATAAATCTACGAAAAATGTTATCGCTCAATTTAAAATTTTAATCTCATATAGCCATAAATAAGACTAACAAGTGTGCTGAGTTTCATCTCATAATTAGCATTATTGTTCGACACACGGCTAAAATTATTTGACAGTGCGGGAAATTAGTGTTGAGGAACCAATAAGGTTGGCGTGACTTGAAGTTGAGGGAGTTGTTTAACATCCAAGAATAACATCATTGGCTTCCTCAAATTATTTTTCCACGCTGTCAACTGATTTTAGGCTTGTGTCGTACTATAGATCAAGTTTTATAAAATGAAATGTATACGTTTTTTTAAATATAGTTCAAAGTCAAAGAATGATACAATTGATTAGCAATTTAGTACAAGTTTATGTAATGAACTATTACTACTATTTAGTACAAGTTTATGTAATAAACTATTACAAATATTTAGTACAAGTTTATATAATGAACTATGACTACTATTTAGTTTAATATGGCCATTATACCTACGGTTTTTGTTGTATCAATAATGTTAAGCCACATCAAAATCTGTACTTTTTTTAAAATATTCTTTATTTTTTTTTTAAAAATAACATATTTTACATAATCAAATAAATTATATTTATATATAATTTATATATAAAAGTACCTCTGGCATGAGGTCTCGAAAAAGACCTGCGCCGAAAAAGGCAAATCTATGCTTCTTTATCCTATGTATTCTCTTCCTTTTAAGAATATTACATATTATATGAATAATTTATTAATGATTTAATTAGAGTAAATAGATAATGAAAATCGTTAGAAATAATAATAATTTTCTTTGGTTTTATAAAAAAGTAAATAAGGGAATGATGTTTTTATAATACAAATAATTTTATTTGTTAATTTTATATAAATAATTATAAGATTTATTTTGACTAATTATTCAGTGGTTAGATTAGTTCGTAGTTATATATGTAAGTGATTAGTTAGTTTGGTTAGTTAGGTTAGCTAAATTGGATAGTTAGAGTTAGTGTGTTAATTTGGTAGACATTATTATAATTTTGTTTATGGAAATTTTTGGTTTTTATGTCTAAGTGTTTTTGTCTACTTGTTTACTAAATGATGTTTCACCGTCCGTTTGTAAGTTTCTATTCTACTAATTTGTTTATGTTCTGAAGGTAAGTTGTTGTGAAGCAGCACTGCTTGGTATATCCAGTGCTGTTGTCCTGTAGTGGTCTTTCTGTATGGCAGTCAGTAGAGTTTTTGAGTCTCTGTCCTGGTAGTTCGTCCGTGATTCTCTGTAATTAGAGTATGTACCTGGATAAAATATATCTTTTCACAGTTTGAAAAGACGAACAAAGCGCGTCCGAAGTAGTGAGAATGGGAATAGCGACTTTAATATAGTTAAGGAAATTTCCAAGATGATAAAAAAATCCTTATATCTGTTCTTCCAGTTAGCTGTCTATAAACTTTTAAGTAAATGAAGTATTAAAACTCCTCCCATACTACAACTTTTTCCTGACGTCTTAACCTCAACGAAATTTGTCAACAAATAAAAAAAGTATAATCTTTATTATTTTCCTTTCTTTACACAAAGAAAAAACTTTTCTTTGAAAAGAAATGGCAAAGAAAATCTTTAGGTAATTACCTATATAAAACGACAAAAGCAAAAAGTAGCATTAGTTGTGGACTGTCATATCGAGGGAAAGCTGGGTAGACAAAGCGTGTGGACAATGAAAGCTTGTGGCAGACAAAGAAAGAGGCTGTCTGAGGTAAAAACAAGTCACATTTATCACGGAAAAGCGGCTGAGAAACCCTTTCTCTGTCTGCAGAATCAACAGAATTTTTCTTACTTCTTAATGTCAACTTGTTCCTCGACAATAAAAGAATTTCACTTTCTTTCCTATTTCTCTAAAATATTAAAGATTATTTTTTCATCACTAGGGATGCTTTGTATTGGGACAACGAATTTTCTTGCGTACTGAATAAAAGTATCTAAACTTATTACTAGCAAACTACGTGTAATAACAACAGACTAACTAATAAAGGTGATCATTACAAACAACGTGTAATAACAACAGATCCTAACGTGAACTAACTAAAAATCATTACTAACAAACAACGTGTAATAACAACAGACTAACTAATAAAAATCATTAACAACGTGTAATTACAACAGACTAACTAATAAGTATCCTTACTAACAAAAAACGTGTAATAACAACAGACTAACTAATAAAAATCATTACTAACAAACAACGTGTAATAACAACAGACTACTAATAAAGTATCATTACTAACAAACAACGTGTAATAACAACAGACTAACTAATAAAAATCATTACTAACAAACAACGTGTAATAACAACAGTAAAAAAACTAACAAACAACGTGTAATAACAACAGACTAACTAATAAAGTATCATTACTAACAAACAACTGTAATAACAACAGACTAAATAATAAAAATCTTTACTAACAAACAACGTGTAATTACAACAGACTAACTAATAAAGTATCATTACTAACAAAAAACGTGTAATAACAACAGACTAACTAATAAAAAATCATTACTAACAAACAACGTGTAATAACAACAGACTAACTAATAAAATCATTACTAACAAACAACGTGTAATAACAACAGACCTAATAAAAAATCATTACTAACAAACAACGTGTAATAACAACAGACTAACTAATAAAGTATCATTACTACAAAAAACGTGTAATAACAACAGACTAACTAATAAAAATCATTACTAACAAACAACGTGTAATAACAACAGACTAACTAATAAAGTATCATTACTAACAAACAACGTGTAATAACAACAGACTAACTAATAAAGTATCATTACTAACAAACAACGTGTAATAACAACAGACTAAGTAAAAAAATCATTACTAACAAATAACGTGTAATAACAACAGACTAACTAATAAAAATCATTACTAACAAACAACGTGTAATAAACAGACTAACTAGTAGTACTAACAAACAACGTGTAATAACAACAACTAACTAATAAAGTATCATTACTAACAAACATGTAATAGGACAACAACAGACTAATAATAAAGTATCATTACTAACAAACAACGTTAATAACAACAGACTAAGTTATTACTAACAAATAACAACAGACTAACTAGTAAGTATCATTACTAACAAACAACGTGTAATAACAACAGACTAACTAATAAAAAATCATTACTAACAAACAACGTGTAATAACAACAGACTAACTAATAAAGTATCATTACTAACAAACAACGTGTAATAAACAACAGACTAACTAATAAAGTATCATTACTAACAAACAACGTGTAATAAAACAACAGACTAACTAATAAAGTATCATTACTAACAAAAAACGTGTAATAAAACTAACTCATTACTAACAAACAACGTGTAATAACAACAGACTAACTAATAAAGTATCATTACAACAAACAACGTGTATAACAACAGACTAACTAATAAAGTATCTTACTAACAAAAAGTGTAATAACAACAGACTAAGTAATAAAGTATCATTACTAACAAACAACGTGTAATAACAACAGACTAAGTAATAAAAAATCATTAACAAACACGTGTAATAACAACACTAACTAGTAAGTATCATTATAACAAACAACGTGTAATAAACAGTACTAACAAACAACGGTAATAAAACAGACAACTAATAAGTATCATTACTAACAAACAAGTGTAATAACAACAGACTAACTAATAAAGATCATTACTAACACAACGTGTAATAACAACAGACTAACTAATAAAGTATCATTACTAACAAACAACGTGTAATAACAACAGACTAACTAATAAAGTATCATTACTAACAAACAACGTGTAATACAACAGACTAACTAAAAAATCATTACTAACAAACAACGTGTAATAACAACAGACTAACTAGTAAGTATCATTACTAACAAACAACGTGTAATAACAACAGACTAACTAATAAGTATCATTACTAACAACAACTAACAACAGACTAACTAATAAAGTATCATTACTAACAACAACGTGTAATACAACAGACTAACTAATAAAAGTATCATTACTAACAAAAACAACGTGTAATAACAACAGACTGACTTGTTATTTTAGTATTAGTATCAGTGGACTAGTTATTTTAGTATTAGTATCAGTGGACTTGTTATTTTAGTATTAGTATCAGTGGACTTGTTATTTTAGTATTAGTATCAGTGGACTTGTTATTTTAGTATTAGGTATCAGTGGACTTGTTATTTAGTATTAGTATTAGTGGACTTGTTACAGTACCACATAACGTTTTGTTATTTTCGATTTTAATAATAAATCCAAGTCACAACCATTATGAACCAACAATTCAAAGAAATGTAATAAAGAAAAACTAATATTTTACTGCTGTATTAACTCGGGTAAGTGTCGAGTTTTATTGCTCCACATAGAATCGTAAAAATTATTCTTATTGTTTAAAAATAGATCTTTATGCAGTTAATTTTTCTGCAAAATGTATGTCTGATTTTAACAATAGATCATTTGTTAGAAATTAAGACGCATTAACGACCGTGATGAGAAAACTTGGGAATACAAATAACTGTATTTTTGTTTTGTGTATTTGATTATTTTGATAACCAAATGTGTTTAGGGTACTTGTCCGATGTTTCAAAATGCAACCAATAGGGCCCCTCTACTAATATATCTCTATGCTTACGGTAGAAGTCGAGGGAAAATAAAAGAAGAATTAAGTATATTAAAAAATAAAAAACTTACTTTTCTATCGAGGTGTTTTTCTTTTAGGGACTTCTTTACCTCGCTAAGTTTGTCAAACTTAATGTTCTCTAGCTTTATTATTTCTGGAAGAACAAACTAGTCGGCTGGAAGGCTTAAATTCATTAATGCACGAGCCCTCTTTTAAATTTGTTATTTTAACCTCTTCGTAATTGGTTTAAGTTAATTTCCGTTGTAGGAACCCAGGATGAAATTACTAAGGGGTTTTCATAATTAGACTCGGCATATTGCCCTGTATAACCAAGTCTAGCTGTAAATTGCCTGCATTTATTATCAAATAAATTATTTTTAATCTTAATCCATTTAAAATGTTATTAATCCAATTATTTTTTCTTTGATCTTATTCTTTGAAAAAAAATTGTTTACTTCATAAATTTTATTTAGTTTGTAAACAAGAGAATTGTTATTAAATGGCACTTAATTATAAGAACTTAAATATTCTTGAATAAAATTATTAAGAAGTAATTGGTTTATTAGAAAAAGGAACAAGTATAAAAAATTAATTAAAGGGGTACGGGGTACCTCAGAACTTTTCCTCATCACATCGGATTCGCTACGCTCATCCTTTTAACTTCGGACTCGCTTAAATCCTCCTCAAAATATAGAATTTGACATATTTATATGTCATATTTTTTTGACATATTTATCTGCGAACACGCTTCGCTCGTCCGCAGATAGTAAATAATTCAGTTTCATTCTCAGAGGTCACCCAAACAGCACTGACCGCGCTTATTGCTACTTAACCTTTTTCATACAACAAAAAACAAAAATCATCGATATACTAGTCGTATTTAAACGAAACTTGATGTATTGTTTATAGGTTAAGACGCTGAAGTAACTTTTATCCTTACCTATAAACTATAGAACTACATGGAGACCAAAAATCAAATTAGTAATAAAACTTGGTGCACTTATTTATTTAGGAAATGTATAAACTTGTACTTAATTTCATCTTAATTGGATCATTTTCTAATAAAATAAGTAATTCAATAAAATTTGAACTAATGCTGATAATGAGATGATACTTAGCTCATATGATATCCTTATACATAATAGACCAAGAGCCCAGGGGTGTTTTGTTAATAAAAAGTGTAATGGCTGGAACCGTTCTCAATTTTTCGTAAATACCTTCCTGAACAAGGATCTTCAATTCTGCCGACTCGTATCGGATAAGTGTCCCAGGCAGAACGCACTTTAGGGGTCAAAGGTTCTGCCTGGGACACTTATCCGATACGAGTCGGCAGAATTGCAGATCCTTGTTCAGGGAGGTATTTACAAAAAATTGAGACCGGTTCCAGCCATTACACTTTTTATTAACCAAACACCCCTGGGCTCTTGGTCTATAACTACATGGGTGCCACATCTCAATCCAATCATTTTTTCGCGTTTTTAAGATTTTCCGAAATTTTCGCTGTCATTATTGCGGGCTAATGACGTCATAAAAATTATTTTCCGATTATCACAACTACAGTGGTAGACTGATTATTGTATAAAATGTCAACTCTCTAGCATAACTACACTAGAAGCTACGATAACCCACACACACATATAGACAGAAAACTTTGTAAAAACCACTCAGGAGGCATTAAAAAACCATCTGAAACGCATAATTCCGTTTCCATCCCGGTTTCGGGTTTTGTTGCAAACACAATACTTTTCCTATATACCTACGGTATAAATGAGAAAATGTGAAAATTGTAAATATTAAAATTGCCAGAATGAGTTTGCAGGAAGCTTATTGCAAATACGTTACGTTTTACGTTTTAACTCAATGCGTACATTATATGAGTATCCGCCTCATGGTTTTTAAAGCAAGAAAATCTAGTCTGGCTGTGGGGCACCTGTTGTTCTAGTAGAAGCAATTCTTCTCATCTAAATCTCAACGAATGATTGTTCATATTATTAATTTAAGTATTTCTTTATTTGTTTCAGGTACTTTACATGATTATGTTTTAATTAGATGGTAAGTTTACATTTTTGAATAATATGAAATTTCGCAGTAAGCACTGTTATAACAGCTATTTCTTTTAACTCGTGCTAGCAAATTACCCCAGTATTGTAGCTAACAGGACTCGAAACTAAGTATCTAGTTTTCCTAAAGGAGCGATTTAAATAGTTATCAAAGTAAGGCTCTTTACCTTATTAGGATGACTTTATTTGAGCAAAAACGCTGCTGTTAGTCGGAACAGGAGAATTCTAACAGAAAAGTTAAATATAAATATACGAATATTAAGGCTTTTTAAACTCGAAACCACTTTTGAACCCTCCCTATCCGCTATGGGTTTCCCGTGCCAGATACAAATTTTAAACTTCAATTCATGTTGACTTCCTACGAGCACACACATGTACGTAACGTACATGTGTACCCAAAATATAGAACGTTGAGTACCCGCATGTACTCAACGTCTAAATCTATCTACAGAACGTTTCTTAACCCCTAAACATACCTAAAACACGAATTTAGTTGCAATTTTATTTTTGTAGCTTATGGATCAGATAAGCATGTTGGTAGCATGTGTGATACCACCATCACTTTCTCTTTATTCTTACAGTAGTAGGCATAGAGATATATTACTAGAGGGAGCTTACCCTACCTCATTACATTGAGAGACTTGAAACATAATTTTGGGGCTCACAGGGACTCTCAGGAGCTCTGTGTAACATCATTGTAACCTTCTTCAAGAGTAAGTTAAGGTTACTATAAATTGTTGTCGACTTTTCTCAAATTTTTGTATTGAATATTAAAAAAAGTTCTATTCTCACGTAGTAAATACGTGAGTTCTTGATAAAAATCAAGAACTCACGTCAAAAGAATACATTAATTACGGGATCGTTTCGCTCGCTAGATAGGGTGTATTGAGAAACAATCCTTTGCTGGTTATCTATAATTTAAATGCCAAAATTTAAAAAAAATCCTTAGTTTATTTAGGAAATACTTTAATAAGGCTCGCTTTATTGTCTATATTTCGATTATTATTAATAAATTCCGTCTAATAGTAATTGTAATATAGCTTGCTTCGCTTGCTAGATTGCGTATATTTCTGGCATTTTAAAGTGAGGAAATGCTCGCTTCTAACGCTTGATTGTTTTATTGACAATCAAAAACAAAGCTACAATCATAATAGGCTTGCTTCGCACACTACATAGCATATATTTAAAATTTTACCTAGTAAGTGTAGCTTATTTATCCATAAATTATTAATTAAAAATTTGGGCTCACTTCTCAAGCTAGATTGTAAATATTATAATTTTTAATAGTAATAAAGACTCGTTTCGCTCGCTAGATTGCCTGTATTTAGGAACGTAGCAGCGTTCCGCCCTGCCAAGTCAAGAAGAAAAATTAAAATACACCGCTTAGCCAGTAAAACAATAAAAAAACTTATTAATACCGACAGTGTATATTATACAGTACGCAAAAAAGTAAGGGTTTTGAGGAAACCGCTATATATACATAAATAATATTATAATATCTATAAGGGGCGCGTCTTGCAGATAAAAAATAAAAAAAAAAACATCCAAATCGGCCTAGCAGAAGTGGAGAATTTTTGACGACTTCTTATTCTTCCTTCACATTTTGTTGACGCTCCTAAAGTCTACACCACTGAACGGATTAGGCATTTTGACGTATAAAGACGTTTTGGATTTGTCTTATGCTCGTATGCATTCCTACCTAATAAAATCTCAAATTCGACATTCCTACGCTGAACGCGAAGAGACAAACTAAGCTAGCGAACGATAGTTTTATATCTTTACGCACCTACAGCCTAAATGTACTGAACACATTTTGATGTGTAATGAGTTTTTAAATTTATCTCATGTCCATCTGATAAAATCTCAAATTCGACATTCCTATGCTAAATACGGAGCTAGAAACTAAGCTAGTGAACGCTACTTTTATATAAATTGACCCACCTGCACTCTTTACTAATGAATGGATACTGGTGTTTGCAGACTTTTGGATTTGTTGGATGTCTTTTAACATTCTTGTGTCAATACATCTCAAATTCATAATTCCTATGCTGTACGCGCCGCAAAAAACAGAGCTTAAGAGTGGTGTATAAAATACCCAAAAATTCTTTACAGCTTTATCTACAACACGTATCATGTTTTCTTCAGTTTTTACAAAAAACAGGAGCCGTACAAAAAGTCATGAAATTTTACCAAAAACCACTTATGTCGTAAAAAAACTCCCCTCTAAGTCTTTGGTCTAAAAAAGTAAGGAAATCAACTTTTCTGTCCCGCCAAGTCATGTCAGTATTGGATGAAGACGGTAATTGGCGTTTCAAAAAAGTTGCTAGGTTGGCAATATTAAAGGGCCTTATTCAAACTGTGAGGCAATCATCAGCTTCTTCTTCTTGGCGGCAAGCCAGCTGTGTGAACAAATTGTACAGCTTCCTTTACCATATTTTGAGACATCAAACAATTCAGGTGTTCGAGGAGATTAATCATAACAAAGTGAGCAATTGTCATCATCGCTGTAGTTTATTAGAAAATATTTTTTGAAATATAACCAAAAACTATATAGCTCTCTGAAAACAACATGTATATATGTATATATTACCACAAGTGTACTAAGTTTCATTAAAATCGGTAGTTTCATTTAAACGGTATACATACTGCCGTATGTATACGGCAGTTATCGTGACACGTACAAACACACAAACATACACGCCGTCCAAAACTTCTAAAATAAACAAAACTCTTTCGTACGATAAATCGACGATCGTTCGATAAATCAATTTAAATTATACATATATATGGCCGAAGGTGTTTGTTACGTTTTTGATGTTTCAAAATTCAATCAATAAGGCTTCTCTAGTAATAATTTCTACATAGTTTTAGGCAGAGACTATAGATCAATGGTGAAAAAAGTTGGATTCCGATCGACACTAGCGCTGCGGCAGATCTACTTTTCAACCAAGCAGGCGTGGCTTAATTTCCCCATTTTTCATTACACTTAAAATTAACTTTTTTTACTTTCTAGTCATACTTCTAACTAGCTGAAGCGCTTTGCACGGTCTTCGTCGTCTTTAAACTTTCAAAAGTACCCTTCTGATAGCAAATAATTTTACATTTTATTCAATTTATTGGTATACCAATTTATTTAATAATTTAGTTGACTTAATCAGGTGAACATTAGTGGCTAAATTATCCACGTGCTAGAAGATTGATTGGTAACGGTACTTATTTACTTGGTTCCCAACATCAATTTATCTGAAAAAAATCGAGTGGATTTAGGTATAGGAACTAGGAGGTCTCTCTAATCTCCATTAAAATCCCTTAGTTTCAATTTGTAATGGAGTTAAGACTTTAAGAAATCCCAAGTTTTTTGCTATGAGAACAAAAATATTTTGTAATTTTCCTTCCAAGTAAATTGCCTAATTTACTTGGGTCCCAATTTTATGTTGGGAACCAAGGGTACTTTCGTAGTATATCATCTTATTTACTTGATTATCAATCTTTTCTCTTTCCCTCTTCTCAACCCCATACAAAAGCCCCATTGCTTTTCAACATTCCCCATTAAGATTGTTATAGAATTTCTTTTATATAATTTAGTAAATATATTGTCGGTACCCAAGTGAATAATTGCCCTATATCGCCATATTTACTTGGGTCCCAACTTTATGTTGGGAACCAAGTAAATAAGTACCGATTGATTTTGGCATTTAACGCAGCCTGAATCAATTTAATAAACGATTTTACGTTTATTAAATTTATATGTATCTTCACGTGTAATTAATTACCTGGATTATACCGATTAAATTATTAAATGAAAAATAAACTTACCAGCGTTACGTCGAAGTTTGAAAAACTTTTTTTTACGATTAGTTTGTGAGTTTTTGTAATACAGAACATGCCAAGGGCTGTATGGGAACCATTTTTATTAGGTTAAAATAATAAGGAACGAAAAGAAAAATAATTTTATTATTACAATAAATGCAGCTGTCATAACCAATAGTTGACATGGTATTCATAAATTTAAATATAAAAATATTATCAGTCATTTTTGGAAAGCTATTGGGGTTAGTTCATAAGTTGTCCGCACCGGTCCGCCGCAGCGCTATTTTTAATAGCTTGCGATAATCGAATCCAAACTTTTCCTCATTTAAGTTAACCCCCTTGGGGTTACATAAATGAGGAAAAGTTTGAATTCGATTATCGTAAGCTGCTAGAAATCATTATTATTATTATAAAATGATTGTTTTCTGTTTGTATTTTTCACAAAAACGGTTCGCCGTTGCATTTTCTGTATTTCAAAAATTCAAAAACTAAAAGCAAATAGAAACCTTTTTAAAACTTTTAGAGAATGCTACTGAAGGCAGATAAGTGTAAAATTCATTCATTTAATTAATTTATCGATTTAGTGGATTTTATCAGGTAATACGTCTAATCACATGTGCGCATCTTGCCGATGTAATTAAAATACAGGCTGCATTAAATGCCAAAATCTATCATCTAACACGTGTAAACTTTATCCACTATTTCATTATTTCCCTGATTGAATCAATTAAATTATTAAATTACTTGAATGAAAAACTTAAAAATAATCAGAAGCGTGTAAGATTAATGTGGTAGAGTTAGTTAGAAGTATAACTATAGAAAGTATTAAAATTAAATTTCAAACTGACTGTGGGCAAAAAGCGGGAAATCAAGACACGCCTACCCAATTGAAAGGTAGGTCCCTCGCCGCGCTAGTGTCGACCGGAATCCAAATTTTCCCACCGTTGAGTCGACAGTCTTACTGTTTAAGTATCTATAGTCTCTGCCCCCCCCCCCCGGTTTTAAGTGAGTTACAGTAATCATAGTGTGAAGAGTACCAAGTAATAGTTGGAATACTGATATACCATATCAATATAATAAATGAATACATTCTTTAATGATGACAATTTCACAGAATCTTGGAAAGTGACTGTTATATCGTTTAAAATTCATCTCACACCTTTGTCTCTAATCTAGACATAAATTATCATAATTTATTACAAACAAATAATATTTTATCACAGCGTTTTAAAATATTTACTTCTTTTAAGAAAATTTTACAATCTGTCGAACTAGTTAGTGTTAGTCATGCAAGATTATAGAAATGTATAAGGTGATTCAATTCGATGTAAACAAACTAAAAACAGTCGGAGGTTATAACATAACTTTTTTTTAATTGCGTGACGTCACTGCAGGAATCGATATAGGCGACTTGCATTGAAAATAATGAATAATCACCAATTGTAATAGACCAAGAGCCCAGGGGTGTTTTGTTAATAAAAGGTGTAATGGCTGGAACCGGTCTCAATTTTTCGTAAATACCTTCCTGAACAAGGATCTGCAATTCTGCCGACTCGTATCGGATGGGCGTCCCAGGCAGAACGCACTTTTCAGGTCAAATTTACCTCCCATGTTAACAAACAGTGTAATGGCTGGAACCAGTCTCAATTTTTCGTAAATACCTTCCTGAACAAGGATCTGCGATTCTGCCGACTCGTATCGGATGGGTGTCCCAGGCAGAACATTTGACCCCTAAAGTGTGTTCTGCCTGGGACACCCATCCGATACGAGTCGGCAGAATTGCAGATCCTTGTTTAGGAATGTATTTACGAAAAATTGAGACCGGTTCCAGCCATTACACTTTTTATTAACAAAACACCCCTGGGCTCTTGGTCTATAAACAAAATAAGTAAAAGATTTGGCCGAAAATTTCTGAGATTATTAACTAGCATAAGATTGATTAATTTACGTAGAAATAGTTAATTTTTACTCAACATTTTAGTGAAATTAACACATTTGTATAATTAAGTAGTTGTTTACGTTACATATGTTTTAGAAAATAATCTGTCAATTATTCGCAAGCCTTGATAGTGTTGTGTATTTTTTTAATTATCCTCATTTATACCGCATGTATTGTATAGGAAAATTATTGTGTCAACACCAGAGACTATATATACTTAAACAGTAAGGCTGTCGACTCAATGGTGGGAAAATTTGGATTCCGGTCGACACTAGCGCGGCGTAGGACCTACCTTTCAATTGAGGGGGCGTGTCTTGATTTCCCGCTTTTTGCCCACAGTCAGTGGCAAAATTTAATTTTTATACTTTGTATAGTTATACCGCTTCACACGGCCTTCGTCGTCTTTAATCTTACATTGAACGCTGATGATTATTTTTAAGTTTATCATTCAAGTAATTAATTAATTTAATTGATTCAATCAGGTAATATTGAAATAGTGGCTAAACTTTACACGTAATCACACATGTGATTAAATGTAATTACCTGATATATAAAATCGTCTAAATCAATAAAGTAATTAAATGAAATTTACACTTATCTGTCATCAGTAGCGTTCTCTGAAAGTTTAAAAAAAATCTTTTTACTTTTAGTTTCTGGATTTTTGTAATACAGAATCATTTTATAATAATAATAAATGTAGCTGTCATAAACAAAAATTGCCATGGTATTCATAAATTTAAATATAATCGGTCACTTTTGGAAAGCTTTTGGGGTTAGTTCACGAGTTGTCCGCACCGGTCCGCCGCAGCGCTAATTTTTAGTAGCTTGCGATACTCGAATCCAAACTTTTCCTCATTTATGTTATACCCCCTGGTCTGCACTGAACATCTAAAACCGAGATTTACCTCGGTGAAGTAGATATCACAAAGTTGACTGTCTATATGTGTGAGTGTGCCTTATCATCGCAGCTCTCATAGCATTTATGATAAAGTTGAAACTTGGTACAAATTCAATCATTAGGTTAAGTTGTGCTATTCCATAAATAATGTTTTAACATCAATAACGCGGAAAAAAGTATCGATCTATTTGATCAAAAATCAATAAATAAAATAACTTCCGAATTTATTTAGTCATGGGTTCAATCCCCTCTGGGATTTTTATAAGAGGGATAAAAATTCTGTGTACCACGTCCTTCAGAAGGGACGTAAAGCCGGGGGCCTCGAGCCTGTGCGTTGTCAGGTAATCTTTAAAGATCCCTTACCTTCAATGAAACTGGGTATAGGCAAAATTTAGGACCCTCATAGTAGATTCATAATAATACTATAGTGTGCCTGCCTTCTAGTTTAAAGTGTATGGAAGTTTGGTTTAACAGTGAGGGCACGTGTTATTCCTAGTTTTCACTAGACCATATGAGTCAGTGAAAATATGTATGAATGGTTGAAAAAAAGCATGAGAGGAACCATAGAAATTCACAGCTCTTCTATTTAGATTAGGTGAAATATACCTACACTTGAAATTAAAAGGAGTATAAAACTATTTTAGGGAGCTGGCAAAAAAGGGCCCAACAACGTGGCTTATTTTCCTGGTAGTTACTACCACTCCCCCCCCCCATATTACTACTTACTACAAGGTTATTTTAAATTAATCATTATTGGCTAAATGACACATTGATAGCGTTTTGTTATGTTTTTAAATGTCCAATTATATAAGGTAATGTAATTATTAACTTTTGATTTGATTTCTCTAATAACCATAGGTATTATATTTGTATAATTAATGTATTTGTAAATATTTCTGTATCCACAAATTTAATAATTAATAAATAAATACATTAAATAAATAAATATTCAGGTTATATTTTTGATGTTTCAAAATTTAACCAATAGGGTCTCTAGTAATAATATAATTTTGTCTTATCTAGTTCTAGTAATAGGTTCTAACCAATATACGAATAAGCATGCATATAGAATGTTTTAGACTTTAACGGGAGTTTTTCTAACTCTTTTAAAAAGAAATGCTGTAAAACAAAGTTAATACCCTCAAGTTTTCCCTAATCTTACTCTGTTTAAAATTACTCCTAACAGAAATGACGCGCTACATTACCCGGGTTAATTCTCTCAGTTTGATGTACTGCGGGATTTAGTATTACATTTTCGCTCGATTTAATCACTGGTTTTGGGAACTTTTCAAATTCGACTAAACTATGCCACAAGTAAATTTTCATCGAAACTTGATAAGTTTTGGCACAAATACGTTTTTTGAAGAATTTCAAGGAAACTCTCGTTTGTACCTATATTTTTCTTTTTTTAGTTTATAAATGATTCTTTTAAGAAATGACTATCGTAAAATTAGCTTAAATTTTTTTTCAAATGGCTCTCTTCAAACCGTATTTTAATACTTTTGGCAAAGAACAGTGTTTAAAAAACATTAAATGCCTTGTCGCATCATCTGCCTCCCTCACTTGGACGTTGGATTTATGTAGCTAAATTGAGTAAGCGCACCAATTTTTCTACTTAGTATCAATAATTTTCTACGGCCTTGTTCTTGAGTCTTTGCTTATCTAAAAAACTAAGGCTTTAAATGAGCCTCCACCTTACACAATGTCTAAAAGGCATGGCTGTTCCTCATCAAACGTGAGGGGCTGCCAGTTTGAAATCCTGATGTATCATTTAGCTTTCATGTTGAAGACTGAAGACCAATTTCATTAATTAAACTATGTGAACCAATTGTGCTCTTATTTTGAGGCAAATTGGATTACTATGTATATCAATCTTGAAATATTTACCTGATGATGCTGAGTTTTCACTCAGCGAAACGTTGCAGTAATGTATAACTGTTAAATAAATCAATAATTAAAATAAACGACTAAAGTCCCTAGATAATGAAGATCTTCTAGTACGGTCACATGATTCCGATATTTTAAATCTTAGAGCGTATGTTAAGGGCGTAACATATTATGCCAAAAAACTACCAGGATAATGTTTATCCTTGTAAATATCTTCTTTAGTAAAGCGAATGCGTGTTGATCGTTCGTCGTACTTGTTCATGATTACTGTATGACCGGATAAGTGATTTTTGAAACTGTATTACCCTGACACTACAGATTCTATGACTAATTATACTGTTCCGGGTGTGATCGATTTAGAAATACCTACACCTCATGACTGGAACCGCAGAAGCATTTTCAAATTATTGAATACAGATTTAGACTGCCAACAAGATCTGGGGATTGCTACATTACAGCAAATATGTTACTTCGGTTTAGACTAGCCAATATATTAAACAGACAATGCCTCTATGCACTAAAATCAAAATAACTAACTTATAACAGTAGGGGCATAGAGACTTTACTACTAGAAGGGCCTTGTTGGTTGTTACAATGGTTGGAAAATGTAACTTGACACATTCGACTATTAACTATTTTCAAATGAAAATAGCTAAATAACTGTATTTTATATTGTAGAACATTTAAAATACAAAACTAAACACAGAAAGTAAGTGTAAAGGGAACGATAATTGATTTGGTGTAACCTTATCTCAAACTTTATTAGAGGAGGTTACAGAGAGCCTTGAGAGACCCAAAAACGATTAAAGCCACTCAATCAAGCCTCTTTATGTATTGAGATATGCTGTATCTCCTCCAGAAATATTTTTATATGAGTATAAGTATTTTTACAATTATCTAAGTGTTAAAATACTCAGCCAGATTTTGACCCGAACTATTATAAAACTATATAAGCTGTAGCGTAAGAAACCAGCCAGAAAGAACTGTAGACTTGTCTCACAAGCCCTGATGATGACCGTTCAGGTCAAAATCTGTGTATTATGTGGTTTAACAACATATGCTTGTGGAGTCAGCAATACTGTTTTAGTTTAATTAAAACATTCCACGCCTCAACAATCATTAGTTCTTAGTAGTTTAATCCATCCATTTAAACAAGAGTACATTAAGTGCTTCACGCATCACAGTTCCGTTTATTACTTTGAGTATGTATCGGTTGAGATATAAAACAACTCAGTCACTCTTGCTTTATAATGTTACTTAGATTTTCTTTCTAACATCAATATTGTGAGAATCCTGCAACACTATCTCACTCTCGCGGTGAAAACTGGTATTAAAACTCTACTAACGCACTCGAGCGGCAATAATGTTGAAAGCTAAGTTGATCCTTTCAGTCGGGCTTTAACAGGATTAACTCTGCTCTTGTACTTTAAAGTATAGACATATTTTTATTGAAGTATTAATACATTTATTGAAAAAAAAAGTTATTAAATATTATTTCAATTTAGTTATTATTTAAGAAATCGGTACGAGGTACCTCGAAATTTTTTATTAATCATCGCTACGCTTATTTTGACTACTTTGAACTAGCTTCGCTCGACAACAGAATATGACAAACGGTGAGGATAAGTGCATGAAATCCAATTAGTCCAAGAGCCAGGCCTAAAAAATGTGACTCATTTTGTACTACTTCAAACCAAATTATTCTGAAAATATACCTTAAATTATGAAACAAAAGCAGTCTGCCTATCCAGAGTGGAGCCTTTCATATGATATCGCATGCTCAAAATTTTATAAAATCACACTAATTCCAGTTTTCTTGCAATAAGTGGCTCCCTGTAAGTCGTGTGCGAAACATGAAGAGACTATTTTTTAAAGTTAAAAATTTCCTAAAAAGTAAGTGTTTATTCATCAAAGTCGGATAAATACAACTAAAGTTATTAAACTTGTGAAATGACCAAAAAATGAGAAAAAGTCAATATTTTTCAAAAAAAAATTGGCTGACTTTGCATAAATGAACCATTTTTTGGTGTTTTTGAAAGAGCCATAACTTTGGTTGTAGTCATCCGATTTTGATTATTAAACACTCGTTTTATAGAATGAAAGGTTCCGAGGTACCTAGTACCCGATTTTTTACATTTTTAGTATTAATGCCTTTATCACCACTAAACATGCTACCTAATGTTATTATTGTTTATATAATATAAAAAAGTTAGTTTCAGTTTGCTTGATAACGATAAATCTTCTATAAAGAAGTTCACTCATTATTGAATCGCATGGTTCGCTTCGTTTCACTTTAGTAGCGAAACTGATTCATGAAAAATCTAAATCCTATTAAGAAAATATAAAAAGGAATATCTGTGAGCTATTGTGATTTCCATTAAATATGAAATTATTTTGTTTAAAGAATTTAGGATTATTAATATTAGAAGAATTACGAACAAAGTTTTCTTTTTTTATTTAATAAGTACGCCAGGTATCAATTTCAAACATAATCTTAAAAGAAGTCAGAGTGAAATAATGAAGAAATACTATCTCTTCACAGCAGAGTTTTGATGCTGCTGAGGACATGACAAAATCCTTCTTTCTTTAGTTTTTTCTTCAAGTGAATTATTTCTTTGATCAATTTGATCAGAAGTTTATCTGGAATTTGGATTTGGGAGAAGTAAGTAAAAAAGAAATGAGATATAAAGAATTTATATTGTTTTTCTTAGAGACATCTGATCTTTATATTATTGCTTCTAAGATGATAAAAAGTAAAATAAACAGATAATTTGTCTCCGTCATGGTGTACTCTAATACTTATTTATACACCAAGGAAGTAAAGAATGCTATTATTTCCATTAGGAGTTAGTTGGGTCCTAGCAAAAGTCAAAGGAACCAAAACATTTTACTTCCAAGGCAAAGCCGAATGGTTTTATGTGTTTGACTCCCGAGGCGAAACCGAAGAGGTAATTGCGAGGGGAAAATTGCATTAAACTTTCAAGGTGTATACAAGTTTTTATCTCCAGACGTTGACGTCGTTTAATTATTATTATATTCTTATTTTCATGCGTTTTGTTGAACTATGAACTAACGCCCCCTTCTAAATGTTGGGGGCGCTGCCTCCCTCATGTAAAGAAATATTACTTTTTTCATTTCTCTGAACAGCTTCTTTTGGTCTGAAACAGATTCGGGTCCCCCTTAAAATTTTTGGAGGTGCTGCCCTAAAAGAAATCAAAAATTTGTTTTATTGCTTCAAACATCTTCTTTTTCGAGCCTATAAACAAATGGTTGGGTCCCTCATAAATTTTTCTGGGTGCCGCTCCCAGGAAAGTGTAATATTACTATACCAATATAATTACAATACCGATATTGTCATTGATCGGTCCCCTTTTTAAATTTAGAGGGTACCTTTTCCAAAAAAAGGTTACTTGGCTCTATCCCCATTTACAGGAAACACTTTTTATTTCCAGTGAAGAAAAAGTTACTTTTTACTCCCAAAGTGCTTTTACTCCCAAGTGCTTCTTTACTCCCTCTCAAAACTAATCAATAAACTTGACATTATACATCGTCTGGATATAAAATAACTTTTAAGGTTTCTAAGCGTGGTATTTAAGTTACCAAATTTAAGCATAATTTATAAAAACAATCTTAATTTATCAAGGTAAAAGCAATGTGCCAGTAAATTAAAAATACTATTTTTGATAATCCTGGATATTTTCCACCTTGTATAGAGGAGTGAGTTTTTTTTATTCATGTATAAAATTGTTAACGATAGACACAGATTTTACTCTATCTTCTGTCATTATCACCTTTCATTGACGAAATAAAGGAAAAGAGACAATAATTAGGTATTATATATCGGGCTCTACCCAGTGGCGGACAGAGCCAAAAAGGACCACGTAGGGTTAACCTAAAAGGGCCCAAACCTACATCTTAAGGGACTCAATGGTGAAGGGATTCCTATAACGCTTCTCAGAGGGCTTCTCTACTTTTAACTAGAGTAGCATCAATGATTATAGCTAGTTACATTTAACTTATTTATTTATTTCATATTTAATAAATTAAATCAAATGATATTATTTATCAAAATAAATTTAAGTTTATTCATGACTTTTAAAAGCGCCGTGGAGTACTTCACAATAAATAACACCAACAACCACGTCTCTCCACTAAACATTATCTATTTAAAATAAATTGACAGCGCCGGCTTTCGGCAAATAGCCATCAACAGGGCCTAAAACAAGCGAAAATCAAAAACTTTAAAGTATACAAAATAAAAAGGTTACAGAATGAATAATCAAATCCACAGACAAAAATAAATAGTAAAAATTAACAAAATAAAATGTCGAAAAAAATTACTGGTGAGATGTAGAAGGGAGGATAATACCATATAATACATGGCCATATAATACCCGCATGTTGATAAGCTTATAGTGAAGAAACGTTAGCGAAAGTTATTAGGTCATATTTATTCTCAGGATTTTCAGCAGAGAGCTGAAACTACCAGGATAAAATGGTGTTTGATACCGTATGTTGGACCTATTCCTGACAAAGTTTCGATCTGTATTAAGAAAGCTGGTGTTCGTACTGCTTTTCGCGCTGACTGTACTTTGAGGTAAGAGTTATCTCGACCTAAGGATTTGGTTGACCCTATCGACAAAAGCGGAGTATACGTAATCAATTGCGGTTAGGAAGGCTGTAATAAGCGTTTTTAGGCCAAATAAGTCGCGATTTCTTGACTCGTTTTCGTGAGCATTTACGGGGCCCCTCTAAATTGTATACTCATACAGCTAAAGAAACCCACGGAAAAGAGGGAAACAAGGTCGGTTTTCTTCATTTTGAGAATAAAGGTGCCAAAATTAATTCTTTAGAGAATTTAGAAATTAAAGTGCCCTCAAAGATTGTCTTAGTGATAAGACTGACGGTGCAGGATCAGTGATTATCCAAGCCCTGATCACTACTACCCGCCCTTAACCAGTCCGCAACCAGTCACTGGACGAGATCCTCTCTTCTACATCTCACCGGTAATTTTTTGTTTTATTTTTTCGACTTGTTACTTTTTATTTTGTTAATTTTTTCTACTTATTTTTTATCTGAGAGTTTTAGTTTTTATTCTGTAACCTTTTTATGTGAATACTTTCAAGTTTATGATTTTCGCTTGTTTTAGGCACTGCTGATGGCAATTTGCCGAAAGCCGGCTCTGTCAATTTATTTTAAATAGATAATGTTTAGTGGAGAGACGTGGTTATTGGTGTTATTTATTAAAGTTTATTAATTTATATGAAAATTTTATTAAACTATTTTATATTTAATCTTTATGGCCCTTTTGTTCTGCTCTAGGTATGTTCAACTATGTTAAGGGCCTCTTGAGGTCTTAGTCTTCCTTTTGGACATTAAAAGGCCCAAGTATAATTAAGGGGGGCCTTGAAGAACCTAAAATTAGGTAAAAAAATAGGAATATTTTAAAATACTTTAAAAACATTTGTCTCTAAGAGTTCTTTAGCCCTTACCTTAGAGTCTTGGGCCCCTTTGACTCTTGTATTATGAATATATCAAATATAAAATTGATTTTATTTTTTTAATTTTCGTTGTTTTTTCTTTATTTTTATTATTTGGGGTAGGGGTAGTCTTTATGAAGGGCTGCCGCCCTTCTTAAAGGCTAGTCCGCCCCTGGCTCTACCTAATAAGAATCAGATTTGTAAAGATGGAATGAGATGGAATAGAAAGGTTTTAATAGGGAATAGATTTGACTAAGACCGTGACTTTTTGGTTGGTACCATTATAAGAAGTCTTTAACTAAGACCCAATATTATCTTATCAGACCATAGTGTGGCAACTCCTATAAGTTTAAACCTATTTGTCAAACTAAATCGAATGAAGGGTGGGTTAGAATTGCCTCTTACTTTGATTAATGACACCTTTGTAATAAAACAGAAGAAACTTTAGGTGAATAAAAACTCTAGTTCAACAATTTTTAACTATATTTTATACTACCTGCCACAAAACCTAACCTACATACCGTATAAACTAAACTCAAAAATAAATACTTGCCCATGTATTTATAACTTAGTATAACATACTACAGCAAATATTATATAAACTTTATTAAATAATTTAATACAAATTTATTAGTAACTTATATAATGTTTATACTTTAATTATAGTTGAAATTACCTTAAAGGTAAAGTATAGCTATAATAGCTAAACAAATCAATATTATAATATATTGTAATTATCTATATTATGTCTGCTTTTGGGGCCGTGATCGTTTATGCCCTCAATTTCGTCACCAGAGGTCCAGACTTCGTAGCCCGAGAAATCTATTTATTTATATTTAATCAATATTAAAGTAATATGATAATGCACACTATATAATACTATATTCTCTACAATTTGATTACGTATAGATAAATAATTATTTACTATGTTTAGTTCTATGCTTTTGCTTTTAGCTTCCAATCAATCACTAATGATTAAATATTCAATTATTTTAATGCTCTACTTGGACACTGATTCAATTAGGTCTTGACGAGTTATTGGGGATAAGACTTTTGCAATATTAATTCATTATGTAGAATATTAATCATATAAAGCTCTATAACACAAACTATGTTAATGATGATGTTTGAAGATCTGATACATTTATTCCAAGAATTGTTTATTTAATAGAAGAGCATATGTGAGCCTCTGTGGGTCTTTAGGGTAAGAGAGGTACTAAGCATTAAGGTAATAAAAATGATTATACTTAGGAGTAATAAAACTTAAAATACTTATTCATCATATACAGGGATACGCATGTACAAAATTAAAACTTACTCGGGTAATTATTTATTTTTAACGGGTTTTTTAAAAAACGTATACGACATACGAAAACGTTTTTTGTAATAATAATGTAGTTGAGTTCTGAGTCGGTTCAAATGTATCCTATAATACAGGATTACGCAAAGTGTGATTCGCGGACCCCTGGGGGACCGTGGAACGATTTTAGAGGGTCTGCGACAAAATATTTTAACACAAATTTACACATTAATTCTGAGTGTTAGTAAATACATGAATATTTTGGTGAGTCTATGAATCATGAAGTTATCAACCCAGATTTAACTGGTAAATAGAAACATTCATTTCTTGTTGTTAGTAAGGTGACTTAAAAAATTGGCGTCCAAATATTAATTAAAAAGATTGTATTTATTGAAAATATGATTTAAGACGATTCTCCTACATATTTAGTATTGAATCAGACAAAATTAAGGTTATAAGAGAAACTGATTTTTGTTCAAGTGATTGAAATTTTTCAGGGAACAATAAAAGTAACTATTAATTTATTGTTCTTTTATCCAGTTTATTAAAGCGATTTGATTATAAACTGTCGATGAACTAACAAACTAATAATAAATACAATTGTTTTTGAACCTCTTTTATGTTTAAAATAAAATTATAAATTTATAAAAAACAGAAAGTTTAGCGATAAGTACAAGTTATGGAATTTGATAGTTTGGGAGGGGGGGGGGGTAACGAGAAGAACAAGAGTCTGCCAAGTACCAATCATATACAATGGGGTCCGCGAGGCTTATGAAGTTTGCTTATCCCTGAATACACATTGTATTATTATATTCATTGGATACGCGTAAAATGATCAATCAAATGTCATATTTGATAAAAATTGAACTAATGCTGTAAAGACATGAGACTTAGTACATTTGTTGACCTTATATAGTACTACATGTGTGCCAAAATTCTCATGTGTTTATATGATTAGCTATTTTTTGACTTATTTATGATAGTATTTAACGCCATTGAAGTATAATTTTCTAGAGAGTAGAGTAAGTAAGTAAGTAAGCCTTTTTATGCCATTTTGGCAATTCGGCATTTGCCGAGGCGTCCATCTAGATTCCCTGAGGTTAGGCAGGTTATAAGACTTTTTTAAGTTTATTAAATTATTATTTAGACAGTAGAACTAGATCTAAAAAGTATCATTAGTACACACTGTCTTTAGAAGACCTGAAACGGATTATCAAGAGAAAATCCCAGTTATCGATATTTAGTGCAAACAATAATTTCCCACAAACGTACAGTATAAATAAGGAAAAGTATAAAAAGGAATGATTATGTCTTTAGAGCAAATGAAAGACTTGTTATTTAGTATAATTCTTGCTTAGTCGTGTATAATGTCTTACAACGATACTTAACTACCTTTTGTTCTATTTTGTATCTGTAAGATAATAGATTTATACCTTAACGCTACTTTTATCTGTCTCTAAGGAAGATAACCATTTTAAAACTTTAAATCTAAACATATTTCTCTAAAATCCTCCATATAACTCATATTATAAATCCTACACATAAACCAAAGGGAATTGAATCGATTTGTAAAAGTATTAACATCTTGAATACATATGTCAGTCTATTATCTGCTTCTGACTTGCTTTTATTTTTGTATTAATAACCATTTGAATTGCTTCCTTTTATTTAATTTTGTATATAGGGTATTATTACTATTTTTTTTTTAATTTATATAAAACAATTGTTTCAATTTGACTTATCATGTTAATTGAAATTTCAAATACGACTTTAATCAGATTTGTCGTATTAAAGTATATGTATTCATTTTGTAGTTATATAACTAAGTTTGTAGCGAGTTTTGAATAAAAAAAATACTAAATACTTTTTAAAAATACTAAAATTTATTAATAAACTTAACAAGTTGTTACATTGTAATATCAAGAACAAATACAACGTGTTTGTGTTTAACCAAAGTACTTACATTTATATCTTATACTAGTTGAGGGGATAGATCTTATTATACTAGTTGAGGGGATAGATCTTAAGATACTAGATCAGCATTACATCAGATTATAACTAGTTTTCGAGGAAATATTATGTGTTTCTTTTAACAGATTTGTATGGATACGTGTATAAAACATTATATACAAGAAAGGCGTATAAAAATATTATTTATGCGTAAATTTTGTATTAAAAATATTTCATTTGGAGAAATATGTATAAAATGTTTTTACATTTTAAACATATTTCTTCTTTTATTCATTATGATTTTTCTTTTCTTCTTTTATACATATTTTCTCTTTATATATTCAACACCCGCGTAAGGAATGAGCTTTTTTCTATTTTTTAAAATGTTGTTTAATATCTGCTTGTTTCTACTTTATTAGTTTTTGACATTTAAAGCAAAAAAAATAGTTTTGTCTGACGTATTAATATAATGAGAGTTTAAGGCAACCAAGTACAAAACCAAACAAAAATACAAATATAATAATATAAAGTTTAAGTATAAAAATAAAGACCTGGAAAAGAAAAAAGGAAGAGATTGAAGTACACCTACAAAATGAAAAATCAAGAATGAATTAAACACAAGAATAAAAAGAAAGAGTTGTCCGCCATGTTAAATTTAAATTTTAAATAGACCGAACTATAAACATTTTTTGTTTAGTATTCTGTGCGTTTAATATTACTTTGTATATTTATTTAGAAGTGTTAACACAATATGTGAAATAATAACAACATTATGTTGCTAAAACGACGACCAGCAACATAGACTTAAAAAGGAAGAGTGAAATATTTGAATTTTTATATATTTTATTGCTTTGTGAGAATGTTTTTAATGAGTTCAATTAAATACAAAGAAGATGGATGAGATGAAGCCGAAACTGTATTTGCCACTAACTTATTTAAAAATTTACATAAGAACAGAAAATTAAATATCTTGAATACTGTAAATATTTGGTTTGACCACTTTAAAAAAAAGTGGCCATTTTTTTTTTTTTTTTAAATTTCAATCCTTCCTCCATATCGGTAATAAATAAATTAGGTATAAACCATTTGAAATTTAATACATGATGTATAATAATTTTAAATATTTTACGTATATTTTATGCGCTTTAAAACACGTAAAATACACTATTCGTTCTGTATTAAGAAAGCTGGTGTTCGTACTGCTTTTCGCGCTGACTGTACTTTGAGGTAAGAGTTATCTCGACCTAAGGATTTGGTTGACCCTATCGACAAAAGCGGAGTATACGTAATCAATTGCGGTTAGGAAGGCTGTAATAAGCGTTTTTAGGCCAAATAAGTCGCGATTTCTTGACTCGTTTTCGTGAGCATTTACGGGAGCATTTAAAGAAGATGGATGAGATGAAGCCGAAACTGTATTTGCCACTAACTTATTTAAAAATTTACATAAGAACAGAAAATTAAATATCTTGAATACTGTAAATATTTGGTTTGACCACTTTAAAAAAAAAGTGGCCATTTTTTTTTTTTTTTTAAATTTCAATCCTTCCTCCATATCGGTAATAAATATAAATTAGGTAAAACCATTTGAAATTTAATACATGATGTATAATAATTTTAAATATTTTACGTATATTTTATGCGCTTTAAAACACGTAAAATACACTATTCGTAGAAGTCATATAACCCTATTTGTTAAGTAAGACTGTACAATAATGATTTACGAGTTTTTTGACTAAAAGTTTTCATGTAGCAATATTAAATTCAAAAAGTTTATTGTTGTTTTGTAAATTATGAATATTATCAACCTTTATTGATTGTGATGACTTTTCAATCTAAACTTTTAATATTTATGGATGTTGTTGTTAAACTTCGCTAAATCAACTCAGATCTAAATTACCTTTCTAATCAAAGTAAGATAATAAAAAATCTTTATTGCACTACTTATTTATTGACTTTAGAAAAATATTTTAAAATGTTTTTTAAGTCGTTAATAACTCACGACAGGATATTATATCATAGAGGAAAAAATATCGATAGTGGGTAGGGTTATCATTTTTGTTTGGATATAGTGCTCCTTCCCTCTTTTATTTTCATTACGTTTTCCTGTCCCTGTAAAAATTCATTATTTATGTCGTTATTCGAAATTTATTACTTTATTTATTCGTTATTAGTAATAAGTACTTATTAAGCTAATATAGTTCGACACACAGCTAAAATCAGTTGACCGCGTGGGAGAATAATGGGAGGGATCCAATTAAGTTAGTCCTTGATGTCAAACTACGCCCTCAATTTCAAATCAGGCCAACTTTACTGGTTTATGAACACCGTTTTCCCGCGCTGTCAACTGATTTTAGCCGTGTGTCGTACAATTAGAGTTTATAAGGAGATTCAATTGGAGAGTTCGAAGCAGGGAGGATGAGCATAGCGAATACAATTTGATAAGGATAAGTTCCAAGGTTCCCCTACCCGTTTTTTTTTTCAAGGATTCTTGATCTAATAATCTCAAACACGGAAAAAATAATAATACGTAAAATAAATACCATACGCAATATTGAAAACACAAATTCGGCTCTACATAAACATAATCTGTAAACATACATAATCTATATAACCTACATATAAACATAATCTATCGATAGGAAGGATGTCGTAGTATGAGAAGCCGAGATAGTAGCGGTGAGCTTGACGATAGCTTTTTGGCGTATTTGTTTTGAAAAAAGAATCTAATGAGATAGATGTTATGGCAGTAGTGGGATCTGGGATTTGGCCAAAATTCCTTTTCGGGGATCCCTGATATCCATAATTTTTGTTGGATCATAAAAGTTAAACAGCATCGAGAGTGGTCAATGCCTGACCACGATGGGTGCGACAGCTAGGGATGAAACGGATGTATTTACTATACATAAGACGTATTACATTATAAATATGAGCGTAACGAATCCGACGTGATGAGTAAATGTTCCGAGATACCTCGTACCCGATTTTTTTTCAAATTACAAAAATTACTGCTGTAATTTTTTTTTATTCTTTAAATGAATCAGCCAACAACTGTAAATTTAATTAGATTATCTTTCCCTACCACTGCGTCTGTTTTATAAATATAATGCTAATGAGGTGTAACATAGTTGTTTTGGAATCTTATTAAAACGTTATTAGTTATAATAAACATGATTCCTCATCTCCCCGCAGTGAGACTGGCTTCATAACGAGCTTGGTAACTGGGAATATAACCATTTTAATAGCACAACATCCAAAGACTCGAGTAAAGGAAGCTTTAGTAATTTTTACTGGTAATATTACCTGATGTTGCAAAAATAACATAAACATAAGAATATTTTTTTAACTTGAAGACTAATTGTAAGCAAGATAAATTATCGAACTTCATAAAGTCATGCTTCATACGTATTTTAATTTTTTACCGTATAAAACTTAATTTTATGTGAAAGAAAAAATACATATTTTTTATCAATCTTTACATGTTTAGTATTTCTTTTTTAGTTATAGATCGACATTTATATTTTTTTTCTTGGAGTTTTTATTTATTAATATAAGATTAAAAAATAAGATTCAACAAGATAGTCGTAAAAGAGGTTGAGATAGGAAGTGAAATTAGGCGAAAACGTTTGAGAAAATAGGCAGAAAAAAGGCTGTAGAGAAAGCAAGCAGATAAAGGTAGGCAGATTAGATGAAGAAAATTTAGGCGGAAAATTTTGTAAGCCTTGGTTGCGAGATACATATTTTTTATCTTTTATTATTATCTGTCTTATATTGTAAGAATAATGTAAATTTTTAAGGAAGAATTTTTAATTACATCTTTAGAATTCTTTATAAAGTATTTTATTGCCTTTATGAATTAAGTTCGTTTATTAATATTTTCCCCTGTTTAAGTTTACTTTTAAATTTTTTTTCTAAAATATACTTTGAACTTAATTAAATGTCTCAGTGTTTACAAAGCGTAGGATTGCTTCGTAGCAACTAAGTGACAACTTTATCTTTATATCTTTTTTTGATTTTCAAAAATTTGGGTCATCATCGAAATTTAAAAAAAGATTATATAGTAAAGTATTATAACGATATAAACATTGTACTAAAGGCATCTCAATTATTTAGACATTTCAAACCGTTGGTATTTAGTTGGCTGAAATCCCTATAGAATTTAGTACATGGAAATATCTACCAACATTAAGTTATATTGTGGAAATCGGTTGGTCCCAAGGGACTTGTTTTAGAAACAATTATAACGAAAACAAATCATCTGAAAATAAACATTGTCACCAGCCGAGGCAACACTTTAATTGAGTAACATTGTTGCCTCGCCTGGTAATGATGGCAAAACTGGTCCAGCTAGTTCTTAAATTTATGTTTCAATATGCATTAAATAGTAGTAGTAGTAGTAATATGGGGGAGTAGTAGTAACTACCAAACAAGTAGACCACTTTGTTGGGCCCTGTTTGCCAGCTTCCTAAGATAGTGTTCTACTCCTTTTAATTTTAAGTGTAGGTATATTTCATCTAATCTAGACAAAAGAGCCGTGAATTTCTGTGGTTCCTCTCATGCTTTTACAAGCAACCATACATATTTTCACTGACTCTTATAGTAATGTAAAAACTTGGAACAAGTGCCCTCTCTGTTAAACCAAACTTTAAACTACAAGGCAGACATACTATAGTATTATAATGAATCTACAATGAGGGCCTTTAATTTTGCCTATACCCAGTTCCATTTATGGTAAGGGATCTTTAACGAATACCTGACAACGCACCGTGGCTCGAGACCACTGGCTCTACGTCCCTTCTGAAGGACGTGGTACGCAGAATTTGTATCCCTCTCAATAAAGTCCTAGAGGCCCGTGCTGGAATTGAATCCATGACTAAATAAACTCGAAAGTTTAAAGTCCACTTATTCTGTGTATTGGCTGCATACCTTAACCGCTACACCACGGGTGACTCTATATGCGTTATAATTTAAACCTCATTAAATTTAAAATACTCGATCAACCAAAAGTTTTCCATTCCCCTTTTAAATTTTACACCCTTTAACATAAATTAACGGAACTTGGGGTAATTTTTTGTGTGATTTTTTTTTAGTGGTGTTGTTAACTTGTGTCCGTTGTATTGGACACAAGTTAACAACACCCAAATTTCGGAAAAATAGATAAAATTAAATTGGAAGGTATACATTATTGGAAATTTTGGGTTCTAGGGATAATTACAAGGCATGTTGCCTCTTGCACATATTTGTCTAAAACTGCTATTTTGGGTAATAAATGGCAAAATGTAAAAATGTGACATTTTTACAATGTTGAAATTTAAATATTCATACATTAGAAAGAATTTTCAAAGAGTAAAAATACCATATTATTGGCTAATTAACAAATCATTTGTAACATTTTTAATTTAAACAAATCAGTTTTACAATGTTTTCCTAAATCTATGAGCAGTAGTGACTATAAATACCTCGAAAACAGGGTAAGGTAATAAAGTATTAGTGTTCTTGAGCCAAAATAAAGGCATTTTTACAATTTTCTGATTATAATACTTAAGCTTCAATTTTATTTTTAAAATGCCCAATTTTAACACATTGGCCACTAATTAAAATAAAAATGCAGGCGGCAAAATGCATTGTGTTCATTTCTATATAATCCAAAAAGGCCCAATAAATGTATACCTTCCAATACCTTCTGTTTTATCCGAAATTTGGTGTTGCATGGGACACAAAATGTAAACTACACTACCAACAAATTTATTAAACACAGAAAAGTACCCCAAGTTTCATTATTATTGTCACATGTATTAAATTTTAAGATGGGGGGGGGGCTGTATATATAGATGGTTCACTCTGCGTATTTATTTTTCAACTTACTTTTAGTTTGGGGATTATTTTCATGAGATTTATTCTTCTCCTTTGGTTTGCCGGTTATTTTCATGAGATTTATTTCTTCTCCTTTGGTTTGCGGGTTATTTTCATGAGATTTATTTCTTCTCCTTTGGTTTGCGGGTTATTTTCATGAGATTTATTTCTTCTCCTTTGGTTTGCGGGTTATTTTCATGAGATTTATTTCTCTCCTTTGGTTTGCGGGTTATTTCATGAGATTTAGTTATTTTCATGAGATTATTTCTTTACGATAGTCAAAGAATAAAATGAAGCAAGTCTGTATATCCTAACGAGTGTAATATCATATAAGAATGTTTTGTTGAGACATATCATACATTTTCGAATCTTACATTTATTTCATTAATAATTCATTGATAATTTCTACTGTCTGTCACACAGAATTATGTTTTCTACTTTAAAAGCACTTAAACCCCAAAGTACTTTCTGTAACTCTGTGATATAAAATTTATTTCTCTTTGGCAGAGCTATATTTCATTTTAAGCTGGTTACATCTTTTCCTAGGAAAACTTGATAAACACAAAATAAACTAAAAGTAACATTAAACTTAATCTTGGATTACAACTTGAGATATTTTCCCTTTTATTACTTCTAGGCCTATTTTTAAAGCTTCTCAGGCTGGCTTTTAAGTTTGTAATAAGTTAAACCTGTTCAAGTAAAGTAAAAATATTTTTATTTTCTACTGCACAATTTCATATTACTTGAATTCATGTAAGCCTTGCTTTAGACTTTTCCCAGCAAAATAATCTAAAGATTATTAAAACTTTTTATAATTATAATTATAAAAATCACGCCCCCTCCTTCATAACTCCAATCTCATAATTTTTTTAAAAAATATTAATTTTCTTTTATTAAAATTCAATTCTTTCATTATATTACTTGTAATGGTGCTTGATATGATATTATATGATATTGTATGATTATATGATATTCGATATGATATTATATAATTATATGATATGCGATATAATATTATATGATTATATGATATGATATTATATGATTATATGATATGATATTAGAGATATTTAGCATAACTATGGTAAATTATATGATGGAATGAGGAAAACCTCCAAATCCCCTACCTGTTTTTTTTTAATTAAAAATGTATTGAATTATGTTTTTCTTTAAGCTAAAAAAATGTTTACTCTTGTACTATAGTGTTAAAAGTGAGTAGCTCCTGTGAGGATCGAACTCTTAACCTTTAAGTAAGGCGCTGAAGACGCTGCTAACTTAGGTGAAGGTAAAATGCAAAGTGGGAATTAAGTAGTTGCCTTTGCAACCAAAGTTATTTTCTACCGCGTTACTTTTCTCCTTGTAGATTCATACCGGGAGTTATGTGCCACATTTCTCCCTGTAGATTCATACCGGGAGTTATGTGTCACTTTCCTCCCTGCAGATTTATACCGGGAGTTATGTGTCATTTTTCTCCCTGTAGATTCATAGGAGGAGTTATGTGTAAATTTTCTTTCTCAACAAGAGTGTACTTTTTCTCTCTTCCAGGAAAAATCAAAGCCTTTATAATCTAAATAAAAAGTTTGTACTTAATGGCGATGTTTTTTCCATTAGTAGTAGTGCACTCACTGTTTTGCGAAATTTGAATACATCTGGAGTGGACAACTCATTCTAATGTAAGCAGACATCAAAATACTCAATCCTATCTATAGTAATGATTTAAGTACAGGGCTTGAAAATATAAGCACAGCGTTAATATTTAGAGAGGAAACAAACTAGAAAGCCATCACGTTTACTTTAGCGACTTGTGAATATTATCTAATTTTAACTAAACATGCTTATTCGCATAAACTGTTTTCTTTTCATTATTAACTTATCTTTCCCTTAGCTCGGAAAACTCGAGGGAATTTATCCTTTTTCTTAAATCTGCTCTATTTTATTCTATATAAAGTAAAGCCATCTTTTTCTTTTTTAAGTCATTTTTATAGAAGTTGAAAATTAGGTTTTTTATCCGAGTAACGAGAAAATTCTGGGACGATTATGGGGCGTTTCGGTTAGGCTTTTTTGGGCCTAAGTTTTTTTCTATATAACTTTGTTTACCGTAGGTAAGTTAGTTTGTCGTGAAGATAACCTTGTTTTATTGAAATCTGATTTTACCTGGAGGAAAAGTTACAAAGGATCACACGGTGCAACCTTGGGAAAGCCTGTATATTTTTCTTAAAATTAAAATGAAAGTTTTTATTATTTGATTCTGAAATGACGAGAAAAAGGTTAAATGAAAACGATGGACTAGATTCATAGAACTATATTATTTAAATTTAGTCAGAAAAATAATTACATATCATATAATTTCTTTTATCTACGGCTGCAAAATTAGTCATTACTGAACTGTTTTTAAGCTGTAAAATACCATTTTACCAACACTGTCGACAAAATATTTAGAAACCGTTCGGGAAATTTGTTTGTCAATAATCAACCTTCTAGGGTAATGGTACATTTAAATATAATGTTAAAAAATTTTAAACACCCTTGGAGAAAAAAATGACTTAAGGTTATTATGTTTCTGGTTATTGTTATTGAAATTCCATTTTTCTGCCTAGTAGCACAAGATACTATTAAAATGAGATTTGATTGTTTTCTTATTGCCGCAATAATTATCTGTGTACCAAGTGAGTAAAGATTGCTTTTGCCAACTTAGAAAAGTGTAAGTTAGTTTTTAAAGCGAAAGCCGATGCAAAGCTGAGGGATTATGACAATTAATTTTTGGGGTGCAATTTATTTTTTGAAATAGCATTATACTCCCGAGGTGCTTACAAAACTCTATCTCCAAACTTTGACTTAATTAAATTATTGTTATATTCTTTTTTTTACACGTTACGTTCTATTTTGTTTTTATTGTTTTTTTAATCAGGTCTCCCCTAATAAATTTATTGATGCTGTCCCCATAAAAAAAAAAAACATTTTTTGAGCCAATAAGAATATTGAAAAATATTTATGTCGTTTGAAAATATTTTTTAATATCAGGCACAAATATTTTGATGCCACTTAAAAAAAATGATAAATAAGATTTGAGGACTTTAACCCCAATTATAAAAATGATATATTACTCTCTAAAAACTTAAGTTTAAAGACATTATATACCATTAAGAATACCAAAATTATATAGCGTATAAAAATAAAGTAATTATATTTGTCACAATTATGTCACATAATGTAATCGATTATGTGAATTTTTATTTTAATACAGTTTTCCGATCACCTGTAATGAGGGGAAATTATCAAATCACAACATAGAGATATATTACTAGAGGGGTAATTGGTTATATTTTGAAACATCGAAAAAATAACCTGACCACCTTCGACTATGAATATAATCAAATGAACAGAACAAAGTTACAGTGAATTATTTAGTAGAACGCTGAAAATAAAAAACAAAACACAAACAATGTGCAGGAATCCGACAAAATTGATTTCTTATAAACTTATCTTACTCTTAGAAGAGGTTTCATTGAGGTTACACAGAGTCCCTGAGAGCCCTAATATAATGTTTCAGGACACTCAATTAGTTCAGGACTGAAATTAGTTCTCTGTGTTAAGTATTCATGTATGTATGTCCACTTTTATTTTGAACCCAAAACAGATCAAAGGGTTAATGCGACTCCAACAAAACTTTGTTAAAAATAAATCCTTCGATTGATAATCTAATAAGATTTAAAAGGTAATCCTGAATTTATAAAAAATCGGCCATTAACAAAGTCAAAAAATTATGGGGAATATAGTTTGTCCAAAACATGGTCCATATTATTTTTCGTGAGTTGCTTTTATACGTTAGGCTTAAATAAGGAAATGTAAAAAAAATATTATAAATAAGTTACATACAAACAAACTTATTATATATAACTAATGAACAAACTGTAATATTCAAAGTAAATCAGGACTTTATTTTTATTTTTAAGTGAACTTAAAATATGAAAAGCTTTTAAATACGCTTAGGAACTAGGTAAATTTTTTTAAAATAAAATGCTTAGGAAAAAGTTGGACTGCTCTTTTAGACACCAACTGTAAAGTATTTAAGTCAACAAAGAAAAATAAAAGTATTTAAACTTTAGCAAGAAAAATATTTAATAAATAAGGGTCGGGTCAACAATCAACAGTTTTAGAAAGAAGCCCTTTAATGTCTGGAAATTTTGAAGTGTTTCAAAGTTTTCTTTTATGGTGGAATGATGATTAAAAAGTCTTATAGGGCTTTTTAAAGTTTTTTTATTTGAGTAAAGGAGTCCTTAAATATAGAATGACTTAGCATTTTTTTTAAATTTCTGCAATAGACTAGAAAGTTCTCTATATTTTTTTAAGATTTCCATGATATCTAATTGTTTTTGTTCATTAAGATATATTACTAGATGGGGCATAGCCTATCTCAATACATTATGATGCTTGAAACTTTTCTTCTTCAAAAACTCAAGAGCTCCGTTTAACCTCATTGCAACCTCCTGCAAGAGTAAGTCGAGTTTATAAGAAACCAATGTCATCTACTTTCCAGACAGATTTGCGTTTTGTTTTGTATTTTAAACTTTCTGATATAATTACTTTACTTTCGTTCTGTTTATTTAATTATATTAATAATCAAGGGAGTTCAAGTTAATTTTTTGATATTTCAAAATTATCATCAAATCAATTATGATCGTAAAAGTTAAGCAGCATCAAGCGTGGTCAGTGCTTGAATAGGTGACCGCTGGGAATCAAATGGTTGTATTTACTATCTGGGGAGGAACGAAGCGAGTCCGAAAAGGTGTTAAATTTAACGACTTGTATATTCTGAGGACGAGCGAAGCGAGTCCGAAGCATTGAGAACGAGCAAAGCGAATCCTATGTGATGAGAAAAGTTATGAGGTACCTCTTACCCGACTTTTTTGATATTTCTGCTAACAAATATTTTATAAAAAATTGAGTTCTTCCCTGGTATCAAAGTGTATAAATTTTAGGGGTTTTTCAGAGAGTGGAATTCAGGAGAAGATATAAACGCTAAAATGACCCTACGGGCTTAAGTGGAAAATACAGTAAATACAGGCTTAAGTGTAAAATGAAATAAATACGGGCTTAAGTGCAAAATATAATAAATACGGGCTTAAGTGCAAAATAGAATAAATACGGGCTTAAGTGTAAAATAAAATAAATACGGACTTAAATGTAAAATAAAACAAGTAGAGGCTTAAGAGAAATAAAATAAATACGGGCTTTAGTGGAGTAAAAATTGGGTTCTTTAGTTGTATAGGATTATTTTAATTTTAGTTTCTAGTTATAGTCACGGTGTAGTTTCTTTAGTTTCAAATGATTTACACTCATTTGTAAGGATATATGCATAGTTGAATTGTCAGTCAACAGTGAGAAAATACTTCAATTCTTGCGTCAAAGCATCTATCTCTCCGCACTGCTGATAAAGTTTAATTGGTAGATGAAAATTGTACTGACATCAAATGTTTATAAGTGCCAGACCTAAAATTTAAGTCATATCTAGGACACCCTGTTTAATTAAATTATGAAAACCTTGGTGATGCTCTAGAACCTGTGGGACAAGAGGTAGGGGGGGGGGGGAGTACTTGATGAAAAAACAGTCTTACATTTTGGCAAGTAAACTAATTGAAATTCCATTAACGAGTCCCTTCTCAAGGGTGGAATATAAATATATACAGGAAAGCCCCTCCCCCCTCTCCTTTTAGGTGAAGGCATATTAAAACACCCCTCCTGTCCGTAGCATCAAAAAATCTACTCGGTACATCTTCATTTTAAATAAACCCATAGAAAATTAAATTCATACATATGTAGATTTTGTTACATAAAATATTTAAAGTTTATAAATTAAATATTGACTTCAAAGCATCTTGGCATTACAACCGCAGCTATATTTTGGTTTATGTACTCGAGGGAAAAAAAAAAGATTTAATTTATGCGTGGGAAACCACGCATTAATATTGTTCACCACTGGTGAAAACCAGTGGTGAAAAGAGAATGATATGAAAATTATCTTTTAAGAAGAACTGTCAATTTTCATTACTTATGAAAGTTGACAGTTAGCTTCATTAAAAAGACTGTGCAGTTCACAGTAAAATCGAAATTTGAATAAAAGGCAATGAGGGTTGGCTCTTGTCTATGATTGAATACAGACTTCAGGTAAAAAAGCATGAAGCTATGAAATCAAAATCACATCTAGAAAAGCCCCATCCTCCTTCTCTCTGGTCATCAACTAGAGAGAAGGAGATACAAGAACGCAGTACGAACACAGGTCTTACATCCCTGAAGATGTCTCACACAGTACAAGTGGAACGTCGGATTCTTCATCTAATTTGACGCGGTTACCACCGGAAGACTTAAATCCTCATAAATATGTGTAAATATTTATTCATTGGTGAGGCATCTTCTGACAGACGGATTTATGTTCATTTAATCGTAAATTAACAGTTCTCTTATTTCCGCCAATACAATACCTCCCTTAAAAATATAATCTTTAAAAGCTGCTTTCTATTGTTCTTAATTTTTTACCTTCAATAAAGGCCATTTAACTTTTCTCTGACTAGGAAAAAAGTAAAACTATGAATCTTTTGAAAAAATGTCTCGTTACACGACTTGACTTCAATTTTAATAGAAATCGCAACAACGAAAACTCTCGTTGAAAAGTTTCCGAGCAATGCTTGTTGTATAACACTCAACTCGTCCAATTTTCTTTCTTTTCCTTCGCCTCAAGGTGTTTTTTAACCTTTCTTTTATGTAAGACTATAAAAATCAAAGTTTGAATACATTTTTTCTGTTTTTTTTTTTTGTCATAATTTTTGTATTCGCTTCATAAAGAGTTAAAAAGAATGAAACAAGAGAAAAATATTTAAAGTAAAAAGAAAAGAAAACTTGAGAAATAATGCTTCTTTGCTGAGACTTTTATTTTAGAGGGAAAACTACAAAATACACTTTGTTTAAAATTCAAGAATTTGTTCTTACATATACAGACAGAGATAGTATCTTGCAATGGCTCAGAAACCATTTAGTTTGCTATAGCAAACTAAATGGTGCCTGCACCATTTAGGCCAAAGTTTACAAAGTTTACTTGCAACCTAATATACATGTACCACTATTATACATATATACATGTCTATTAGGTTGCTGCCAAAACTATACAGTATTTTAATTTATTTGTGAATTCTTAACATTTTTGCTGAGTCATTATTCTAGGTTAATGACGTAAATATGAGGAGGCCGAAGGGCTTCCCATGGCCGCTTCGCAGCCAAATGTTGTTGTAGTTTATCAATTCGTCATATAACTGATTTATATAAGTGGCATACTGCCACGATATAAACGAGTATTTGTTTACATTCTGTTATTCAATGATAATGTTTTGTTTGCCATATTTATCAACCAATAAAACCAGATCTACGATGACACTTCGTATGTTTGAGAAGCATACATAGGAGTATATGTTTCTAATAATACGGTCACCAGAAAACGACTGATTTATCGTCTTGATTGACGCGGTCATCACCAAACGTCTAATTTCTCGTCTTCATTGACGCGGTTACCACTAAACGTCTGATTTATCGTCTTCATTGACGCGGTCACCGCCAAACGACTGATTTATCATCTTCATTGACGCGGTCACCGCCAAACGACTGATTTATCATCTTCATTGACGTGGTCACCACTAAACGTCTGACTTATCGTCTTCATTGACGCTGTCACCACTAAACGTCTGACATCTTCTTTATTGACGCGGTCACCAACAAACGACTAAATCTTCATGAGAATAATTACGGAAGCCCACGCAGTTTAACGGTGAAGAATTATATACATTTTCAAACTTTTTGGGGCTTCATAAATTATTATTAATTTTTAATTTATTATTTTCGATGATAAGCTTATTTCCGATAAGTTCAATGCTTTTAATTTCACGGAAGTGTAAAACGCTAAGATTGTTTTTAAATATACTTGAACAATACCGACATCAATTTTTTACAGAAAAAGAAAAGTTTTCAAAAAAATTGCTGAATAAAAAACTTTTTATGTTAAAGTTATGTTTTTCAGTCTAAGTACATTTTTTCAAAGTGTTATGCTGTGAATGATTAATGTATAAATTCATGTATAAAGAAATGTATTGTTTTTTCCTTTAGAAACTAAGAAATATTATATATTTTTTAAATTTGTCAGACTTATTCAGACTTATTTTTTCGAAACTTTCACTTAATTTATTAATTATACTTGGACTGACTAATTAATTTGCTTACTTACAACTTATTACTCTTTGGATTTGATTAAATGGATTAATATTATGTTTATAATGCTTGAATAAATCAAGTTTCTATGATAAAGCAAGCTGCCAATAATGGAACGAGTAATTTCAGACAGTAAGCGTAAAAATGATAGTAGAAGACAAGAACAGTTAACTAATTATTTATTGAATACATTTTTTTTGACACTTGTTGTATTGAATAATACAACAATTATTGTTACAAGTATTAGGGTTAGCATAGTTTCGTTGACTTGAGAGGCCGGTAAGAGAAACAAACCAGTGATTGCCTCTGACAGGTGTTGATAGATTTAGAATTACATCTATATATACTAAGATTATTTTAATAAAAAAGAGAAAGAAAAAGATAAAGAAAAAACTAAATAATTAAATAAAAAATAATAATAATAAAACAAATAAATAAAAAAATAAAGAATAAAGATATATAAATAAAAATAAAAGAAATAAATATAATTGAATACATAATCGTGCAAATCTATTCATATAGATAGATAAAGAATTTTGATGGTTAGATATATGATTAAAGCACCTTTGAGGCCTGATTGTACACAGAAACATTACAAAATCATTACAAACATCTTTAATAAACTTTTATTTTTACTTTTCCTATTTATACCGTTGGTATATAGGAACAGTATTGTGTTTGCGAAATATCAGAAACCAGGATGTCATATGAATTATCAGTTTCAAGTGTCTTAAAGGCATATATCATTTGATACTACCGAGTTTTGCAAAACATGAATAGTTGACACAATATAATTGTACTTACCAGAGACGAGCGGTGCTCTCTTACCGCCATCATGCATGGCAAGCAAAACATATATCATATTATATTGAGTCAACTATTCATGTTTTGCAAAACTCGGTAGTATCAAATGATATATGTTATGCTTGCCATGCACGATGGCGGTAAGAGAGCACCGCTCGTCTCTGGTAAGTACTTCACATTATATTCTTCGGAATTAATTGAAGGTCAGAGTGAGTTTCAGGCTCTGTCGTTGCCCTGATGAGTTAGACGTAACGAAACAGAGTGGGACATGACATTATGTCGAGCCATTAATGATAACGAATGTCGAATGATGGAACAGTTCCCAGATGTAGCATTGCATTTTGCTTGTTACATTTCCTAGGTGTCTCTCATACAATTATATTGTGTCTTAAAGGCCTTCAAAGTGGTTTTTCCTAAATTGTCTGCTCCAAAGTGATTTTTCCAAAATTGTCTGTATGTATGTGTGTGTGTGTGTGTTATCATCGTAGCTCCCTGTGTATTTATGCTAAAGAGTTGAAACTTGCTACAAAATCCATCTATAGGTGCAGTTGTGCTATCCGGAAAATAATTTTTATGACGCCTTTAACCCGCAATCAGTACTGTTCAAATTTCTAAAAATCATAAAACTGAAAAGTAATGCGATAATGAACATTTTTATGCTCTTTTTAGGAGGTAAGGAAGCAAAATTAATACATAATGAACATTTTATGCTCTTTCTAGGAGGTAGGGAAGCAAAATAAATACATAATGAAAATTTTATACTCTTTTTAGGAGGTAGGGAAGCAAAATAAATACATAATGAAAATGTTTATACCCTTTTTAGGAGGTAAGGAAGCAAAATAAATACATAATGAAAATTTTTATACTCTTTCTAGGAGGTAGGAAAGCAAAGTAAATACATAATGAACATTTTTATACTCTTTCTAGGAGGTAGGGAAGCAAAATAAATGCATAATGAACCGGCTTAATTATTGTTCGAGTAACTAAAATAAACAATGCTCTCTGTCTTTTGCATCATGTGTTTTGCTATTATTGATCCTTTTCTAGATGTTTGTGGCAATATAAAATATATTATGCTAGAAGATAAAGTTGGTGTCAAGTTGTATACCATTTTAGGGGAAAGTTTGAAGAAGAATTAGCTTGGAGAGTTTTAGTTAGATTCAGTTAGTAACACTAGTTGTTAGTTTTCTTTGACGACCTTATTAAGATATTTAATTATTATAAAAAACAATTCTCAAAACCCTTACCAAAAAAAATAACGTGCAAGTCATTCTGAATTTTGTTTATTAAAAAAAAATCATCCTAAAAGTCTAGTTTGCATGTGGCTTTTCCTAATCTCAAATGTTTAGGCTAGACCAGCACTGCATAATTGTATTGTTGGTTTTAGTAGGAGTTGTCATGGTGCATTATTGGACGTAACATTGTTTAAAGTAAAGAATGTTTAAGGAGGATTTAGTTTCAACGATATTAAATTGTTCTTCTTATAAAAAAGAAGCTGGTTGCTCCGTCTTATAACATTCCTCAGTTTAAAAAAAAAAAACCTTTATTCGTAAACTCAGTTTATAGAGATTTAATTTCATATTTTTATATTTTTTCCTCATTTCTACCTTTAGTATATCTCACAAAGAACCACTTGCGTGGTAAAAAAAAACCGCCTAGTCACCTCCGTTTTGGGTCGAGACAGTCAATGGTGTTTCAAAGTGAAGTTGTTAGGTTAGCTATGCTAAAGGGCCTTATTTAAATTGAGAGGCAGTCATCAGCTTCTTTTCCTTGGCGGCGTGCCAACAGTGAAAACAAGCATTATAGCCTTTTTTCGCAATTTTATGAGAAATCAATTAATAGGATATTAATTGCAGTAGTTTTAAGACCAAACATGAAATTTTTGAATGAATTAATTAAGCTTTAGTTGGGTTTTGACTTATTTTGCTGCTTAGGATATTTTTGCGTTTGTTTTTGACTTTATTGGTTGGTTGGAACGCTGCTGCCTTCCTAAATACACTGGCTATATTTTACTTTATTTAATTAGATATAAAAGAGTAGAGTCAGAGTCGCGCACAAGCTTTGAGCTTATGTGACACAAAGGATCAATTTATATTATTTTATTTATATAAAATTTGTAATTTAATAATTTAAACGCAGGTATTTAGATATAAATGAACAATTTATTTATTAGCTTCAGTGGGTTGTGATAATTTTTTACTGACTTAGCGGGATATTCTAACTTTCCTTATAGGGGATTTTAAATAAAAAATGAGCTAATTCGATTTGGCGGGGCGGAACACTGCTGCGATCCTAAATTGGAAAAACGTAGTGTGGTTGCAAAAAATTGAAACCGAGATTTCATCAGTTATATCAGTTTGTTGGAGGTTCTTGAAACCTCCCTAGTAGTTTGTACCAAGTATTCTGTTTGTATTTGTGTGTATGTGTGTCTATTTGTCTGTTATCATCGTAGCTCCCAGAGTGTTTAGAGTGTTGAAATTTGTGCAAAATTGGTCCTGCTTTCCAATTTTATTTCTTAAGTGTTTATGAAGCCATAACCGGCATTCTTTTAGTAGTGTATTTTTTATATTACTTAACGTATTAGTATTATGTTTAAGTTTTTGTTCTCACTTAGAAAGTGGTTAATTGTAGAGCGGACACTGTGCGAGCCAAATTTATTCAATTTTTTTTTACAATATCTAGACAGAAAACGGCAAGCAATACTGCACGTGTCTAGAACTATTTGCTTTCAGCGGAGTTGTATAAATGTTATCAGGAAGATTTAAATGTTTTAATGTGTCGTTAATACTGGTAGGGACTATGGCAGTGGCTGATATTACTATTGGCATGATGACGGTTTCATTTACTTGCCATTTTACTTTCAATTCTTCAGCTAATTTTAGTTATTTTTTCATTTTAGTTTGAAATGTGTTTTCTAAATTATGAGTATTAGGTATGACAACATCTATTAAGTAAAGTTTTCTAGTAGTTTTGTCTAAGAGTGTAATATCAGGCCTATTAGCATCTTTTGTTCTATTTGATGTTCGGTCCCTGAGTAATTTAGCCTGTCTATTTTCTAATAATATGTTTGGATATTATTTGTGATATGGCGTCTGTGTTTCTATGTCATTTAGCAGGTTGTAGGCACTAGCAATTTTATGATGAATTATTTTATTATTATTAGTATTTGTACTATTATTTATATTTTTTTTATTAATTTTTATATATTTTAACTACAAAAATAAATAATATGTGAATTAAATTTGAAAAAATTGTATAATAGAAGAGACTAAGAACCTCCTATTTCAAGGGTTACCTTTTTTGAGGCTCTGAAGTTAATTATAAAAAACTGTTTAGTGCTTAATTTTGTAAAACTAATAATGTAATAAATAAATAAATAATGACTTAGCATAATTTCGATAATTCACAAAACGCGGAAATATGATATAAATCACATTATCAGGATTACTTCAATTTCTATTAAATGAAACGTTTTTATCTTAAATACTCGCTACTGCTCAAACGGCTAATTCAATTCACTGGGCTAAATCAATCCAATTTATGGACGACCGATAGGAATAATATAGAAGATTTTGCTGTCTAAGGACAAGCGAATTCAGTCCGAAGACGTACTGTATATATGCTGTGATTTCCATATCCGGAGGAGCTAAGCGTGTTCGACATTGTGAGGATAAACGTATTGTAGCGAATACGATGTTTGCGCTTTTATGTTTGGCGAAAGTTTACTTTCATGGACATGAAATAAATTAAAATTACTTTTATAAACTTAAAATGGGTTGAAGTTGACAGCCGGAGGTGAAGCCTTAAGGCTTAAGATTCTATAGAGACCTTACTTGAAAAATTTCAGAACTCAGCTTTTTATCAATTGAAACTTCAACGTTTTATTTTTTAAAAAAGAATTTTTCGTTTTGAAATGAAAAGAAGGAAGAAAATGGTCTTTTCACAGGCAATTAACTTTCAAAGGGCTTTCTAACGAACATGGGGTCATTTGTACAATAGAATTAATGTCTGAGTGCACGGGTTTTATACCTACAATCACAAAATACATGAGGTCATCTTCAGTGCTATTAAATATAAAGTAAACGAATGGCTGAGATAAAAGTTACGTCTAATATAATTAATTTTACTTTTCCTCATTTATATCATAGGCATATTGGCAAATATATTGTGTTCCATTAATTTTCAAAGGTTTTTGGTAACCTGTTATCTTGTAGTGTTGTTTTTACAAAGGGTAATGAACATTTGTTTTACTGCCCAAGAGTAAGTGAAGTGAATACGAAGACACCCTGCTAATAAAAGGAATGTTTAGACATATGTTTTGTGAAGGATTTCTTCTCTCTCTTTAAGCGAATTAAAAAGGTGAAAAGTTTTTTAAAAAGGAAAAAAAATATGTACGTATGTATGAGACTTAGTTCAGTTAGAAGTTATCGGAACACGATAACTTTCGAACGCTTTATCAGATTTTAAAAAATCAACCTTGTTAATGTCCTATAGTTGTTATGTCAGTAACCTTTATTAATGTTAGCCAACATTCCAAAAAACCATGCATCTTCAAAGTATTGCTGAAATCGCATGTTTAACACAGGCAATATTTTTTAAGAAGTTTAAAATTTATCATCAGCATTAGTTCAGGTTTTATCAACTGACATAATAACATAATGTAAAAAATTCACGTTTTTTTACTATCAAATTTGAAAATTCGCTTATATCGTGGCAATATGCTACTTATATAAACTAGTAACATGATAAACTAATGCAGTACATCAACCATGTGGCCGCGAAGCTGCCACCAGTGCTGACAGCATGCTAGGCTGTTTGTGGTCGAGGCGCGTACCGGCAATGAAGTCCTTTTGTTTAATCCTTATTATGGTCACTTCGTTATACGGCGAATCGACTTAGTTACTTATCCTCTTTATCCTTGATCTGTACACACTGCTAATGAATTTGGGTTTATTTAATGAAACGGAATGTTAAATTACATCTCTGCCATAAATCATTATGAATTTATCTAGTTGGTACTAAGCAAACGTTAAAATGATGTTAAATTAACCAATCTAAAGTCTGATATGAATTAAGTCTGTTTCTATTACCTTAAATATAATACGTATTTGCATACTTTGACATCATAAGTATTAAAATATCTCTACATATAGAGCTTGAGACTAATTTTAAAATCAATAATATTACTTAATAACCAGAGCTGCTAGTTGGGGGGGGGGGGGGCATGTCGATCTATCATAGTGTCACCAGTGCCGTATTGCGACAAGTTCTTACCAGCAACCCTTCCAAATATTTTCAGACCTCTGTGGTATTAATATGAAGAATTTACATATTGCCGATGTAGTAATATTGTTTTTTCTATTCACGAAAAACTGGTTTATTTAAATATGCTTGTTTCATTAGAGAATAAAACATTTTAAATTATTGTATATTTTTATAAACAATAATTTTGTATTTTATAAATATAGTATAGAATAAATAATTATACTTTCGTATTTTTGGAATCAGCAGGTGAAGCGGAATTGATCCTTTAGTCCCCGCCCTCCACCTGTTGCTTTTATCCCGACGACCTCGTTGGTGTAAATACCTTTGAAAATTCGCTAAGAATGGATTTTTTTTATAAAAACGGAAATTGATCATAATTTATGAAGTACTGGTTATGTATTGCAATAACAAAATTATGTTTTCTCAAGATGGAACTTGAGAAAAAAAACGAGAAATTCTTTTTAAACAGAAGAAAACTGCGATGATCTTGCAGAAGAAAATCTTTTCCTTTGAACCAAAGGAACCAAACCTTGAAGGAAAACGACTCCTAATCAACCGAAGGCTTATTTTCTTTATAATATTTTTTTCTATTTTATTATTTTCCAATGGCTTCCTTATTAGTATCATTGTATGATATACTTATACGATGTGACTAATAAGAAAAGGTCTTTCTAAATTATAACAAGTAATAAGAGACCCAATTAGTAACTCCTTGCTAAACAACCTATGATTTCCATAACGCTCTGGTTAGGCAGAAACTCAGGGATACTGGGGCCAAAACAAAGGATGCTTTTATGTTCTTCCGCAAAATATAATTAAGACCAACAAGAGTCTGTGTCCCGCATAACTCCCCCTGTGTTTACGTGAGAGATTTGAAACTTGGCACAAAAATCTGACATTAGTTTTAATTGTACTGTCCAGAAGATGTTATTTTTCAGAATAGGATAACCTAATAGGTATTGAAATATTTCACGTTTAATCAAATTTAAACGTTAAAATCACAACGTTTTATCGCAAAAAATTTGAATTAAAAACTTATGTGATATATCGATAAAATATATAGCTAATATTCTCATATAGAACTATACTAATAAGAAACTTGGCTGCCAAGTATGAACACAGGTATTTATAGCATTCGTAAACATGATATAAAAGTATAACCCGTATTATTTGATTAAATGTATATTTAACGTATTATTTTTCTAAGCTTTAATTAACCCATACACATCCTTAGGTTAATTATATAAAGTTTAAAATAATTCTAAGAACGAGGATAGCTAGACTAATGTAATTCCACCACGAGCGAAGCGGGTTTTAAGTCAAAACACCTTAGATTTTGGATAACCTTGACATTCTGAGTTCGAGCGCAGCGAAACCGAATAATATCAACTTTGACGTAATAATGATGACAATCGTGACACTGAGGACGATCGAAAGAGAGACTTTGGATAAATACTGTTTTACTTTTCCTCATTTATACCGTAGGTATATAGGAAAAGTATTGTGTTTGCATAAAAAAACCCGAAACCGGGATAAAAACGGAATTATGCGTTTCAGCCGTTTGAAGACCTCCTGAGTGGTTTTCGCAAAGTTGTCTGTCTGTATATATGTTTTTGTGTGTGTGTTTGTGTGTGTGTGTCTTACCATCGTAGCACCTAGTGTATTTATGCTAGAGAGTTGAAATTTTTTTACAAAAATCAGTCTACCACTGTAGTTGTGCTATTCGAAAATTTTTTTTATGTCATAAACCCGCAGTAATGACTCAGTGAAAACTTCAAAAAATCATAACACACGGAAAAATATCCGTGTGTTACATTATATTTACGTTAATATAATGTTATGTTACATTAAAGCGAGTCCAAAGACGTGTTTTAGTATAAATTTAACGAATGATGTTTTCTGAGTCCCAACTAGAGAGGATGAGCGTAGCGAATCCGATGTGATGAGGAAAAGTTCCGAGGTACCCCGTACCCGATTTTAACCATATTTTAATATCTTATGTTTATTTACTACGGTTAGAATCGTAAGCAATGCGTATCCAATGCCAATGCAATGTGGAACCCAAAAGTACTTTTCTGTCGTAAATAAATCGATCAAACTCTGATTAAATTACAAGAAAAGGTTTCTTAGAATGAACATAAAGTTAGAGTTTAGTTTTCAGATCACGTATTCTATTTTTACCATTTAACATAATATTATGCAAGATTGAATCCTTATCTTATCTACACTTAATTAACTATCTGTCTGGATATTTAAATATTTTAATGGGATATGATCCTGAGATTTTACCATTACCATGATATAGTTCCTTAGAGTTTAAATACTGTGTCAGTATTTATATAGACTATAGACGTAAGTTTTGTTATTTTTACTTCTTTTGCTTAACTGCATCTGTTATGGTATTTTCAGCTTTTTTTTAAACTTCTCGAGTTCAAATTTATTAAGAGTTTGTACATTTAGCAATTTGCATAAGAATTTCCTTTGATTGATTAAAAATTATTAAAAATAAACTGTAAATCATGGAACAATGTTTCCATGATTGGAAATATTACAAATATTGGGAAATATAATACATAATATTACAGCAAGAGTTCTTACAAGGATAGTGCTCATTCATCTATACAAATATCTAGAGAACCTAGATCACATCTGCAAACCACAAATGTTATCGAGGTTTCTTTGTAGCCACAAAGCTTTAAGAAATCATTGTAAACACTTATTATAACTGTAACCGCATTGCGGCGGTTTCTGTACATAAGTTTAAAACCTGTTTATTTATTGTCTTTTAAATTGTCCTGTTTGACTTGAGTTGACATATATTTTTATTCTGTCATGTCCTGTCATAACTTAGTTCATTTAGGGTCTTTGACGTGAAGTTTAATATTTGTTATATGTTAAATAAACTTCTCAGTCTAAAGACTGTATACCTTGTTTTCATTTACTGCAGCAACAATAAAATATTTTTACTTTTCCTCATTTATACCGTAGGTATATAAGAATAGTATTGTGTTAGCAAACAAAATCCAAAACCGAGATGTCACCGGAATTATCCGTTTCAGACGTTTTTAAGGCCTCCTGAGAGGTTTTTGCCAAGTTATCTGGCTGTATGTGTGTCTGTTATCATCTTGAGTTGAAACTCGTTGCAAGTATAAAAAAGTAATAACAAAGTCCGTAATAAATTTACTTCACGTAATAAATAAGTACATTATATTTCGTTTCATTCTTAAGTATATCTATGGTTGACACAATATAATTGTGCGAGAGAATTGTTTTGCAAAACTCGGTAGTATCAAAATGATATATATCTATGGTTTTTAGGATTATAAATGTTAAGGGGCATCGAGCGAGGTCAGTGCTATATGGGTGACCGCTTAGAATGAACGGATGTATTTACTATCTGAGGACGTGTTTGTAAAAGCGAGTCCAAAGACGTGTTTTAGTATAAATGTAACGATTGATATATTCTGAGTCCAAAATAGGGAGGAATTCACGTAGCGAATCCGATGTGACGAGGAAAAGTTCCGAGGTACCCCGTACCCGAGTTTATGTTTATGTAATGCTTTCTCTTTTTTTAAGGAGGGGGGGGGGATGAAAATATTATTGTTAATTTAAATTATTTTTAAAAATACTGACTGTATTTGATATGTAAAAATGTTTGGATATGAATTTGAATAAATACAATTATCAATTACGTTAATTAAACTGTAAAAATGTACAATGTTTCATAACACTGTCCTGTCTTTTATATTTAAAATTGACAAAATACAAACGAACTAACACATGAAATCGTTGTCCTATGTCTAATTAATTCATTATTTTTATTATTCATAATTTTTACGTATTTAAATTTTATTCTGAGCTAAATTAACGCTTCGGTGATTTTTTAAATTTATAATTACTTGAAATTTAGTGTATGTGGTGTTTCTGGAGATAAATATTGTATCGTAATTAAGTACATTGTGTTCATATGTCCATGTAAGGGTAATATGGATACAATATGCTATACCTTAGATTTTTAATTTTATATTTTTTTTGTAAAAAAATAAAACTTGCAAAGATTTTTTTCTGTGTTTTTTAAGTTTAACTTTTTGATGAATGTTCGCTAGGAAATATCCGTTGGAATTTATATTGTTAATTAAATTAATTAACAAATGTATAAATTAACTTTTTATTTTTTTAAATACCTTTATTAAATAATTTACATACATACATAAATATGAATAAACTTCTCTGCTAAAAGACTCACGTCTTGTGCTACAGAGTCTAACTATAACTATCTTATTTAGCGTCATAGATTTGATAACTTTCTGTTTTTCTCAACTCAGGGTATATGAAGTATGAATCAACTTATTTGAAATTATATTAGAGCAATATGAAATGATTTTATGACGTCATGCATTTTTTTACAAACTATAGCTTCTGTAATCTTTTTGAATTCTCTCCGCATTCGAAATATATAGTGACACCCTTAACATCTTTATCTACAATACGTAACTTGTTTACTTCTTTGCCTTTACATTGGTCAGTCTTCCAAATATTTGGAGCCGTACAAAAAGTATGATATACTACAAAAACCACGTCCGTGGTAAAAACCTCCCCACTAAGACCTTTGGTCATGCCGTTTTACAGTTGTCAGGCTAGTAATACTGAAGGCCTGCATTTAAATTAAAAGGAAATTATCAGCTGTTTCTCCTTGGTGGCGTGCCAGTAGAGTGCATCAAAAATAAAGCTATTCTTCTTTAGAGGTAATGTTGGCAAGGGTTTATATGAAGGTTTTGTTCCTAACTATACCCATAACGTACGTTTCATTCATCAATATCATTTGTTTGGTTCTGGATCTAATGAGGTAAAACTGCTGCAATTATTACAACTGCTTAAACTTTCATGATTTATTCTCACGAACACCTCTCAATTTCAGTATTACTAACCTGACAACATCACTTTGAAACGCAAATGACTGTCTCCAACGAGAAACGACAGACTAGGAGAGACTATTTTTAAACGATAGACTGTTTTTTAGACAAAAGGCTTGGGGTTTTACCACGCAAGTTTTTTTGTAAGATGATTTATTTATGCATCAAGAGGATAAATAATGATATTATTTCCCTGAGGATATATTTAACTCCTAAAGATGTATTTAACTCTTGATTCAAAGCCGAGAATGTGTGTCTTTAATCTCGATCAAAACCAAGGATCTTGAAAAAAGGGGATGACGCACTAATTCGATTTGCTATACTAACAAGTGACCCCATCAAAAACCAAAAAAATAGAGAGAATTCAACTCTAAACACGTCAAAACAAACTGAACATGCTTGGTACAAACTTCGCATGCTACAATTCTAATAACAGCTTATAAGTCTTAAATTTTAGAGGCAAATTTACCTCTCAATGGTTTCCAATTGTTTATGGCTTGAGAAGGCTTGAAAGGTTTTATTCGATTCTGCACCTCTAAATATATAGAAAACTTACCTTATTCTTTAACGTAAATTTATTTTTTGACCTTAATTTTGGTTTCCGGTAATTGTTATAATGTCTTTTTCGACTATTGGTCAAGAGGTAAAGTGGCATCATAATTCCATTAACCTCAATACTCCATAAATATTTACATATTACTAATAATATTAAAAAATTTCTACGGTTGGTATTATAGATTCCTTGAATAAATAAGATTAAGTGAAGGTAATTCGACCCGGGTTTAGATATCCTTTCAGAATATTGTATTGGAATAAATTCACCACCAGGATTTCATTTGGTTGAGCCTAAAGTCTAAATCCAGCAGGGTACTTTAATCAAGTATAAGCCCACTCTGACATACCCTCACAATAAGGAAAATATAAAACCAAGAATCTCGGTCCGATTTTCTTTTTCTTAAATCTTTCAATCAACTTGAAACCCAAAAGCTGTTTTTCTTTAAATTTCAATATTCCTCCTTTTATTAAGAATTAAAAAAAAATGATTTTTACAGAAATGTTTTATTTAAACATTGGTAGTGTACAATTTTTTTCTCAATCTTTACTTTTTCTCATTTATGCTGCAGATTGTTGAAAAATTAAGTTTTAACTAAAAACCCGAAACCGAGATTTTTCAATTTTTTATTGGTTTCGTGTATTTGAAGACATTCTGAGTTGTTTTAACAAGTCTTTCTCTATTTGAGTGTATGTCTGTTGTCATTGTTTAGTAGCTAGTTGTTGGTTTAAAATTGATTTTTGTACATTGTTAAAACTTAGCACACAAATCAATCTCTAATCCGATAAATACTGAGATGTGGAATAAGCTTATAAATAAATAAAGTTTGTCTTTCCACAGATGATTTATTATTATAAAACAAAGCCAGCTTTCAACCTGAACGGTCATCATCAGTGCCTAGAACCCAATAAATTAGAAGAATAAAAAATAAGAAGTCAAAAACTAAAATAACAAAACAAAAATGTACAAAAAACTTCTAAAATAAATGAAAAAAGAAGGAAATAAATTACCGGTGAGATGAGTCTAGTTATGTCGGCCAAACTGGAAGGGCTTTTTCCACCAGTTGTTTTGAGCACGAAAAGGCCCCGAGCAAGTTTTATCGTCATGTTAGCGAGAGAAAACATGATTACGTACCACATGAAGATGCTTTTCTTCACTTCATAGATAAAAGCAATCAAATGACAGCTCTCGAAAATCTTGAAATTTTAAGAAACGTTCAAGAAAATGGATATAAGGCTCTAAATGAAAAGAGTGAGAGTGTGGGAGCCTCTGTGGTAAGGTACATACATCGTATGTACCTTAGGCATGTGCCTTGGCCTCAGAAACCGGCTAAAAAAGTAATCTAGACTTATCTCACTGGTAATTTATTTCCTTCTTTTTTCATTTATTTTATAAGTTTGTTGTACATTTTTGTTTTGTTATTTTAGTTGTTGACTTCTTATTTTTTATTCTTCTAATTTATTGGGTTCTAGGCACTGATGATGACCGTTCAGGTTGAAAGCTGGCTTTGTTTTATAATAATAAGTCATCTGTGGAAAGACAGACTTTATTTATTTTTAATCAATCTCTAGTTGTGCTTTCAAGGATCGTCAATAACTGTCATTCATGATTCTGCAAAAATGTCAATAAGATATAATTCTGTATAAAATAAAATAAAATGTCCCTTTTAAGGCCCATTGGCGCATCAGGGTATTCACCCTGCGGGAACCACCTCAGGTTGGTTGCATCTACTACACTCTAAGAATTAATTAAAGTTGGCGAAATCTTTTAATACAAATACTTATCATAAAATCTTAGAGCATAGCCCGGGCTGCGAACCCCGGACCTCCGGTGTCAAAATCGTGATAATCCTGTATAAGATCATCAAATATGTCAAGTTTAATCTTATTAGCAGATTTAGTTAAATCTTATCTTTTCACTTGTATTTATTCTATCACTTGTATTATTCTATTTATTTATGAAATTATAATAAAATTCGAATAAGCTACCAAATAAGTAAAAATTTAGCGCAAATGTAAAACAAAAGCAACAATTTAGCGCTTCTTTTAGTAAAAACCAAGCACACAAAGCTTCAGCTCTAGGCGGATACTATCTTGACGGTTTCTGACGTATCAGTATAGTTAAACGTCATTGAGCATAAACAGTATTTGGATGGGTGACCGCTGACAGTAAAAAGTATTGTTTAGAGTCTCTGGACGATCAAATCGAGCATAACAACGTAAAAATTATATTTTTAAAGAGACATAAAAAATTGTATTTATAAATAGACATAAATTATCCTTTTTATACGCTACTAAATTAGGCAATTTAACATATTATGGATACGAGCGAAGCGAGTCTAAAGTGGTGGGGATGACCGTAACAAATCTGATAAGACGAGGCAAAGTTGTTAGCCAAACTTGCGCGACTTTTTATTAAACTTGGCTTGTGAGTGTTAATTGACTTGTGAATTATTAATTAACAATTTGGTACAAGTGTGTTTTTTACGCAACAAATAAGCATACTAAACTTCGTTTCAATACGGCAAGTATTTAATATCAATGATTTTGTTGGATCGTACAAGTTAATCAGCATCGAGCGAGGATCAGTGTCTATCAGTGTCAGGATGAGTGTCCGAAGACGCGTTGTAATATAAATTTGGCGAATTGTATATTCTGAGGTCGAGTGAAGCGATTCTGAATTACGGAGGATGAGCGTAGCGAATCTGATCTTATAAGGAAAAGTTCCGAGGTACCCCTTACCCGATTTTATAACTTATAATGATTGTTGATTATGTTGGTAACTGCCGCTCGAATCAGGTTTTGTTTAGTTTTGTCCTCAATTAGGTAAGGTGGATTATGTTATCTACATCCGCTAAGATAGCAGTCACTAGAAAATCTTTTACTGTATACGGTAACCCCAATTTGGGACCTAAATTTGTACGTTTAGGGCCCAAATTCGGGTCCAAATAGTTTAATTTTGTAATATTTGTTTCTAATTTTTTGTGTTTATTCACATTACTATCAATTTGATTAAGTAGCTTGGTCAATAATATCAATTAGTTTTGTTTCAATAAGCTTCAGATTCTATTCAGACAAAGTGCTAAGCACTAAACTAAGCTTGTCGATCTCTCATTTTAAAATGCTTAGAAAAACACGAGGTTTGTGTCTGCTCTCATTTTTAATTCCAAATTTCCGAGGTCTGTGATAACCACACACATGTGGTTCAGACGTTTTCGATTTTTCAAACCAGCACTGGAAATCATTTTAACAATATTTGGTTTTAACTTTACACGAAAATATCGAATTAAAAATAACTGCCGTTTACATAAACTGAGTTGGATTAATTCCCTAACACAATAAATTCTTTATCTAATACATATTGGTGAATGCACGCATCTATCTATGCATACAGACATCAAACATTTTTTGATGGCTTCTGAAATTTTGTAGAACACCTAACTAAATTACATAGTACTTATAATACGACACACGGCTAAAATCAGTTGACAGCGTAGGAAAATAATGCTAGGAAGCCAATGAGGTTAGTCCTAGATGTTAAACCACGCCCTCAATTTTGAATCAGGCCAACCTTACTGGATCCTCTGTAATATTTTCCCGCGCTGTCAACTGATTTAAACTGTGTGTTCTACTATAATACAGCTGTAGTTCTACAATAGTTTTTAATAATTCTTTATTTGATTATAATTTCATAAACTACTGTATACATCTTCAGAATCCTGAAAAACAAATAACTACAAATCCATTTGGTCAAATCAAGGATCTTGAATAAAGGGGATGACGCATTAAGGAACATTTCTGACCCCATGGAAGTTGTATGATATAGAGAAATAGGAGCAAACTTATCTTCCCCTTGGTTATTATGAAAATAAGGCACCAAACGCAGGTTATGTAGTAAGGTTGTCGAGTTTGTTTCTAAACTTTCTTCTGTGCTTCTCGTGATTGTTAGATTTGTGGTGCTTGTTAAGTCATTTGTGCTTAATTAATTTTAAATTTTGGACTATACTTGGCCACTTTAGTAAGTGATAATTTAAGCGGGTTTTGTTATAACCTTCTGAAGCAATAAACAATGGGAAACTATTGAGAGGTAAGTTTGCCCCTAAAATTTAAGACCTGCGCTGTTATAAGAATTGTAGGCATGCGCAGTTTGTACCAAGCATGTGCAATTGGTTTTTGACGTGTGTTTCTTTTTGAATTCTCTCTATTTTTTGGTTTTTGATGGGGTCACTTTTTGTATGGCAAATCGACTTAGTTCAATTCTTTATTTGTGTGTCATCCCCTTTATTCAAGATCCTTGGGTCAACAAATCCACCTACACTTGACAACACAATAACATGGACATTTTTAGACTTAAACACACTGTTGTAACTGGAACCGTAGATTATTTATGAGAGTACTAGATTACATACGACATACTAGATGACATACTCGTATTTTAACAATTACAATTTTTTTATCAGTTTAATAATTATGTAAAAGAATCAAATTTATACAAACAAGATAAATCCTAAAATATTTGATGGATTTTACGATTGCCTAAACCATTACCAAAATATTATTACCTCTCCTTTTCGACTTAACAGTTTATTAATTATTATTAATTATAGTTTATATTTATTACAATATACGCTACACGTATATGTAATAAATATATTACATATATAATGGATCTAATAGCTACCTTAAATAAGCTAAAATTTAGGTAAAGAAAGTATTCTTTAACCTAAAATATTTTTTAAAAAAGTTTATAGGATTTAGAAGAAAATCAAAATAATTCGTTTCCTAAAAAATCTATCACTGTATATTTTCTTAAAATTTTATCGCAATAAAGCGTCCTAAGAAGGAAACTTCATGAACGTGAAAAAAGAGTCAAAACTGTTTAGAATTTATTGTTAAAATACAATGTGCTCAGACTTTTATATTTCCTATTTCTCTTATTCAAAGAGAAAACTTTGTAGCTGGTGGTGGAAAACTTTTTGATTTGTTTGACAACTTTGGTTTTTCCGTTTTTTTTAACTTAAATTGAATTTAAATAGTAAACGGGTATAATCCTGGAGGAAATCTAAGTTATGGGTTTTTCGGACTTCAATAAATTGATTGTCACCTCAAAACCTTATATTGTATTCATCATGAAATTTATTTGGTTTTTACCGATTTTTCAAAGGAAAAAGGAGCTTATAAGGTTTAATTACAGATTGTTGCAATGTGAAGTAATACATATATAAACTAATAACAAGTCTCTTCACAAAAACTGCTTTAATTAGAAAACAAGAACCGACTTTTGACCGCTTCTGGCCATCCTCAATCTAGACAAACAGTAAAACAAACACAATTTATAAAAACTAGAAAACAATAAACAACAAAAAATAGAAAAAAGGCAGAATAAAATAAATAACTAAAATAAAGAAATAATATAAATAAACAAAATAAATAAACAAAATAAATAAACATAATAAATAAAAAAACAAAATTAATTAAGAATAAATATAAGGTTAAAAAATTATTAAATAAAATAAATAAAACCTATAACCTAAAACAATTATAAGATCAAAAGCTAAAACGTCGAGTAGAGCGTAAATCCAAAAAACCTACAATGCTAAATTGCCGAGCTATACATACTCCTTCAGAGGCCTAGGACGCACTGATTTCAATTCAATAATTTTGCTGATAGGCCGTCTTTCCCTCTACCCGGGCCAATGTCGTAGCGTTATTACTTCACTTCCTTCCACACGTACGTTGAGGGAAGTACCCGCATCTACATCCTTTAAAATGTCATATGCCTCTAATGTATCTAGTTTTTTGCCTTTGTTCTCATACCATAACAACGGCACCTGATGCTCTTCGTTTTCGAGGTCTTCATCTCTAATATGTCTGCGAAATCGCATTTTTTTAAACGTATTCTCGGCCAACCTTACTCCGTACTTGCATCCTGTTTGGCCATGCTTACTTGGCCGTACTTGGACGCAAGTATCGAATAGCCCTAAACTGGGTATTTATTTATTATTATAAATCCATATGTATTAATATTATTCGAACTTCAACGTAATCAAGTACACACTAACACGACAAAGGGTATAGTAGATTTCTATACCTGGAGAATCCAGATAGGAAGGAATCGAGCTGTGCTATCTTTCTACACTAGGAGATAATTCAAGGGCGTTTGGATGTAATAAGGATGCACTGAAGGAGCTTGGTAGCACTAGTGCAATCCGCAAGTAAAAAATAGTTTTTTCATTGTTCTCAAACTTTCTATTACAGGAAATATTGGAAAACGAAAATTGGGAACTATTAATTTGCAAAATATTTTATACTAATTAAAAACAAAATTTAACCATACAATCAGTATTATAATAAACTTTGTTATAATTTGTTATAAAAATTAAACCCGTCAATAACGGAAGTGAAAAACTGTTATTATATAGGAGAAAATTTTCTATTTACAATATTTTCTCTTTAGAAAGGTTTATTTTTAATTTCTGGGACTAAGGTTTCAAGGGTAACTGAGAGTTGAAAACACTTAATAAGAGGCACTTTTTTAAACCTCTTAAAAAATTGGTATTTATGTCCAACAATAGATTAGAATTTTTAAATAGGTTAAACATAAATCTTAAAATAAATGAATACTTTGTAATTTGGTATTTTGAAATTAATTTAAATTTATTTTCTATAATTGTATAGTTTATAATTTATACTGTTATACATATTTTGCAGTATTTAATGATCATAGCCATGTTACTGTGAATAATAGAGGTCCGATAGGTTATACTTGTGGAACCCCTTTAAAAATCTAGGTTTTACGGGATGGGTGGAATTTTCGGCCCCCGTTTTTCTCTCGTGTGGTCTCCCCCGCTTGCTACTCAAAATCCGTGACAAACTGTGTGCCATTTTTCAAACATCAACTCCACCCTCTCGACCCACTTATAACAAGGGTAAGTTGTTTGTGAAAACCTATCTCTCCACACGTAAAGTCGTTAAATCTTTCAACCAGACATAATATGTAGAGTAATAGGATATTTGTTATTTTGCGTCATCAATAGTGATCTATTGATAAAGTGTACCCTCGTTATAGACAAAAGTGCTGAATAATAATGGCTAACGTATATTCTTCCTCCATCGCCAATCTTCTTAAAAAAATGATAAACAATTTTTTTTTCTTCACTCTTCATTTACACTTTGACGGTCCTTTATTCATGATATATTTTTTTTTTTTAAATTTATTTTGATATAAATAATAAAAAGCATCAGTCTCTCCACAAAATATATATTTAAAAAGCAAACCGGCTTTCAACCCACAAAGGTCATCTTCAGGCCTATATAAAACAAACAATAAATAGGGTTTAGCGAATCTAAAAAGTTAAAAAGCCACATAGATTAAAAGAAAAACAAAATAAATAAAATAAACATAAAAAACCAAGACAAAATTAAATTAAAGATGAATAAATAAATAAAAATAAAAACAAAAAAAACATTAAAATAAAATGAATATAAATGTATGAATTAGACTGGCCGGTGAGATAATATATATTTTGATATATATTATTTTACACCTAACTGTAATAATGAATCGTATATTTCATTTTCCTACTAAATAAAAAAGTAGAAAAACTGCAATAAACAACTTCAAATTATTTAAATGAAGGACAGCAATTAGTAAATATCCCCCTTTAAATGTTAAATAAACTTACGTAAATTTGACACAAAAAGTTATGGTTTTGTGACAAAGTTAATTGGCTATAATACACAATTTTTATGTTTTTTTTAAGTCACCTCAGAAACTTATTTGAAAAATCCTATTTAGTATTTAGAAAATAAAAGTCTTACTCTGCTATAATACGATAATCAGCTACAGCATAGTTTGTGTTGTACATATCAAGAACTAATGGCAATTATTTATTACTTTTCTTAAAGCTTTACTCACGGAAAGTACACTTTAGCGAATTATAATAATAAAATTACGCCTATGAGGTTGTTTGAATGACGTAAAAACCAATAAAAACGTAGCCGATTTTTATTATTGGTTTCCTATATAATTGTTTATATATATATATATATATATATATATATATATATATATATATATATATATATATATATATATATATATATATATGTATATATATATATATATATATATATATATATATATATATATTATATATATTTAATATATTATATATATATATTAATTGACTTAATGGCAGTCCGTAGAGCTGTAGGTAAAATCTGGGGACTTACACCTCAAGTATTGCGATGGCTTTACTTAATGGTGGTCAGACCTATTATTACCTACTGTGCCCTTGTGTGGTGGCCTAAAGTCAATCAAACCACCGCAATTATCAAACTGAACTCAGTTCAGCGCTTAGCCTGTCTATCTATTACAGGGTCCATGAACTCAGCACCAACTACTGCTCTAGAAGTCATGCTGAGCCTTCCGCCCTTGATCTTATTATAAAAGAGTGAGGCTAGGTTGGCGGCTTTCAGACTGCAGAACAGTGGGAACTGGATGATCCCTACCATTAGAGGTCACTCCAAAATAGTGAATGTAATTCAGAGTCCCATACTATCTATGAACTCTGATTACATGACCACTCTCTACTCCTATGAAAAACCCTTCACACTCAGTTGTAATAGTTTCAATGGGGAACCACCTCAATCCTCTGGTGACACTGTATGGTATACAGATGGATCTAAGATGGACTGTGGCTCTGGAGTGGCATATATGAGCTCATGCAAATATCAAAAACCTCATTTCCTTTAGGAAAGTATGCCACAGTGTTTCAGGCAGAAATATTTGCTATTAATGCCTGTCTAATAGAAAATATTAAAAGAATCCTAATCAGACTTCTATAAATATTTTTACTGACAGCCAAGCTGCCATTAAAGCTCTTAGTTCATACAAAGTCAACTCCAAGCTTGTCTGGGAGTGCTTACAAAACCTTCTGACCTTGTAACTCAACAACGATGTAGCAATCAGATGGGTGCCTGCCATAAGGAATTGAAGGTAATGAACAAGCAGACATCCTTGCAAAAAAGGGTCTGAGACCACTCCTGTGGGCCCTGAACCCATAGTAGCCATACCGAAAGCTATAGCTAAAGGTGTAATTAAAGATTGGCTCTTAACCAATCACCTGCACCACTGGAACAAATCCTCTGGCATGAGGCACATTAAACTTATGTTAAAAGGACCCAGTCCAAAAGTAACTGAGGACCTCCTCAGTCTCAGCAGAAGGGACCTTAGAACAGTAACTGGACTACTGACTGGTCACTGTCACCTCCGAAAACATCTCCATACTATTGGTATCTTTAAAGATGAACCAGTGTGTAGGCTTTGTGAATCGGAAACCGAAACTGCGTCTCACATACTTCTGAGATGTGAAGCCCTAGCCTTTCAAAGGTTCTCCAACTTTGGTAGCAGCATTCTCACTAAGTTTGACTCTACCAATGAATCACTGGTCAAAAGATCCTAGACTAGTCCGGGAAAAAGGATTATTCTGACCTGGACCAATTGAGGGGATTGTTCAATAGACTTCCAGTCGCAGTGCAAATGGGGTCTATCCTCGACTCCAACCCCAATTTTTTAATAATAATAATAATATATATAAATGCCCGTTTTAGGGCCTTTCGGTCTATCAGGGTATCCACCCTTTGGGAACCACCTCAGGTGGCTTACATCTACTACACTCTAAGAATTAGGCCCGTATTCAAAGACGTTTTCCTAACATTTTCCTAACATTTTCCTAACATTCTCCTAACTTTTCCTAACATTTTCCTAACATTCTCCTAACACCTAACTTTTTTCCTAACATTTTTTTTTAAATAATATAAGTACAAATATATATAAAAAATTTTCCTAACATTTTCCTAACATTCTCCTAACATTTTCCTAACATTCTCCTAACACTCACCTTAGGTTTAGGTAAGGGAAATGTTTTTAAGCCACGAAATTTAAATGATCGTTCCCGTGTTTTAAAAGTCATTTAGAGGCTTCGCATGATTTTTTTTAGTAAGAACCTAAGGTAGTCAAGTCAAAAAGTGATACCATTGTAAATAACGTAATATATCGCAAAATATCAATGTTATTAACTTTTACCTGATTTACGACACACTTTGTCGTATTTTAACTATCTACATAAATTTACATAATACTGTTAATCCACTTACCTTACTATTAGGGAGTTTACCCTGAAATTCTTTTAACACAATCAGATTTTTTTATTTTCTATGGTCTGTTTGTGGCGGGCTATCGATTCAAAGAGGAAATTAAGTTGGTCCGGTGTGAATAATTCAGCCATTATTATACCAAAAAAATTTACACAACCAAAATGAATTTGATGACAAAATACGAAAACAAAAATTGTTTAAATGATTTAGCAAAATGAAAACAGTGTTGCACTGATTAACAGGTCTTCATTTAGACACCTTTGGATTCGTACACTGGTCCACGTTCAAACTTGAAACGCTTGATACTGCTTAATTTATGAAAGCTGTTACATAATTGACATTTGTATTTGTATTTAACTCTACTGTTTACTGAAAACATATGTAAATAAAGTTCTAATATATTTAACATTCGCCAAAAGCAAGGCCGCATTGTTGTTTTATGACAAAGTGTGTCGTAAATCCAGGTAATAAGTTAATAACATTGATATTTTGCGATATATACGTTACTTACATTGGTATCACTTTTTTGACATATCTACCTTAGGTTCTTACTAAATAAATCATGCGAAGCTCTAAAAGACTTTTAAAACACGATAGGAGAACGTTAGGAAAATGTTAGGAAAAAGTTAGGAAATGTTAGGAAAAATTAGGAGATGTTAGGAAAATGTTAGGAAACGTCTTTGAATACGGGCCTTAATTAAAGTTGACGAAATAATCTTAATACAAATACTATTCATAAAATCTTAGATCATAGCCCGGGCTGCGAACCCCGGACCACCGGTGCCGAAATTGAACGCCTTTTCGATCACGGCCACGGAGGCAGACATATATATATATAATATATATATATATATATATTATTATATAATATATATATATTATATATATATATATATATATATATTGGGGAGAACATTCTTTGCTTTTACCCTACTTAGCCATAAATGTGACCTTGTAAAGCCGAGTAGGAGGCTTGATATTTGCTTTTAATGACTTGTTAATACCGTAACCTACCTTATGTATTTTTGAATTTAAAAAATATACCTTTGGCAATTGAGATATTGGGGATAAGTTTTACCGTAAAGTCCATTTAAATTAAACTTATTTGTACAGCAACACAAAAGGAGAGGAGGCCCCCCCCCCCACCGCGTAGTGACTACTAATACTTCAAGTATTTATCGCGAGTTATTTCATAAAAGTAAAGGACCAATTGTAACCTTTACCATTTATACAATACAAATTGTTTTTGCCATAAATAATAAGCAATTTTCATGTTTTGTTGAAAATGTTTCTGTAGAGGTTTTCCTAATGAAGTTGTTGAATAATGAGCTGTGGGTTAAAAAATAGACGTGCAAGTTGAAGCAATAATTCTCGTCACTCGTGAGTTAACTACTTGCGGACCGACAGGTGTAGACTGTAGACCTGGATCTACAACCATTACCTCTGTAGCCTAACTGTAGGCTGGGTTTTAAATGGAAACCATTAATCTTACAAGCTAAAGGCTTAGTTCTAGTTCGGCATTATCAATCAACTGAAATTAATTACTTACTTTACTTCTCACAATAATTAAGCACATTATGCTTACTTGAAAAATCAAGCTAACAATTAATTCCTTATAAATGATACCATAAAGTTGAAACGATTCCTTATGGAGAAGAGAGTGGATATAGGCATAGAGATATATACTAGAGAGGGCATAGCCTATCTCAATACATTAAGAGTCGTGAAACATCATTTTAGGGCTCTCAGAGGCTCTGTGTAACCTCATTGAAACCTCATGTAAGAGTAGTTTAGGTTTTAATAAATCCTAAATTGTTTTCGGTTACCTGCACATTGTTTGTGTTTTGATTTATATTTTCAACGTTCTACTATATAATTCACAATGATTTTATTCTGTTCGTTTGATTATTGATAGTCTCGAAGGCGGTCAAGTTATTTTTTCGATGTTTTAAAATTCAACCAATGGAGCATAGAGATATATACTAGAGGGGGCATAGCGTATCTCAATACATTAAGAGACCTGAAACATCTTTTTATGGCTCTCAGGGGCTCTGTGTAACCTCATTGAAACCTCTTCTAAGAGTGACCTAAGGCTATAATAAATCAATTGTTTTTGACTTTCTGCACATTGTTTGTGTTTTGATTTGTATTTTTAACGTTCTACTATATAAGTCACTGTAACTTTGTTCTTTTTATTTGATTATATTCATAGTTGAAGGTGGTAAGGTTATTTTTTCAATGTTTCAAAATTCGACCAATAAGGCCTCTCTAGTAATATATCTCTATGCAATAAAGTCCCTCTAGTTATATATCTCTATGGAAATAGGAGTTGAATATATTTGTTGGAAACGTATACACAGAGTGGACCAAAAGTCTTCTCATCCTCTTAATATTTTTGAACCACCGAAAAGATTAATTTTGAAACCTAATAGAGAAGCACCATTATTTAAAGTGAAGTTTATTTTAATTTATTGGCAAAGTTTAATGTAATGAATTTTATTTTATATGTAAAAAAACATATGGGGCGCGCGCCGAATAGCGCTGCGCAATTGGACGAAGCGCTCCGATTGCGCCCTGTGACTCCTAAATTTTTAATTTTCATGCTGCACCATATATTTTAGCGAATTTTCATAATGAAAATGACGCTTATGAGGTTGTTCGGATGACAGAAGTTGAGGGTGGGATGAGCGGAATCGGTTCCTATTGGCTTCCTGATAACAAAAAATATGTCCGAAAAAAGTTTATATATATATGTATATATATATATATACATATATATATATATAAATTATATATATATATATTATATATATATATATGTATATATATATATATATATATACATATATATTTATATATATATGTATATGTATATATATTATAATATATTATATATATATATATATATATATATATATATATATATGTATGTAAGAGTTTTCTACCCTTTCGTATGGCGAACGATAACTCTCGAAGGCGTTCTCAAATTGAAACGAAACTTTGAAAATCGCGAGATGTTGAGGAGGTTACGAGGCCTATTGTTTATAAAAACATTATGACGTCATCAATCAAAGTTATGACGTCATGAAAAAAAAAATTTTTTGAAACTTAAAATGGCTTTAAACCAAGGTATTTCGTGTTTAGGTAGACGGCTAGCTGAATCGATTAAGACCAATTTCAGCTCAATCGAACCATCACAAATGGCGCAAACAGTATACATATATATATAATGTTGTATATATGTATACGTCCAGGTCAAAGACTTGTACGATATCTGTTAGGTTAGTAGTGTTAGAGGATGGGGATATAGTATAAAAGATGACCTACCTCTTGCTCCATCTGGTAAGCCTGCTGTCCCAGAGAGACAGGACAAAATGGCTTTCACTAAACCACGCCGAGCAGAGCAGGCCCGTAAAGCGGAAGAACTCGAAGTAGTCTTTATATGGTCGAAGTCATTCTAAACGATTGCGACCGTTTCAGCTCAATCAGACAATCCTAAGATAAATGGTTCACTCTCGAGTGTAGTAGGAACACTCAATTGACAAGTTTGTGTTTATGATTTAAGTTGGGGGCCTCATCACTAGAGTCTTGAATAGCGCTAGTAGTAAAAATACATTTGCTCTATTCTCTACTAGATTGTGCTGTAGTATTTTTTTAAAAACAAACAGTTGCCAATCGTTTAGTAAAATAAAATAAAAGTAAACAAAGATCTATGGTATGCTGTAGTATTCGCGATATATTTTTGTTTTATAAAACTTGGGGGCCTCATCACGCGAAGCAGTACCATCGTTTTCTTAAAAAAATAACAATAATAGACTTAACATTTAAATTTGCTATCTGAGTATAACATCTCGGGTTGGCGCTAACGGATAAGTAAAAGAAACAAACAAAAATTGAAACTCTGACATTAGATGTTCAAATCCAAGGGGGGACGACAGAATGGGTGAAGTAAGAGTGAGAAATTATTTTTTTTTCACTTTTTACCAATTTATACGAAATACTTATAGAGCTTTCTTGGGATGATCACTCATTCATCGACTCCTCATCATTCTAGCGCTGAAAAGCGGATGGAAAGACTTGATTACCCTCAACAGCTCGTTGTTTGGTTGAATAAAAATAAATAACTAAAATGTCAGAAATAAAAAATATGTGACAGTTTCACGCTGTCACCACTAGACTGTACTACTTGAGCCTCCTGCATCCCCCATCAAATATTTTTTTTAAATCTTTGAGTGAGTCATCTATGTTAATATTGTTTATCTATGATCCTAAGTGACGGAAACGGTATTTTTATTTAAAAACAAAAATCATGAATATATTTTTGTTTATAATGCTTGTTAGTTTTAATATTATAGCATACTATTAATAATAAAGTAATAATAAAATCATAATTAGTAAAATCAAATTTGTGAGAAAGCCTCTCAGGCCCGCGAAGCGGGCCTGTGTGGATAGGCTGTGAAAATTCGCTAGGTACATGGCAAAATGCCATGTAACAAGAACAATAATGAAACAACACATCATACAAAACAACAACAATGTGGCCGCGAAGCGGCCCGGTGGGCTGACGCCGCGCAGCGGACGAGGCGCGAGCGCGAGGCGCGTAGCGGCTTCGAGCGAAGGCCGTATTTATTTAATACGAAATTAAGACTAACTTTTCTTTGATTTTTTTTATCTGTCTCGAATAGAAAGTTATTTCTCGATTAATTAATTAATGATAAGTCATTAAGTCTACCCCCTTTCTTTTGATTAAATCCTTTGTATCTATATTACGAAAATAAAACTGAATCAGGATGGCTTACCGCCTAATCTAATACTGGCCTCACTGGGTAGGTTTAAACCACAAGTTGACGCGTGATAGATGTACAGTCAGTCCTCTTCTGTCACTGCATAACATGGATACTTGCTACCAGTGTGATTTTACCATTAGGTACATACTATGCTTAACTACAGAAACCTCTGAAAGTTACAATGAAATTTAAATTTGACTAATATCAACACACCAAAATAAAAAAAAAAACAATAGTTTAACCAAATTGAAACGACACAAATTGGAAATAATTATCATTCTTGATAAAAATACTAATCTTTACTATCAAATTTTGTTTATTTTCTCCCTTTTGATGGTAAAATCTTGTACGCACCACAAAAACAAACATAAGTAACAACTTCGTGGGCAATAACTAATTTTCTCGGCTTAGCCGCAAGCCAAGGAAATCAAGTTGCAAAGCTTCGCTCAAGTTGCAAATCCGAAACCGCATACAGAGTTCCGTTGTTGCTCATGCTTCCGTTGCTCATGCAAAGTTCGTTGTCCTCTCTACTTGCGTAAAATCGCATGCAAAGTTCTGTTGTCCTCTCTACTTGCGTAAAATCGCATGCAAAGTTCTGTTGTTCTCTCTACTTGCGTAAAATCGCATGCAAAGTTCCGTCGTCCTCTCTACTTGAGTGAAATCGTATGCAGAGTTCCGTTGTCCTCTCTACTTGCCTAATGTTCTATTAGAAAGATTAGTAAACTTTTTCTATTAAAGTTAGAGCAATGGCAATGAGAAAGTTTAAACTTATAAAGACAAAGACGTTTTAAAATCATTTATCATTATTTTAAATGTAAATAAAATTACACTACTAAGTAAGACAATAAAGTGGACTTTAAACATGACTTGAACCTTCTTACTTATTTTCATGTTTAAGTAATACAAATGGAAAAACGTGTTAACAATTTTTATTATAAAACATATTAACTAATTAAGCTTTTGACGATAATTTGTCTAATAATATTTTTTTCTTTTATTTTGTAATGTCCTCCTAATTATTAATTGACATATGTAATATTTACTGATAACCTTAAATATGAATTAACTTTGTAAAAGGCAGAAGAAAAAATTCAATTACAGAAAAGGGGCAAGATAAGGAGACTAATAGGTCAGATCTGTAAATTATATCTGAAAAGGAAAAGTACTTGGGGCTAAATATAAACCCTTTTTTCTTTAAATAGAAAGTTTAAACTGATAAGAAGGCCCCAAAACATTGTTGGGGGCTTACTTTCAGAATGAGTCAATTTGTACTTTAAGATTGCTTCGTTTTTAAATTTAACTTAAAATTGGGTTAAAAATCAACCTTAATAACTTTGTTTTTAAAGGTAGACTTAGTTTAAGTTGATTGTTTTCAGGGAATTTACTAAAGTATTTTCTCCAGAGAAATGAAGAAAGTGGAATTAAGATAAATAAATTAAATAGTTTATACTTCGCTTATATCCAATGAGATGTGTTTAATTTGTCCTGTCCGGAAATTAAATTGTTTATGTTATCCTAGTATTTATTTTTTTTTATTTCAATCTAATAAATTAAAGTCATTTAAATTTTTAGGCATCCACTTTGATAACAAGGTTTCTTGGGTGTCCCATATAGATTATTTAGCTAAACAATTAGGTACCAGCATTGATATGCTTAGGAAGGCATCTAACTGCCTATCAAGTAATTCATTAAGAATAATGTTATATGCTTATTTCTTTTCTCTCCTATCTTATGATACTATGATATGGGGCGAAGGTACCTCTATAGATTGAATATTTATTTTACAAAAGAGAGCAATTAGAGTTTTATTTAAGCTCCCTCAACTACAATCTTGTCGAAAATTCTTTAGGGGTAATAATTTGTTTAAAATGTATTTGTACAATGTATATACACATGTATATGTATGTACATATGTGTGAGATGTACAATGTATATCTCTGTACTGCTATCAGCTACTCATATTTGTTCACAATATTAAGTCTGGTTTGTCTACTGTGAAAATGTCGTTTTATGATTTTTTTTTAATTTTTGCTGTGCCATTATAACGTTATAGAAAATTAATTTCCAGATAACACAACTAGAACTAAAGATTATTTTTTGTAAAAAGTTTCTACTCTCTAGCGTAAATACACTTGGAGCTACGATGATAACTTTGTTTTAAACACTCTGGAGGCCTTAAACAACCTCTGCAACGAATAATTCGAGAAACATCACGATTTTAATTTTTTTTTAAATACAATTCTATTTCTGTATACCTACGGTAAAAATGAGCAAAGGTAAAATATCAAAACTCTTGGAATCACAATGGTCTGTCTGACCATTTGGCCTGTAGAGTCACAGTCTCCTAAGGAAATACAGATTTCTTCCCAAGAAACGCGGTTTCTGGGGAAACCAGTCAAAAAATTGTCCTTAAAACTCTTCCTGTGAATACAGGTGGTAAAAGTTGTTTCCTAGAATATCCTGTTGCAATTTATGACGTTGCAAATTTTTATAACAAACCAGAAAAACTTTGGTAGCAACTTACCACAATAATTACATAAGCATTAATGAATTAATAGATTTTAATAAGCATTCCTCTTTTATCCATCATGATAACAGTGATGGAGAATTTTTGGTTTGCCTTAGTACAATAAAAATTAAAATAGAAATCCCGATAATGTTTTTTCTCCTGCTTTGAAAAAATGTGTTTACAACAGTGAAAATGCTTTTATTTATGCGCTTAAGTCTTGCTCTAGAGATGGTTATTTACCTCTGTCGCTTAAAAGTTCAATTGTCATTCCTATATTCAAAGCTGGAGACAAATGTAATGGTGAGAACTTTCGTCTAGTTTCATTGTTAGTCCTTTTTCAAAATTCATTGATACTATAGTTTATAACCGAATGTTAAAAATCATCAAAAAAATACTTACTACTTGCTCCTGAACAATATGGGTTTAGAGCTAAACGCTCTCTCAATACAGCTGCCAAAAATGTAACTCACCATAAGTTTATTTAGATGATAAACTCTATGCTGTAGGTTTATTCTTTGATTTACCTGTTACCTACTTACCTGTAGTACTATATACAAAAAAACTAAAACTATTAGAGGGAGTACAGAACCCCAATAACACAGTGATAAGAGGTCTGGAAGTGAGACAGTTTCCATGGGTGCCCTAACTGTACTTACTCCTACTTATAGTCTTCCTAGAGAAAGACTAGATACTCCCCTACCCCCTACAACTCCTATTGTAGCATGCACTCTACTAACGGCGGACATTTTTCAGTCCGTGGTTTCTCAAACCACTTTATTCAAATCTAACAATTAAAGAATACATGCAATAGATAATAATTAAAACTTATTTTAAATTCATTTTACTTGATTTAAAACAAAATAGTCGAAAAATAATGTAATATTTACGTGAAATTGTAATTATTAGGAAAAATAAAAAAAAAATGACGTCACCAATGTACCGTTACGGCGCCTAGCTACCCAAGGAATGATAAGAGCTGTTGTATCCTCCCTCTAATAGTTTTAGTCTCTTTGACTATATATGTATAACATAGGTTCTACTTAGAAAATTATATTTGTTAGGTATTAGAGGTCTTCTTCATGACATTTAATGACGTTTTTGGTTAAAAGATTTTTTTTCGTAAATATAAATGATTCTAAATCTCATTCTGTTTTTTTACAAATACAGGAGTTCCCCAAGGCAGTATACTGGGTCCGTTATTTTTTCTTCTTTTCATAAATGGTTTGCCGAAATGGCTAAAGTCGGTGTGTCTAAAGTGTTAGATTTCGATATTTCCTTAACATGTTCTTTCATTTGGTGGACCAAGTCCTTCCAGCAGGACTATTCCTCAGACGCTGCTAGAACACGTTCCAGCATCGTCTAGGGAATAGTCTAGTAGAGTCTATGGAATGACCTAAAAGAGTCAAGAGAATGGCCTAGTAGGAGTCAAGGAATTAGTCTAGTAGAGTCAAGGGTATTATAGCAGGGCAAATTACCTTAGTAAGCTTTGATTTTATCGTTTGACATCTATAACTTATGATTACAGAAGTAATAATAACAAAATTCGACGAATACATTTAGAAATAGCAGTTATTATTATACTATAAAACTATATGTACGATAAACTGATACAGGACAACAACTATGTGGCTGCGAAGCGGCTATCAGCTTTGACGCAGCGTAGCTGCCAAGAGGTCCAGTGCCTTTTTGTTTTCCACTGTTTCGGTGCACACTGCCTTATTATTAACATTATAAAAACCAATATCTTCTAACAAATCATTGTGTCCTAAAATAATTTTTAAGGTACTTTTAGGAAGGAAAGAGACTGTAGAGAAGAGAACTACTTAGCTGACTTTATTTACTGGACGAGGGAATTGTCTTACTAAAGATTTATCTACAGTAGTTAGTTGAGAACAGTTTACTGTAATAACTACTTTGTGTCCCTTTTCCTGTGATGTCTTTCCCTCTATCATCCTGTTTCCTTGCCTGTTTTTCTTCGCAGTATCATTGTATTCTTTAGATGTATTTTAGCTTTGTTTAAGCAGTATTTTAAGTGTGCGTCAGTGTGTTTTTAAGCTCTGTCATTGCTTGAGATCAATTTTAAAGCTGTATCCCGAGTTTTAAAGGGTTTAGACAATTAGGGGTAGTTACAACTTAGCGTACTTATGAATAGTTGTGGTAATAAATAGGTGTAGTTTTATCTATAGCCGTAGTTATAACTACGGCTAGTTATAACTTTGTGTAGGTATTACTATGTGTACTTATAACTAGGACTAATTATAACTAAGAGTAGTAATAACAAGCCGTAGTTATAAATAGTCGTATTTATAACTAGGCGTAGTTTTATGTATATCCGTAGTTATAAATAATAATAATAATAATAATAATATTTATTTCCATCAATAAAAAATACAGATAAATACATTAATATTCATTATGCTAATTTCTATTCTAATAATAAGACTATTTTTTGATTTTATGATTTGAGAAGAAAAGAAACTATACAAGGCAAAAAATAATCTTATTTATAATACACTAGTATACATTATTTTACTATTGATGAGAGCCCTCAGTAAGTGTTTTAGAAACACCTAGAGCGAGGGCTCCGTCTCTAGTATTCTTTAGATATTACATTTCATTTATTTGTATAAAATATTTAAAAAATATTTTATAGTGTGTTATTTTATATTAGTGTAAACATTTATTCTAAAGTGTTTCAGAATAAATAAAAAAACCTCTTTCCTAAAAGTAAAAAAATAAATAAATAAAAAAAACTTGCATACTTACATTCATACATACATACATACATTCATATTATTTTTAAGTTAATTTAATTAAATGTTCTTTACATTTATAATCAAATACATATACATATTAATATGGATATAATACATAATAAATCGCTGTCAAGTGAGTAAATTAGGCCCTATTGAGGTACTGATCTAAAAGATATTGGGTTATTTGTTTTTTAAAGCAATACAGAGATGAAATTTGTTGTAAAGTATTTGGTAGCTGATTGTAATACGTTGGTCCCAGGTAAATTGCATGTTTCTGTTTTTTGTTTGTTTTACATAGTGGAGTTTGTACGTAGTTTGTGTGTTGTGATCTAGTGTCGTGTGTATGTTGTAGTTTATCTTTGTTATCTTGTAAATAGTATTTTATTAGTACAGATTTTTTAAATAATTGTTCAACAGGTAGCACTTTAAAACTATTAAATATGTCTTTAGATGGGAATCTTTTTGGCTTTTTGAGCGCTATTTTAAGAGTGGCTTTCTGCGCTGTTTCAACCGTTTTTAATAGAGTGTTTGATGCACTTCCCCAAGCTAGAATGGAGTAATTTATCACTGACTCAGTGAGTGCGTGATACATAGCTTTTAGTATCGGTTTACTTGCGAAGTCCCTTACTTTAATAAATGCGTACATTGTTTTGCGTATTCTTTTTACTACTTCGTTGATATGTTCTTTCCAGTTTAAGTTGTTGTCTATGATGATTCCTAAATATTTAATTTTTGTAACTCGTTCTATGTCAGTGCAAGTACAGTCAGTGTTTATGTATGAGTTAGTGTTTTGTGAGTGAGAACATGGTGGGTGGTGAAGTTTTAGTTTTAAGTGTGTTGGTGGTTGGCTTATCTAAAGAAAAACACATGTACTTAGTTTTGCTAAGGTTCATCGTGAGGATATTATCTTCAAACCAAGATTTTACTTGTGCAACACCCTGTGTAGCTTTCGTAAAAACCTGGTTCCAGTTAAAGCCCCTGAAATATAAAAGTGTGTCATCTACAAAGGAAATGACTTCCATGTAAGCATTGTTTAAGTACAGTAAGTTGTTTATATAAATTAAAAAGCCATGGTGAAATTACCGTGCCCTGTTGGGTTCCAAACTTAAGTTTTTCGGGCGAACTTAACTTGTTTTCTAGTTTAGTTTGTTGTTGCCTATTTTCTAAATAGCTTTTAAACATTTTTAGGCACGTATTTCGGATACCTATGGAGTACAAAACATTTAGCAGCTTTTCATGCGATAAGGTGTCAAAGGCCTTTTTAACATCGATAAAAACTGCTAAAGATTTATACCTCTGTCCAAGTCGTTTATAATTAACTCTGTTAACTTGTATACCGCGTCCGCTGTACTTTTTGTTTCATATAACCAAATTGGTTATTTGAAATTATTTTATTTTTTTCTAAGTGCTCCAATAATCTGTATTTAATACATTTTTCAAGAATTTTGGAAATATTAGACAAGAGTGAAATAGGGCGATAATTAGAGGGATCTGATTTATCCCCTTGTTTATACAAGGGGATAACTACTGCTCGCTTCAATACTTCAGGAAATACTCCCTGGTTAAAACATAGATTGCTGATGTAAGTCATTGGCTTAACTATGTTTTCTATCGCCTGTTTAAGAAATTGAGCTTTAATACTGTCTATTCCGGGCGCAGTTTCGGAGTTAAGACTATTGATATGATTTTTCATTTCTTTCTCAGTTATTGGTGTAAATGTATTAAGTGTAGATTTTATAGGTCTCTGTTGTAGTCTGTTTTGGTCGGAAGATGTTTTATTTTTTGATGTTATGATATTTGCTAGGTTAGATCCTACATTAGCAAAGTAAGAATTTAATTGGTTTGCTATGTCACTCGTCTCAGTGTATGTGTTGTTATTGTGATTTAGTTGTTTTATTTCTGTCCCCTTTGCTTTATTTCTATTTAAGCACTCATTAAGTACTTTCCACGTTTGAGCAGAATCTGATTTGTCAGTAGGTAATTTATTTTTAAAATATTCTGTTTTGGTTTTCCTAATAAGTTTTGTTAAATAATTTTTATATTTTACGTATTTGTCCCGTAGTTGTGTGTTGAAAGGTTGTTTGTCCAATGTCTTTCTCATTTTGTCTCTCATTCTTTTCGAAGTCAGTAATCCGTCTGTTATCCAAGGTTTTAGTCTTTTGTTCTTGCATGTTATTTTAACCTGTTTAGTTTGTGTACATCTAGTTATGTTGTCTTGTATTGTTTGTATAAATGTTTGAGTGGCCGTTTCAGCGTCTGTAATGTTATATAAGTCTTTCCAATCAATTTGTTTAAGATTATGTTCTAGCCTGTCAGAGTCAACTTTCGAGAAAGTAAAGTATTTCTGTTTCCTTGTGTCATCTCTGTCTTGTGTGTTTATACTTATAGATAGTCCTACAGGGTAATGATCTGAAACTTTATTATGAAGTATAAATGGAGTCAACTTGAGTTGACTTTTACATTTTACAAAGATATGGTCAATACAAGAAATAGAATTATTTTCTTTTCTTGTAACGTCATTTATACAGCTTACGAAACCTAAAGAATTTAACACATTCAAGTAATCATTTTTTTCCACAGAGTCTTCCAACAAATTTAGATTCATGTCTCCGGCTATGATATGATTGGTGCATTTATTTTGCAATAAATGTTCGCTCAAATTCTCAATGAATTTATCAACTTTTATTTCTGAGGATCTATATATAGTGGTTAATTGAAAAATTTCTTTATTAATTTTAACTTTAGTAATAAACTGTTACAGTCCACTACGGGTCTGTTTACAATATTAGTGACTTCAATATTACTTTTGCAGTACACTATTATTCCCTCAGCTTTGTTCTTTCCAATGTCATAAAAAACATTGTAACCATCTATATCATAGTACTCATCGTATTGCCTGAGCCAGGCTTCAGTCAATATGATGACATCTATTTCTCTATTTAGATTATTTAATAGTAACATCAAAGAATCATAATTTTTGTTTAAAGATCTGATATTAGTGTGGAAAAACACGACATCATTTTTGTTTAGAATATTTAGATTATAGTCTGAGATTGCTATTGGTTTCGGATCATTTAGAGCTTTATCTAAATTCTTTATAAAATTTGATTCCATTTCGGGATCAGTAAATAACAATTACTGAAGTACATGCTTAGTTTTAGGAAGATATACCTCCTGATGGACTTAGCAATATATATATATTTTTTTATAAACCTTAAAATAAACTTCAATTTGATTATATAAAAATATTGTAATATACAAGCCAAACATGATCTATTATAAATATAAAAAATAATAAATGATTTATTATTTGTTTTAATGTTAATTTTTTGAGTTAGTATTAGTTGACAAAACTTAATAATCGTAGTATGCAAGGTTAAAGACTTGATTTTTTTCAAATTATATGAGTAAAGAATGATGAATGATTAATAATATAATATATAATAATATAATTAATACTGACTATATTCAGAGAAAGAATCATAGTTTCAGCGAAGCAGGATTGAATTCGTAAAATTATTATGGGGTTTTTCAGTTGAGACTTATTTTGTATATTTATCAGCATGTTTAATTTGTATATTATCACATTTCTAGAACTCAACATAATTGTTCTAATATTAAACTGGAGGCCTAATATATCCTATACTAGATTACTGAGGTCTGATAAGTTTTTAATTCTTACAGCATTTACTCCGTCTGTCTTCCTCATGAGCACTTTGTTATTTGAGAACCAAACGTATTTATATGTTTTATCTTTAGCTGCCGCTCTCGCTTTTGCCATCAGTTCACCATTTCTTTGTGTTAAATGTTCTGCAAAGAACATCCTTCCATCCTTGAAGTTAGAGTTTAGGAGTTTGATATCTAAACCTGGTTTGGCTGGAGTGTCTGGCGAGGCTCTTCTTCTCTCCTCAGTGCATCCTCTTTTATACGCCTTTAGCCACTGTTCCTTCTTCCAGCGCCTCACAAATTTAACAACTATGGGCCTGGGTCCAGGCTTCTTGGAGTTAAGCCTGTGGGCTATGCTAACATCATCGTCCTTGTGTTCCACTCCAATGACTTCGGAAACTTTGTTGAGAATCTGAGGCATTTGTTCGTTGTTAGTCTCAGGAATACCGGATATAATGATGTTGTCTATCCTAGTGTATTGGTTCATGTCGTGTATCTCATTCCTGAGAAACATGTTTTCCTCTTCTAACCTGGCACAGCGCTCTATCAGCTGTTTCATAGTAACCATCACTTCTTCATACTTCTCATTGATTAACTCGATTGGTGATTTCAACTCTTCTTTTATTTTCTCAATGTACGATTCCGTACTCTTTTTATATTCCTCTATTATAGCTCTCCATTCGTCTGAATTTGTCAGTGGAACCTTCGGCAGGGCAGGTGAAGAACCCACTGCCACAGTTTTGCATGATAAACATTTCCATTTTTTTCTGTTATCTTGACGCATTAGCCTAAATTTATCTTCCTGCATGCCCTGGCATGCAAAATGATAAATGGACTTACACTGAGTGCATGATAACGCGTTCTCAGATTCACAAGTATTGTTACAAGATTTACACTGCATGGTTTTAGCTTATTCGTTATTTAATTTATTTTTTTTATGCTTTTCTTTGTATTTATTTCAAAATAATATAACACGTTTAATAACACTTTATTATTATATTATTAAAAACTATTATATATAAAAGACCGATTAATAAATAGACTAATTTTAAATTAATCCAAATCTATAAAAGTCAATTTAAAAATTTTTCATTTATAGAATGATTTAAAAGTTCAATTATATAAAGGTAGATAGATATAAATGTTGCACTATTTATGAATGTAAAATAATCAATAATAATAATCGAGTATTGATGTATCTTTGACCGGGTCACGAGACGAACTAGTAATAAATAGTCGTATTTATTACTAGGTATAGTTTTATCTATAGCCGTAGTTATAACTATGTGTAGGTATAACTATGTGTAGTTATAACTAGGCGTAATTATAACTATTCGTAGTTATAACTAAGAGTATCAATAACTAGCCGTAGTTATAAATAGTCGTATTTATTACTAGGTATAGTTTTATCTATAGCCGTAGTTATAACTATGTGTAGGTATAACTATGTGTAGTTATAACTAGGCGTAATTATAACTATTCGTAGTTATAACTAAGAGTATCAATAACTAGCCGTAGTTATAAATAGTCGTATTTATTACTAGGTATAGTTTTATCTATAGCCGTAGTTATAACTATGTGTAGTTATAACTAGGCGTAATTATAATTAGTCGTAGTTATAACTAAGAGTATCAATAACTAGCCGTAGTTATAAATAGTCGTATTTATAACTAGGAGTAGTTTTATGTATAGAGTTATAACTAGGTGTAGTTATAACTAGGCATAATTATGACAAGTCTTAACTATAACCAGGCGTAATTATAACTATTCGTAGTTATAACTAAAAACAGTAATAACCAGCCGTAGTTTTAAATAATCGTAGTTAAAAGTACGACTTAAGTTATAAATAGCCGTCTGAAATACTTACGTGGTGGGGTTGTGGGTGCCGAGGGGGAGGGTGTGTCTTGGGTGCTTAAACCTCCCTTAGGCTTTAACAAAATTAACACGAATTATATTTTACTTTTCCTCATTAATGCCTACATTATAGAAAAAGTATTGCGTTTGTACTTAAAAAATTCGAAACAGGGAGTGCACCTGAATCAGGGATTCTTTCAGAGGTTATTCTCCGAAGGGGTTATGTTAAAATTATGAGAGGGGTATTTTTAGTTGTAAAAACATAATCCTTTTCCTATATACATAGTTACTCACATAGAGATATATACTAGAGGGGGCATAGGCTTTCTAAATACACTGAGAGGCCTGAAACATCTTTTTGAGACACTCAGGGGCTCTGTATAACCTCATTAAAACCTCCTCTAAAGAGTGAGTTAAGGTTATAATATATTAATTGTTTTTGTCTTCCCGCTCATTTTTTGTGTTTTGACTTATATTTTATCGTTTTACTGTGTGAGAGACTGTATTTTTGTTCTGCTCATTTGATTATATCGATAGTCGAAATTGTTCAGGTTACTTTTTCCATTTTTCAAACTCAACCAATAGGGCCCCTCTAGTAATATATCTCTATGGTTACTCATATAATTAGTAAAAAAGAAGAAAGGTAAAAATAGTTTGTCAAATTAAAAAATATTATACGTATAATCTGTTAATGGACATTAAAATAGTGCTATAGCAGAATAAAATTGTAAATGTTGACGCAAATATATTGATAACTAATATGAACAACACCAACTTCGTCTTTCCACCAATAAGCTTTAATTTAACTCTGAGCAGAGCCGGCTTTCGACTATAATGCCATCTACAGTGCCTAAACAAGTAACAATCATACCTTAACAATATAACTTAATATAAATAACCTAAAACACACTAAATAAAAGGTCCAAACAAATAAAATACAAAGTAAAAAATTTAAAAAAAGTTTTTATATTAAATTATATTGTTAAGTTATGATGGTTACTTGTTTAGGCACTGTAGATTGCATTATAGTCGAAAGCCGGCTCTGCTCAGAGATAAATTAAAGCTTGTTGGTGGAAAGACGAAGTTGGTGTAGTTAATATTATAAATCAATATACAGCGCTCACTGAAATTATATTGATAACAATTATTATAAAACTAAAGATTTCCCAGAATTATTTTCAAACCACTCAAGTATGAATAGATTTTCATGGCTTTCCTCATATATCCTATTTTCTATTCATATTTCTCTTTCTATAGCTTATTCACTTACTATCTGATTCTTTGGTTCTATTTTATTCATAAATTCCTATTATAATAAAATATTTCCCTGAGCAGTATTTCTCGGAAAATTGTAAGTGAATTTAGACAAAATACAATATTTTTTTTTTTCGTATATATTTTCCCAACAAATAAAACAGAATACATTTACTTTGAAAACAATATAAGTAAATAAGGTGCGAACAATAAAATATAAATAAAATAATTTTAATGAAAATAATCGTACAAGTAAAATAAAAAGCTATAAATAAGTGATTCGGGAACATTATGTCCTCGAATAATAGTAAGAAAATTTAAAGTTATAGTGAAACATTAACTATAACTCTATAATAAACACAGCGGAAGTCATGCGTGACCTTAGAATAATACTAAAATAGAAGCAGCACAGTACCGTAAACACAATGTCAATCTAATGATAACACGAAAGCCGGTTGACTGGTGGTCATAAGTAGGGGTACCACACTAACAACAAAACTTTATTTTAAATGTGTCATAAATATCCATTAATGAAGAAAACCGGTCTTAGATGGCAAAAAGATAGCGGAATACAAGACTCTACATTTAGTTGACGAGGGCTAATTTTAATATACTTTTAATTAAAAACGTTAAACTTTAAAATGCTAAAAATATTGTAATGCACCGATATTTATTAGTATTTTATGAATAATCAATCATTAATTAATAATAGAACATATTGATTCAGCAACTGGAAGTATTGCCAATTTTATTATAAGCAAATTGTATATTGTTAGGGTGGCAGCATTACTTAAGACCACCAGTGAACCGCTTTTCGTGTTATCAGTAGTGCTCCTTCAATATATAGTATTATTCTAAGTGCGTGACACAGAAATTTATTTACACAGGGAAGCAGGCTACACAATAAAGACTAAAAATAAAAAGCTAATTAAAAAAAAAAGAACAAAAGTGTCTAAAACGGATAATCAAGTTAAAATCTTGGTTTCAGATTTTATAACTTCGTCAGCAGGAGAGGAGGAAGTAAAACTTGTTTGGAGGAAGAGGGACGTAATAAACCCTCATCTCCAAGATCCTAGTTTGTGTTTAATCCCTATGTACTTATTTATTGACTCATTTACTTATTTTTGTACTTATTAACTTATTTATGTACTTATTTACATATTTATGTACTTATTTACATATTTATGTACTATGTACTTATTTATGTACTTATTTCAGATCTGTTGACTAACGTGTTGTGTTATATTGTGTTACAGACAGTATCAGTAGCAGTATCAGTACTGACATTAACTTTCATCTCAGTAGATCGCTGGTACGCCATATGTTTCCCTCTGAGATTCAAATCAACGACAGCCAGAGCCAAGACTGCCATCATTATTATATGGGTGATAGCGCTCTGTATTGGTCAGTATTTTCTTCCTATACATTCTTTTATGACCAACCTCCTTTCTTTTATGACCAACCTCCTTTATTTTTTGATCAACCTCCCTTCTTTTGTGACCAACCTCTTTTCATTTGTGATCAACCTTCCTTCTTTTTTTGACCAACCTCTCTTCTTTTATGACCAACCTCCCTTATTTTGTGACCAACCTCCCTTCTTTTATGACCAACCTCCCTTATTTTGTGATCAACCTCCCTTCTTTTATGACCAACCTCCCTTATTTTGTAACCAACCTCCCTTCTTTTGTGACCAACCTCCCTTCTTTTGTGACCAACCTCTTTTCATTTGTGATCAACCTCCCTTCCATTGTGATATACCTCCCTTCATTTGTTATGAGCATTCGTAAGGGACTCCTGCGTTGCCACTGAAACAATGCATCAAAATAATTTGGTGTTTCAGAATGAATGGTCACTCAAGTTGAAATCTAGTGCTCAGTAAAATATAAAAATAAGACCAAAGTGTACTAACAGTGTCAATGTGGATACTGTAAAAACCCAATAGATTTTAAAAGGGGTAATTATTTTGGCAATCGATGACACTGGAAAAATTAGGTAATGCTGTACTTTATAATTCTTTGTTGTTGTTTCATGACTGTAAGTTTGATTTTCTTGTAAAGTAATATTAAACAAAAACGAATTCTACATTAAATAATAAAATGTCAAATAATTTAAATGTTTTAAATATATTAATCCTGTTACATGGTCTCTTGTTTCTTTGATGTTTGATCTGGTTAATTTGAGCATTTATTTAATCCAATGTTTGAGTTCTAAATATAAAATTAAAATTTCACATCACATTAAAACCACGACTAATATGGTAGACATTTTTAATTAGATTAAATTAATATTACTTGGAAATTTATAAATTTAACATGAGATAAAATAAGGGATGAGAAGGGCCCCTATACGATTATATAAATATAAAGAGGCAGGAATTCACCAATCCGATGGGTTTAATATTAGTTAGGATTTAACCCCAATCCATCACAGGCAATCTTGATCGCCCCCTCTCTCTGTTAAATTCATATTGACCCCTTCAGCCCCAAATTTAACATGCTATTCCCAAGGTATTATAATGTAGATTAAATTCCAAGTTGATACAAAGCGAATATTTCAATGTTCGATAATTTACAGAGTTGAATTTAGAGATTTAGATGCGGTTTTGAGAAAACTTATTCCCAAGTTTGTTAGTGAAATAAGTTTATTATTTATTAGCTAAATGAACTTCAAGTTTTCCAGTTGTAGTTTTTGTTGGAAACTATTAAGCTGTATTGTTATTGTTGTATTATGAGGAAAATTTTAATTTGCTTTTATTATTTTAGTGTTGAAGTTTACAGTATTATAATGCTTTGCCAAATTGTTATAATTTCAAAAACCTCAGTGTTTTTATTACAAAGTTAGATCGTATTATAATAAGATATGTTGTCGAGCAATTATCTAAAGAAGTTGTAAGATTAAGTAACTAAAAGGTTGCAGACATAAATTAACTAATGAATTCAAATAAAAATTAACTGAGAACAAGTTATACAGGAATAACCAACCATCCAAGTAACAAACTAGGAAGAAACTAACTAATAAAGTAATTGAGAAATAATTAACTATGGAAGAGAATAACCAAGTAAGGAAGAAATTAGAAAAATTAACTTAGGAAGAAACACCTTTAACCAACTATAGATAGAATTTAAGAGTAACCAACTAAGTGAGGAATTTAGAAGTAACCAACTTTAAAAGAGATTAGGGTGTAACCAATAAGAATGGAATTTAGAAGTAACAAGCAATAATGAACAGGATTGAGGTAACCAACTAAGGGAAGGATTGGGAAGTAACCAACTATATAAGAGATTAAGAAGTGACCAACAAGAAAGGGAATATGGGGTGACCAGCTAAGGAATGGAGTGAGGTAACCAAGTAAAGAATGTATTGGGAAGTAATCAACTAAGCAAGAGATTAAGGTAACCAACTAAGGAAGGGATTAGGAGTAAGTAACTTTGATGTGAGTGAGGAAAACAGCAAAAGAAGGGAGTGAGGTAACCAACTAAAGAAGGGAGTGATGTAACCAACTAAGAAGGGAGGTGGGGTAACCAACTAAAGAAGGGAGTGAGGTAACCAACTAAAGAAGGGAGTCAGTAACCAACTAAAGAAGGAGTGAGGTAACCACGAAGGGAGTGAGGTAACAACTAAAGAGGGAGTCAGTTAACCAACTAAAGAAGGGAGTGAGGTAACCAACTAAAGAAGGGAGTCAGTTAACCAACTAAAGAAGGGAGTGAGGTAACCAACGAAAAATGGGAGTGAGGTAACCAACTAAAGAAGGGAGTGAGGTAACCATCGAAAGATGAGAGTGAGGTTATTATTATACATGTAAGTGTAAAAACATTTTGAACTAAATTTATATTCATAAATAGATATTGTAATCATTATTTGTAAATAGTTATTAAATAAAGGATTTTTGTTTAAAAAAAAGGTAACCAACTAAAGAAGGGAGTGAGGTAACCAATGAAAGATGGGAGTGAGGTAACCAACTAAAGAATGGAATTAAAATTACTTAACTTCTTAATTTTAATGATAATACTTTTTTTTAAACAACAATTCTTTATTAATACATAAATAAGTATACATTTCATTACAAAATATACAAAAGATACCTCCTGCTTAGATCTGGAGATCTGTGCTTTATATTTTTAATTTTTATACAGTTTTTAGAAAATTGATAAATTATATACGTGAAAGAGTTTTAGCAAATAAATTCAAAGACATCTCTTAACTGAGATAACTAAGTAGGAGAAATTTTAACTAAAATTTAATTGAAAAATAACTAAAGTTCAACTTTGCAATGAAGCTTAACTATTCTAATTTCAAAGTTAACTATAATTATTATTGTCTGACTTATTGCAGTTCATAAACTTTTATTTTAAAGTTTTGATTAAGTAATTTATACACGCCTATATAAATTATGTGTTTTATCGATGTATATAAGCATGCGTACATAATTTATACACTCATATATAAATGACAAGTTTTAATAATTTATATAAGCATGCGTATATAATTTATATACGCATATATAAAGTATGTGTTTTATCAATTTATATGTACCAAGATTCAAATTTCGTAATGATTTCGTGTGAAAGAAGAAGATGAAACGCCATCTCATCTCATTGGGTCATGTCCTGCTCTCTCAACACTCAGCGTTGGCTGGATATCAACTTATTTTATTTTCTTCTGTTCAGCTAAAGAAAATAGAAATTGCAAAGACAATAAGATTCTGTCACTCCTCTTTGATTTTTAAGCAAATGGGGGAAACACAATAAGTGACTAATATATCATATCTATCAATTATTCACAGTATATATTATCTCATTTCACTTATCGTAATATTATCCTATCTTATTATTTTCAAATATTTTATTAAGTATTTCTTATTTCATAATAACATTACTATATTTAATATCCTGTCCGGAATAGGTACAATGGACACACATTAGAGATCTAAGTGCCTTGGAAACGTTTCCTCCGGAAAATTTTTAAAATAAAATAGCAAGGAGAGAGACGTAATACATCACTTGTTATCAAGGTCACTGCTTAAAAACCTCTTTACTAAATCTTTAAGATAAGATGTATATTGCAATAATGTATATATAAAATATATGACTACGAGAGAGAAATATAGTTATATATGCATTTATTCGTTTAGAGCTAGTTGACAGAATTATTTTTTTTGTAGTTTACGGTCTTTAGATGGAATCTTCCTCTTTTTCTTATTTCTCATGATTGATATAATCTAGCTACTTAAGACGTCAGCAGCAGGCTCTTTGCTTTTATAGGGTTCGGAATGTGGAAATAATCGGAGAAAAAGCTGTCTCGGTTTATTTTCTACAGAGAAAATTTAGTTGGCTAAGAATCAAAATTAATTTCGTAATGACTCATTGTTTTAAAAATCTTTCTTCGACACATTTTTTCTTAAAAAATACTAGGAAGTACTTTACCAACGGGTGATTATCTTGGAAATGAATTTAAACTTTATTGTTCCAGTTAAGGTGTGAAACGAATAAAGAAAATCGAGTCACGTAGGGAAAACTCTGGGGAATCAAAACGAGGCAGGGGCTTTGTTCTCTTTGGTTTTTGACTTGGTTTTAAGAAATAGGTTTCCAGGCACAGGTCCAAGCGTCACGATTACCACTCGACGGCTAATCACATAAAACTTTACGATTCACTGCCAATAATGTTATAAAACTTATTAACGAATAACCTGCTTTATGTAGAACTGAGTTTTTTTTTAACTTTTCTTGTTATCTTTATGGTTAAGAAAGATTTGAGATAGTAATAAATGTAATCTACTTATTGTTATCGAAATTAACTATTCAAATGACGCTGGCAGGATGGAAAAATCAGTTTTCCACTCTAAGGCTGGAAAAAGCTATGATTCCATAATAAAGTGTAATTATTTGGGTATTATACGTATTACATAATATAATAATAATATAATAATAATATATTTGTTTAAAACAATAATGTTCTTTACAAAGGGGTAGTTGTAAAACATAAATAAAATTAATTTAGTCTCCTTAAATTAAATTATAAAATTAAGTTACAATATTGCAAAATGTAAAAACATATTAATATGTAAATCAAAATATTTGGAAAAAATATATGTAACCATAGCATCAGTAAAAAAATTAAATTATAGGATAATAGAATTAACATAAAAGCTTCTCTTAAAGTAGTCAACATTAGTATTTCAACATGTTCAATTTAAATTATATTTCTTCTAAGTAATTATATCTAGTCAACCAAAGTGAATCAATAAATTTAAATATTGGTTTAAATTTTGTATCATTTAAATTATAAAATAATGATATGAAATCAAAATTAGTTCCTTCTAAGATGTTTACAAAATTAATTCTAACTTCTTCTAAAAGGACAAGAGGTAATGAAATGAATGATATTGTCAGGATATGAGAGGCAGAGGGGGCAAGTTACTGAGTTATCAAATACCATCAATTTACCTCTGTGGTATAATTTTGTAAGATTTTGGTTACTTAATCTTAATTGCAAAACAATTTTATGATAAGCTATGGGAATCTAAATTTAACATAATTTTCACCTTTGAAACTAAATGTTGTAAGGTTTCTGTAAAGAGGAGAAAAATTGCTATTTAGACACTTGTCTACATCTTTTGACATCAAATGATTCTCATAAGATGCTATTAAAGCATTAAATTATTTTTAAATTTTAAACTATCGAGATTTAGATCATTTTCTGAGCCTATGCTTTTATATAAAGACTTATATTGTGAGATCCAATTCAGGTATGGTATGTTTGATGAAGATCTATCAAGTTTATGGAGATTCAAAAGGCAAGCTTTAGGTATCCTAGTGGAAGGCATCTCAGATATTTTCAGCCAAAGGGAACTTATTCTTTTAAAGACATCAACAGCAAGAGGGCGAAGTCCGAGTTCTATCCTGAGTAAGTGATTAGGTGTATTCCTAGCCAGAGAGTATATAGACTTAAAAAATCCTGATTGTATTTTGTCTAAATCATCTAAATAGCGAAGAGACCACACTTCTGACCCATACAGAAGGACTGAAGAGACCATAGATTTAAACAAGTTTTCTTTTGTAAGCCAGCTATCTGATTTTGACCTTGAAAGAATAGATAAAACTTTTTGCGAAGCTATCTTAGTTTTTGATATAAAAAAGTCTACAGCACAAGTGAACCTACAAGATGATGTAAAAGGAACTCCTAAGTATACATACTTCTTTACATACTCTATTGGTTGAGAATCATAAATTTAAGTGCGTAGTTTGCGTAACTTAGTACTCTTGCTAAATTGTACAACTTTAGTTTTTGATGAGTTGAGTTTCATCCCGTTGATTTGGCAGTACTCAAATAGAGTGTTAAGCATGTCCTGAGCCTCAACCCAGGAACGTGCAATTAATACTAAGTCATCGCAGTAAAGTAGAAGTATTACTTTTATTAGGTCAGATAATTTTGATTCCTTGGAATCCTTTTTTCTTGAAGAAATCGACAATATCAGCAAGGAAAAGGATAAAAAAAAGCGATGAAAGTGGTTCACCCTGTAAAACTCCTTGTGTTAGATCAACAGGATCAGATCTGTTGCCATCTATGTCTACAGAAATGTTTGCTTCCTCATAAAGGGCTATTAGAAGTTGAATGATTTTAGTACTTAGACCTAGCTCATATAATTTTTTCCAAAGTAGAGAGTGGATAATAGAGTCGAACGCCCTGTGGAAGTCAACAAAAATCACCAATAGAAAAGGAGAACCCTTTATTAATTCAGCACTAATTATTGAGAACAACGAGAACAGATGGTCAGCGCATCCACGGCCTTCGCGAAATCCAGCTTGTTCTTCCGGGATTATATGTTTTTCTTCAGCCCATAAAGTAATTCTATTTAAAATGATAGATGCAAAGATTTTCTCGATTGTGTTAACTAATGCTATACCTCGATAGTTTAGAAAATTTTGTTTATCTCCCTTTTTATAGAGAAGTTTAAGCGTTATTTCTGACCACGATATCGGAATTTCAGCAGAGTTAAAAATTTTGTTAAAAAGTAATAATAGATTATTAATCCATTCATCTGGAAGGTTTTGGAAGAATTCATAAGCTAAACCGTCCGGGCCGGGAGCCTTGTTATGCTTTAGTTGTGATAAGACAGTTTTTAGTTCTTGCAGAGTAATATCTGCGTCGAGTTTAGGGTCACTTATTATATTATCGAAGGTAATTTCAGTATTAGTCTTTTCAGGATACGAAGATTTTAAGAAGGTTTGCCACTCTTGAACAGTCATAGGATTTTGATTTGTAATTCTAGTAGAGAACGATTTGACAGCAAGCCAGAACGACTTAGAGTCTTTAGTGTTACTCAGCTGATCAAGCAGTATTACATAATATTTACCTTATTTATAACGTAGTTATATAGGAAAAGTATTGTCTCAGCGAAAAATCAGAAACCGGGATGTTAACGGAATTATCCGTTTCAGGTGTTATTTAAGGCCTCTTGAGTGGTTTTCAAAAAGTTGTCTGTATGTAGTGAATTTATGCTACAGAGTTGAAACTTTGTACAAAAATCGGTCTATAGGTCTAGTTGTGTTATTCCGAAAATATTTTTTGACGCTATTAACCTGCAAAAATGACTCAGGAAAAATTTCGAAAAATAATAAAACGCGAAAAAATGTTGCAATCTGATTGAGATTTGGGCACGCAAGTAGTCAAGTATCGGACTTATATATGAACTAAGTTGTATCTTATTGTATCAGCATTAATTAATTTCTTATCATTATGACTTGTGCACGTTTTGTTTAAAAAAATAAAAAGTCAGAAATTAATCCAATTGAGTTAAAACTTGGCGCAAGTGGTTTAAATAAGGCCTGCATCGTCTCCATCTTCAGTTCAGTTTGTAGAGCATTGTGTTTCTATCCATGATGTCCTACATCCCTGAAGAGCCTCCTACAGTGGAAGTGAAACGTCGGATTCTTCATCTACATTGACGCGGTCACCACCGGAAGACCTAAATCTTCATGACAATAACCGGGGAAGCCTACGCAGTTTATTAGATATACTAAGCTCCGTTTCATTACAAGTACATCTATGATTGTTGTTGGATCATTAAAATCAAACAGCATCGATCGTGGTCAATGTCTGGATGGGTGACTGGCTAAGTGTTGCAGTATAACTTTAACGGCTTGTATATTCTGACGAGCTAAGTAATCAGGGTGATGTATTTGTAATGTAACACCCTGTATTTTGTGAGGCAGACTTCCTCGATCTCAAAATTCATCAATGAAACAAAAATTCTCTGAAAATAATAACCGATACTCACTAACGAAATACTAGCTTTAATATGTAAAACTTTTGAATAATAGACAGTGAAGCCAGCTTTCAGGCTTCTAAAATTATTAAAAACTAATTTTTAAATACTTATTTTGACACACGGGAAAGAGAGCGTTTACAAATGAAGTGCCTCTTTAATATTTGAATAGAGCATAGATTAAACTTAAACTTAATTTAAGTTATAATTTTCGCTTTATTATACGATTTCCTCTAAAATAAAGCAACTTTTACAAAATGTAAAAGTTGTTCAAGTTTTCCCTATAATTTTCCTCATTTTCACGTGTTGACAAAACTTATTTTGAAATAATGACGATGAGGAAATAAGTTTTTCAAGCATAGGAGCATAAATTTGTTGAAACTAAAATTTGACAAAATTGCATTAATGTTGTTGCTTTGTGGTATAATGTTTTGTCTTTTGTTTTAAATTTTGGAAAAGGAAAAAGTCAACTTTTTGTTATATCGCGTGCTTTATGATTTCTATATTTTTAACAAAAATATACTGCCTTGTAATCTTCTATTGTGAGCATTAGGAACTTATAAAAAAAGTGGGTAAATAAAAATTGGGTACGGGTACCTCGGAACTTTTCCTCATCTCATCGCACTTGCTATACGCTTATCCTTACCACTTTGGACTCGCTTCGCTCTTGCAGAGAAAATCAAAGCTATTAAACCAAATTACAATTTAAGAGAAATTTCTCTAAAAGTTCCCTTTATCGGAGGGGTAAAAATAGAATCAGGTAATAAGTCATAATCAGGTAGAATAGGACTAATTTATACTGCTGTACGTTATATAAAACTCTTTTGCTTGTCGATTCACATCATAATCTGTTTTATATCCAGCGGTCAACCATCCTCTTACTGACCATGCTCGAATCTCTTTAAGAATAGTGATCCCACAAAAACCTTGCACATACTAGCCGTATTGAAATAAATCTTGTTATACTTGCGTTTTATATATGGACATTTACCTGGAAATTTATATCCATTAGTTATTAATTAATATTTTTAACAATTTCTTTAAAAAAATATACATGTTATTTGATAAAAATTGAACTAATGCTGATAATTAGGTGCACCTAAACACATTTTTGGGGGGGGGGGGGGTTAATAACTTCGTGCAAAATTTTAAATTTTATATGATCCCTTCATTTTACTTTGTGTTAAGCATTTTTGATAAGTCATTAATGACGTCTTAAGTGATGACTTTATAAGAAATCAATATGCGGATAGTACAATTAGATCTGAAGATTTATTTTTGTTTTAAGTTCCAACTCTTTAGCATTAACACATTGCGAGCTGCGATTATATCGCAGCAAATAAACACACATACAGGTAGACGATTTTGTGAAAACCATTTAGGGGGGTCGTAAACACATCTCAAAAGGATGACTCAAAATTGATTTCCAAAAATCCCGTTTTCGGATTTTACGTGCAAACACTATAATTTTCCCATTTACCAACTGTTTAAATAAAGTAAGAAAAAATAAAGAAAAGTAAAAATTAAAGTGCAGACATCAAATAGTTTTGGCAAAAAAGTGCCTTAAGTTTATCTTGAGTTCTCGCTATACTTGATGTATTTTAGAGATTTAATTTGATGTAACCGAGTTTAATAGACAACAAGATGACTTAATTTAGTTCAGATATTATTATTATTATTATTATTATTATTATTATTATTATTATTATTAATAATAATTGGGGTTGGAGTCGAGGATAGACCCCATTTGCACTGCGACTGGAAGTCTATTGTACAATCCCCTCAATTGGTCCAGGTCAGAATAATCCTTTTCCCCGGACTAGGTCTAGGATCTTTTTGACCAGTGATTCATTGGTAGAGTCAAACTTAGTGAGAGTACTCCTACCAAAGTTGGAGAACCTTTAAAAGGCTAGGGCTTCACATCTCAGAAGTATGTGAGAGGCAGTATCGGTTTCCGATTCTCAAAGCCTACACACTGGGTTATCTTTAAAGATATCAATGGTATGGAAGTGTTCCCTGAGGTGACAGTGATCAGTCAGTAGTCCAGTTACTGTTCTATGGTCCCTTCTGCTTAGACTGAGGAGGTCCTCAGTTACTTTGAGACTGGGTCCTTTTAACCCAAGTTTACTGTGTCTCAGGGCAGAGGATTTGTTCCAGTGGTGCAGGTGATTGGTTAAGAGCCAATCAGTTCAGATAACTCAAAAAATATTTATTTAATTAAGTATCAACAGTCATTGTTACTTAAAGGCATTTGACGTCAAAATTCTACCTAGACGCTGGCAATTTAAGTCGCTGTCGATTCAATTCGTTAGCGACTGAAATAGCTTCGTGTAACTCAGTCTTGCAATCAAGCTTGAAAATAATATTTACGTCCTATCCATCCAACTATCTATTATTTTACTTAACAGAAGATGAAACGTGTGAAAAACTCGTGAAAATATCGCAATTTTTAAAAATAGCAATTAATGAAAATTAATTTATTAGGAGAACAAAGATAAGAAAAAAGAAAATCATGTTGAACCAATTTAATAATTTCTTTAACAGATTTAAGTTGGATATGGTATTTCCTTAAGTCTTAACACTACAATATGGCAAAGTCTGATGCTTATTTTATATATCAAAGTTTAAGGGAAATCTGATTAAACTTTGATATTATGCTTTTATAAGAGATAATATCAAGGCCAAGCTTTATCACTGTCTTATAACTAGACCCGTATCGTGTTTATACTCTATATATAAAATACTTACCTCATGCATCAATCAGGTGTGTCAAATAAACAAAATAAAATAACAAAACATTATAAGTACTTTTTTAGATGTTGAGATGTTTGAGGTGTTTACTCAGAAACATTTAAAATATTATTAATAATTGTAATTAAAAACATTTATCTACTCACGGCAGCAAAATTAGTCATTACTGGACTGTTTTTATGCTGCAAAATGTCATTTTACCTACACTGTAAAACAATACGGGAAATATTTTAAAACAGTGCGCAAAATGTTTCAAAACAGTACACAAAATGTTTTGGTAATAAAAAAAGTACTAGGGAGTTATGGCTCATTTAAATAACATTTGAAACAAGTCAAAACTCCCTAGGCGGGAAAATGAATGAGCGGAGGTTATTATTTTACAAATTATTGCGTGAATTTCGGTATTGTTTTATTTTGTAAACTATGATTTATTCTAGCTTGTTTCTAGTATGTAACTTTCTTTATTGTTATTTAAAATTACGATATTATTATTAAATGTTTAACATTTAACATTTGTTTTTCTAATAATATATAGTGTTTTGGAAACAAATTGGCAACACTGATAATTTTGGCATTAAATTAAACTATTTACTAGCTGTTTATGAATCGACAGATTTTTAATGTTTAAGTCGTCAGATTTTGTATTTCATGTTGTTATATTTAGTTTAAGTATATAACGTTACAAAAATAGAACGTTATCAAAAACTAAATCTGTAAACTAAAGTTAAGTTACTAAAACATAATGAGTGAGAACAACAGTGAAGTGAATAAAGATACAAACATTGTTGACATTGACGAGTTATTGCACCACACTCCACCTGATATTGTTAGCGTTGCATCTACTTCAAAGCAGTCTTTACTGCCTGTAAAATCTTGCAGCAAGTATTTAAAATAATCTCTTGTGTATTTTTTCTGCCGTTAGTAGATAAAATAGTATATGCTACTATGCAGCAAAGGAAACATTGCAGACTCGTGCAATTAATTACCTGCCTCGGCTTACGCCTCTGCAGGTAATTCGCCATTTTCCAGCCTCGGCTTCGCCTCGTCTATCAAATGGGTTAATTACCTGCCTCGGCTTACGCCTCTGCAGGTAATTTCCATAGCCCACCCTCGCCTTCGGCTCGGGTGCAAATTTATAAAACTCGTCAGCAAAATTCCATTTTGCTGCCTAGTAGCATAATATACTATTATTTATAGTTGCTTATTAGGCTACCAAAAGCAAAATATTTAAAAACTATGCACTTATTTAGCAAGATATTAAAAAAATCGGGTTCGGCGTACCTCGAAACTTTTCCTCATCACATCGGATACGCTACGCTCATCCTCTCTGCTTCGGACTCGCTTCGCTCGTCTTCTGATCGTAAATGCATCCGTTTCATTCCTAGCGGTCACCCATACAACACTGACCACGCTCAATGGTCAGTACTTATTTACGCTCAATTTTTGTACTTATTTATTAAGTAAAGATATACATTTGTACTAAATTTTATTTCGATTGAATTTTTTTTCTGTTTTAAAATTTTTTAAATAACGTAAACATGTCACGCAATAAAAATTGAACTAATGCTGATAATGAGATGAAACTCCGCGCGTATGAAAGTTTTATGCATGGCTGCGTGCCAAATTTCAATTAGATCGCATCATTTTTCCGTGTTTTATGATTTTCGAAAAATCATTATGAGTCATTACTGCAAGTCAATGGCGTCATAAAACATTTTTCCCGAATACCACAACTACAGCAGTATACTGGTTTTTGTTCAAAGTTTCAACTTTCTAGCATAAATACACTAGGAGCTACGAAAATAACAGACACACACACACACACACACATATACACGTAATACCTTCTGAACAATAATATTCTTTTAAATTTAATGTCTTGTGTTTTTCCTGTGTTTGATATATTTGTATCTAATGAAAAATAATAATATTATATTAATGTAATATTAATATATATATAAATTAATATAAATAATATTATATTAATTTTTTTTGGTCAAAGATTATCTAAATCAATTGCCCTCAATAAATTGAATAAAGTGTGTTTTAAGGTTTGATAGTAACTGATAATGTGAAGAGGCCAGTTAAGTCCGAAGTCATTGATTGCTGTATTAGTAATGATCTTTCTCTATCTAGTAGAGGACAATAATTTATTAAGTGGTTTACTGTTTGTTCATTGTTTCTACATCCGCAACTGCTAGATTCGGTTAAGTTAAATCGTTTTAAGCAATGCTTAAATTTACCATACAAAATTTTACTGTAGGAAGAAAAGAACATCCGAAAAAAAACATTTCTTAAAAAGAACGAAGTAATGTTCAAATATCTATTGTTTTCAAAGCATGTAGTATTATATGGGACATGCTGAATAATATACGGCCTTATAGTAGGGTTACTACTAAAAGGAAAAAAACACGTAATACCTATATAGGACATGCTGATAATAAACGTATGCTGATAATTAATGTAATAAATTTATAGATTGTAAATAAAAGGTGTAATAGATCGTATTTTCTGCATGTTTTCCTATATATTCTGAGAAAATTAGTAATTACTGACTTCAGAAAATAACCTGATTCTATTTTTTCCCCTCCGATAAAGGGAACTTTTAGAGAAATTTCTCTTAAATTGTAATTTGGTTTAATAGCTTTAATCCTAAATAGTTGGGGATTATAGTTAGGGTGCGGCAGTAAGGGTCGTAAATTGTTTCAGCAAAATACAAGAAAAAAATAGAGGCAATTAAAGAATGATTTAGTAGAGCATGTGCTATTAAGTTTTATGTCCAAGCTAGTGAGTGTGTAGCCTAACCTAACCTTTCTATGTGTACCAGTAGAAAAAAAATTTCTAAATGTGTACTCAAAATATTACCTCTACTTAAATCAATGAGAGGACTTAATACTTAATACTTTGAGAGAGGACAACAACTCTCGTCATTCCCTCGGTAGCTTGGTACTATAACTATACATTGGTGACGTCATTTTTAGATTTTTCATAATAATTACAATTTCACGTAAACGTTACATTATTTTTCGGGCGTGTAATGACCCCGTGGTGTACCGAGAACTAGCTGGCCCCTTATTGATGTATTTGATCATACGATCAAGTAAAGTACCCTAATTTCATTTTTGGTTCATACTTTATGGTATGATTAGTAACATGTCTACAGGTTTTTCAACATCCTTGGATATATTTAAAACCAAGGATCTTGAATAAAGGGGATGACGCATTAAGGAACATTTCTGACCCAATGGAAGTTGTATGAGATAGAGAAATAGGAGAAACTTACCTTCCCCTTGGTTATAATGAAAAAAGGCGCCGAACGCAGGTTATGTAGCAAGGTTGTCGAGTTTTCTTCTCAACTTTTTTTCTGTGCTTCTCGTGATTGTTACATTTGTGGTGCTTGTTAAGTCATTTGTGCTTATTTAATTTTAAATTTTGGACTATTCTTTGCCAATTAAGTGAGTGATAATTTAATCGTGTTTTGTTCTAACCTTCTCAAGCAATAAACAATGGGAAACCATTGAGAGGTGATTTTTGCCTCTAAAATTTAAGACCTGCGCTGTTATAAGAATTGTAAGTATGCGCAGTGTGTACCAAGCATGTGCAGTTGGTTTTTGACGTGTGTTTCGTGTTAAATTCTCTATATTTTTTGGTTTTCGATGGGGTCATTTCTTTGTATAGTTAATCGACTTAGTGCGTCATCCCCTTTATTCAAGATCCTTGTTTAAAACAGTACTTAACAAAAAATTTTAATATCAAAATAAGAGGAGCTTTGCAGGGCAACAAATTATGATTATAGCTAATTTTAAAAGGATTTTCAATGGTTTATAATGTTGTTAGGGAATAGACTTATGTCATTGAGATATATTACTAGAAGGGCCCTATTCTTTGAACTTTGAACAAGGCTCTTGAATTGAGGAGATGACACATTAAGGAGATTTTCCGACCCCCAGGGACATAGTATGAGATAGAGAAATAAGAGCAAACTTACCTTCACAAGGTTATACCAAGATAGGCGCGAAACGCAGGTTATGTAACAAGGCTAAGACGAGTGTGCTTCTGAACTTTGTTCTGTGTTTGTCACTCAGTGTTATTATTAGTAAGAGAGCTAGAAGTTATTTATTTATTTATTACAAAGAAAAAATCATTTCTCTATAGACGACAATCCATTTAAGGCAAAAAAAATGAAATTTTTTTGGCCTCTTGTTTTTTTGAAAATTCGCTAAACACAAACAATGTGCGTTGGGCCAAAAAAGATGGATTAATCATATCCTTAACTTCCTCCAAGAGGAGGATCTTTTATGTACGAAATGTTAGTTCTTAGATGTTTGTTTCTATGGAGTACGATAACTTTTGAACGCTTTCTTGGATCGAAATGAAACTTGGTACAACAATCAACCTTGTTAATGCCCCGAGCCTTCGTGTTTATGAAATATGCGTGAATGTGTGACGTCATTAACCCACAATAATGACCCCCACAAACATTTCAAAAAATCACAAATTTTCAAACGTGTTTAGATCAGGTTGGAATATTTTACACGTGTACAACTTCAAACAGTTAACAAAAATACAAAGTTAGATTATATTATCAGTATTATTTCTGGTTTTATTGATTGACATATATAACGTAATGTAAAAAATCACTTTTGAAATTTAAAAATTCGCTTATATTGTGGCAATACGTCACTTATATAATCTTGTAATATGAAAAACCGATATTGGGCAACACTTTTGTGGCCACCAAGTGGTCACAGAGAGCTGCGGGAGCCGCGAGGCGATTCAATGTCTGGTAATCAGATCGAAGTTGTAATAATAGTATCATATATTTTAAGGTCTGTAAAAACTAAATTGGCCTTTTTTCATTTGCCAGACTTGTTCTTTCAACGATTTTAAAACTAAACGTGTTATTTTGTTGAACAAACAAACGAATTTATTTTTAATATTTACTAGCTGTATTTAATACCTATTAAAACTACCAAAAATCTCGACATCAAAGGAAAAATCTTTTTAACTTCTGAATCACAGTCTAAAGTTTTTTGGTGAGAATCCTCTGAAATACCAACACACGACTTCTAAAAGAGTTTTAGTCTGAGTTAATATTACTAAAAATACGTAAGAGTTGACTAGTTACATTCTGGTGATAAAATTTCTTTTTTTGTCACCGCCACGTGTGTCGATGGGAAAATTTATTTGCATATTTTATGTGTTAGGAGGTATCAGATGTTATGTTCCAGGTGACAGCGCTTTTCATTTTGACGTGACAGTGTCATTATATAGATAACATTTACTAAAAAAAACATTCTCGGTATTTTATTTTATATTTTATAGATTGAACTAGGTTATAGAATGACCCAAGAATCTAATAAACGCTTGGGTTTATTTAATCTCAGCTAATCAATGGTCTATTCGGCTAGGGTAAGAATGTTTCTCTCCGTTAAAGTAGGAATGCTTCTTCCGGCTAAGATAGTAATGCTTTTTTTAACGCTTAAACCCGTAGGGTCATTTTAGTGTTTTCCCTCATTCAACTAATTAACCCCTGAGTTTGTACACTTCCATCATCTAGGAAGCACACCCTCCGTAAATGGTGCACATATGACTAGTTCATCTCTAGCTTAAACAGACTCTATTCAAACTCACTTCTCTGCCTAGTTCACAGTGTGACTAGTTCATCTAGACCAGCTAGAAGACTCCGGCCTAGGCTCGCCGCTTGACTAGGACTACATGACTCTACTGGCTGTATAAAATAGAAACTGGTGTCAAAATAAAACTCGATAAAATATAAAACTAAAGATTGGTGGAGACTAACATAAAATACTAAAACTGGTGGAATATAAACTGTGTATAAATATAAAACGATGGTATAAAATATAAAACCTTGGTGGTTATACAATATAAAACTGGTATAAAAACTGGTGGTAATAAAATCTAAAACTGGTGGTATAATTAAAATATAAAATATAAAACTGGTGTGTAAACTGGTGGTATAAAATATAAAACTGGTGGTATAAAATATAAAACTGGTGGTATAAAATATAAAACTGGTGATATAAAATATAAAACTGGTGGTATAAAATATAAAACTGGTGGTATAAAATATAAAATTGGTGGTTAATATTGAATTAATTATGATGTGTCAAGGTATTGCTAACTATCATTGCGAGTGAATTACAACGTATTATAAAAATCAGGTACGGGTACATCGGAACTTTCTCATCACATCGGATTCGCTACGCTTATCCTCCCTGCTTCGGACTCGCTTCGCTCGTCCTCAGAACACCAGATTTATACTGCAACATGTCTTTAGACTTGCTTCGCTCGTCCTTAAATAGTAAATGCTACCGATTCATTCTCAACGGTCACCCATACACACTGGATATACTTGTGTCGATTAAAACAAAACTTAGTGTACTTATTAATAAGTATAGGTACACACTTGTACTAAATTTCAACTCAATTGAATCATTTTCTTATTAAAAAAAACGTACACAAGTCATTCAATAAAAATGTAACTAATGCTGATAATAAGATGAAACTTGTCACATATGTTATTCTTATACATGACTATATACGTGCTAAATCTCAATCTGATCAAATTATTTTTCCGCGTAAAATAATTTTTTGAAATTTTCAGTCATTATTTCGAGTTAATCTTCGGAATAGCACAACTACAGCGGTAGACTGGTTTTTGTAAAAATCAACACCGCAACTCTCTAGCATAAATTCACTGGGCGCTACGATGATAACTGACACAGACACACTCACACAAACACACACACACACACACAGACAACTTTATAAAATTTACTCAGGAGACCTATTAAACATCTGAAACGGATAATTCTGATTTCATCTCGGTTTCGGATTTTTTTGCAAACACAATACTTTTTTTTATATACCTAAAGTATAAATGAGGAAAAGTAAAAATTATTTAAAAACCTAAATATTTTTGCTTAGATTTATGAAAATAATATCTTTGAATGGAGGTTTTAAACAGCTCTGACGTTGAGACCAAAATTAGGGGTTACTTAACTCTTGGGTTTCCTGCCCCACGGAGAGGCAGGCAAATTACTGCCCCCTGGGATCCTTGCCATTCTCCAAATTTAAATCCCTATCCTGACCCTAGATTTCCAGCGGCTATTTAAATCTTTACCTGTCATAACACTATAAATTTATACTTTAAACATACTCTAATATGGTTTCTCATAAAATTTGAATATGTAAATGAATTGCATTAATGTAATAATTATGTAAAGCAAAGTAACCCAGCTGGCGTAAAACTTTTTAAAAAGTTTAGAGATTAAAAAAAATTTCCGAATTTTAAAACACTAATTTTATAACTCTCGTCTTTAAGATAACATGATACGTAAAAAACATGGTGTTATTACTTTTCCTTATATATAGGAAAAGTATTGTGTTGCCAAAAAATCCTAAACCGGGATGTCACCGGTATTATTCGTTTTAAGAGATTTTAATTTCCCATGAGTGGTTTTCGCAAAGAAGTCTGTATGTGTGTGTGTGTCTGTTATCATCGTATAGCGCCTAGTGTATATACGCTAAAGCGTTGTGCTAATCAGTATACCGCTGTAGTTGTGCAATTCGGAAAATAATTTATTTATGACGACATTCACCTGCAATAATGACTCAGTAAAAATTTTGAAAAATTATAAAACGCGACAAACTGATGCGATCCGATTGAAATTTTGCACGCATGTAGCCATGTATAAGACTAACATATGTGCCAAGTTCCAACTCATTATCAGAATTAGTTCAATTTTTTTAAACGACTTGTATACGTTTTTAAAAAATTGTAAAACTCAGAAAATAATCTAATTGTCTAGAAATTTGGATTAAACATATACCATTACTTAAAAAATAAGTACACCAAGTTTCGTTTCAAAATAACAAGTATATCCATGATATTTGGTTGATCATGAAAGTTAAGCAGCAACGAGCGTGGTCAGTGCCTGGATGGTTGACCGCTAGGATTGAAACGAATCTATTCAAGCGAAGCGAGTCCAATGACGTTTTGCAGAATACATTTATACTTAATACTTACTGTCTATAAGGACAAGAAACTGTGCATTTTATGCCTTCAAAGAGGGCAGAATATTTAACCTTCATCCATCATACGGAGGATTGATAGAGACAAGAAAAAGAAGGTGTAGTGAGGTTGGATGATATCAGAGATTGAAAATGACCCAAATTTTTGGACTAGCGTATTAACCAGGCTTGCCTCCTCACTCTCTGTACCTACCATTTGCCTTTAAATCCGTGTTGGACATTATAATACACTATAGTTTATATATAAAAACCCTTTAGGCATAAGAAATAGTGTTTGTTTGATAAATAACGAAATTAAGGCAATATGTAAACAGTTTTCGAATTAAATTATAATTTTAAACCAGAGTAGCCAACTGCTCAAATTTTAAACAATTTGAGAGCCAACTGTATCTCTAATTCAATTGAAGAGATAAAATATTATTTGCTGTTCTAGTTTAGACGGTAATTGTTAATCTAAATTTGTTTAAATTTTTTTATCCTTTAGGGTCACATTAGCTTTTCCCCTCACTCAAATCTCAGTCAACAAGTCCAACCCAGAGTTTATACAAATCCAATCATCTAGGAAGCACACCCTCCGTACATGGCGGCACATATGACTAGTTCACAGTGTTCCCAACTCGATCCAAACTCACCGCTCTGGCTAGTGTCCGCGACTAGTTCACAGTATGCCTAGTTCATCTAGACCAGCTAGACTCTGGCTAGTGTCCTCGACTGTCACTTCGTTCCTAGTATCTTACGTTATTCGCGTCACCGCCTTTACTTTCACTGACTAAGTTTTCGAACTTTCGAAGGCTCAGTATATCTTTCCGACCTTCATCTCCCCCAGCCCGCAGAACATTAACTATATTTGTGAGCTTGAGACAACGAAAACGTGGATCCAGACTTGTCTAGTCTGGATCGTTAGGGAATTATCTGAAGAGATAAGCGGTGTCCAAGTGTTGGAAATCTTTAACCCCGTGTCCCTGGTTGATGTTATTCCTGTGCCTAGCAATCTCTATAGCTTCCCTGACGAGCCTGTTACGATTTCGAGAAACACTCGCTAGTACCTCGGTATTCTCAAAATTAATAAAAGGACCAGTATCTCGTGTTTACTCTGCGACCGCGGACCGACAATCGTCGTCAATGGTGTGTTTGATGTGCTCGGCTAAACGCGTAGATATGATTCTGCTTGTCTCTCCGAGGGAGAATTTCCCACAGCTACAAGTGATCTTGTAGACATCACTAGTTTTCCATGGAAGGCAATCTTCAACACTTCCAAGAAAATTTCTGGTAGTGGAACAGGTATTAAAGATAGTTCCAATATCGTTGCGTGCCTAAACCTTTCTGATCCTATCCGTAGTTCCTCATGACAATAACCGCGGAACCATACGCAGTTAATTATACTAGTTCTAGTTTGGGTTTTCAGTACATTAAGAGCTTCAAAACATTCATATGGGGCTAAAAGCAGATACTTATTGAAATACTAAAAAGCCAATTTCGTCATTGGTCATTAGAATATGATAGTTAATTCCTTTTTTGACAGCTTGTTTAACAATACTTTGAAGCGTAACATCACTAGTCTATAGTCCCAGATTGAGTAGCTCAGTGAATTAAGATTAGTTTTTGATTCCAAGAAAGAATAATAAATAGGGGATTGGGACCGGAACAAGCAATAAAATTCTACAGCCTCTGACTTGAATTATAATTTCTTTTTTTTTTTCATTCATTTATAAAATATCAATTTTTCATGAAAAAGTTTAATATTTCCAATATGATGAATGTTTCGCCCGGATACGAGTTAGGGGTGAATTTTATTTAACCAAAGATATATGAGATTTCTTTTTATTAGATATTTCATCAGATGTTGGATTCTGTGAAAATGAAAGTTGAAATACTGGATGAGATTAAATAAAGGGAGAGAGGATGGAAAAGAAAATTCTGAGTAGTTTAGACGAAAAAGGAGAGATTTCGTGAGAAATATAAGATAATTATGAAACAGAACGTAGAACTTTATTAAAACAGAATGATTCAGTAAAACCTAGTCGATTTTTCTTCGTGATTTTGTGTATTTGTGAGTCGAAGTTATGTTAATGATAATTGTAAGAGAAGGAGGGTTCAAGCCTTATACGAAATCATTCACCCATTACTACAAAATGAGACATTTATCACCAAAATACCTCTTTATGGGTGAATCATAACACTCTACTACAAAATGATGTACCATCAACACAATATTGTACAATCATTAAAAACAATATTATAAAACTATCGCCATAAAGCCATTTATGGGTGATGTTTAATTAAACACCCAAAACAACAGTTCAAGTTCATATATGTACTTGTACATGTTCATATATATATATATATATATAAATAATATTATATATTATATATTATATATATATATATATATATATTATATATATATATATATATTTACATATTGTTCAATATATATTGTACTTGTATTTGTGATGGTACAGTCGTCGTATACCATCGCACAGTGTGCGAACACATGTGTGATGGGTCGATGCCAAAATATTTCTTCATGACGATCATGTATAAATAATATATATATATCACATTTTTTTGTAAAACGTAAATAGGTAGGGAAGCTACATTCCATAAATTGGCAGCTCTTTAGCGAATTTATATTGGAAATATTTGCAAATGGGATAGGCGTCATAACAAGAGGCGAACCCACAACCAAGACACACACATATATATATTATATATATATATATATATATTTATAATATATATATATATATATATATATAGATATATATATATATATAATTATATATATATATATATATATTATATATATATATATTATAATAATATATATATATATATAATATATATATATTATATATATTATTATATATATATAGTATATATATATTATTATATATAATTTGTGTGTGTGTAAAAATGTCACGCTATCGTTTGAACGGATAAATATTTCTTAGTAAAACATGGTATGCAAATCAATCTTAGGGACGACACGAACCCTATTGAAAACCAGGTTATTGTTTCGTCATTACCCTGATTTGTTGAGCCACCAAATTTTTTAAAAATCGGCATAATTGAAGGTATGTATGTTGGGGCGTTGAATCGAAAATTTTGAACAAAAGTCGAAAAAACCGAAAAATCTAAATTGAAGGACAGTAAAAAAATGATAGAGTGGGGTGCCGTTTTTTGGGGTGCTGAATAAAAAAAAAACCCCGGTCCGAAGTCGATAAGACTTGTCAAAGCTTGGGTTTCCATATTCGAATCTTGGTACCAGCGCTTATATTTTATCATCTTACTAACTGTATTTAAGTTAATAACTTCAATATAATTCTGGCACGGAGGTCCGCAAGCCGGGCGAGTTTTCTTTAAAATTCGCGCTTAATCAATTATTTTTTTGCTTAATTTTTCGAAGTGTATTTAATAACCTGAACAGTAGCGTCAAAATTTGATATTTAATTATTCAAATTTCTTAAAGAAAATGCGCTAAAATTAGCAATAAATGAGCTGCAAATGAGCACAAATAATTCTGTGCTGTGCAGAGTGTAATCTATGGAATAAATGTGCGCATTTTCTTTGAAAAGTTCAAAAAAATTAAATGACAAGTTGTGACGCTACTGCTCAGGTTAATTAATATATACCTAAAAATTAAACAAAAAGTGGATTGATGAGCAAGAAAGCGCGCATATCATAGAAAATTCCGCTCGGTGAACCTCCGTGCCAGAATTATTCTATTTAATCATGGAAATCATATTTAATGTATACAACAAATTTAGGGGGCGGGGAGGTTAAGAGAAAGTTAACCGTATATAAAACGATACTAAAAGAGGAAATGAACCAAGATTCGGAAACGAGGTTATGAATCGAGGATTTGGATAAGGGAAATATACCTTTACTGGGTATGTGGAGGAAAGGTGGGTAAATGTTGAATGTAAATAACAAATATAATCAAATTAATGTAAATTGGTTATTTTTATCCCTTACGCATGCAATACTTCCATAATTTCAATTTGATTGCGTCTATATCGCTATTTGATTAAAGACTTCTATATTTTTTTACTTTCTCTCATTTATGCGTAGGTATGTAGAAAAGTATTATGTATTGCTCTTAAAAATTCGAATCCAGAATTAAACCTGAATCTTCGACTACAATTAAAGGTGAGGATAAAGGAAAAAACGTGTCGCCACCGTTTTCAACGGAAATGGAACAATTAGTACGTTCACACACACTTCTAGATCTGCGGATCTTATAGGATACGATCTCTCAATACGCTAATATTAGCTGTATGAACCATGCGGAGGGGATCCGATCGCATACGCTAGAAATAGGGATATGGAATTACAGTCTATCGTTTAGTTTAAAAATCTTGGACAGGTCAGTTTAGACACCCATGATTCTTAAGAAAAAAAAAAATCCCTGCAAGAAGGGAGCGGGAAAAAAAACTATGTAAAAAATCAGGTTTTTTACCGTATTTTCTTGGCGATGTTTTTTTTTTACATTTATTTTGTGTAGTTTTATTTTAAAATAATGTTTAAGAATTTGAAAAGTAGTTTTCAAAAACAATTTAATCACAAGAGAACCACAAACAAGTGAAGGATTTGCTGGAAGAAGGTTTTTTTCCCTACAGCGGTTTATTATGGTAGGGATTTTTTTTCTCTTTTTAAGTGAGAGGTTGGCAGCGGCTTCTCTGATTGGTCAATCCCCAAAATACTTATGACCTTGGGGATTTTTAAACTAAACGATAGACTTTAAATGGTTCCCCCGATGCACTGTATGCACCTTTAGAGGACGATTGTATTTAACGGAAACCCTTCTCTTCGAAACTTATATTTCACTTTATTTCACTTGACTATTACCATTTTTGATCAAATAACTTTTGGAATATATTTTTTTTACGTAACTTTATTATTATGCAAAGAAATCACAATTTAATTAAATATATTTTTTGTTTTAAACACTCTTATAACCAAAAGTGAACCTTCACTATAAAGACGCGATGTGTTTAGGGATCAGTTATCACGTAATCTCACTCGATCGACTAACAAATACGGTGCAAGAACCATATCTTATATAATGCGTATCCAATGCGTATCGTATTTAAATACGTTGTGTGTACGTAATACATTTGTCCCATATAGAGTTTAAAAGTATTGGAGAAGTCTATAAAGTTTGTGTTTTTCTCTGTGAAGGACTAACACGCTTAATGTCAACTGACTTTAGTTCTAGAATTTTTTTTATTTTCTTATGATTCATGATTTAATAACTTCAAACTAGGTGAGAATAACATTAAATATGTACAATTAACTACTACACCATACTAAGAAGTAAATATTTTATCATTTGATACTACCGAGTTTTGCAAAACATTCTCGCACAATTATATTGTGTCAAGTAATATTTTACTAGACATGTTTATAACCTGATGATAGGAAGGGTGTAGTAGTGTTACGAGTGCCCGAGGGAGTAGTGGTGGGTTGGTGATAAAGTTGAAATTAAGTACGGAAATCAACTTTTTTTTTCTCTTGAACTTTTCAATTATTTTATCAGGAGCAAAAGTTTATTATGATGTCATTATCCGTTATTAATGACCTAGCAAAAATTAAAATCCATGAAACACGCAACATTAATCGGGTTAGTAGTAGTACCATATAAGACCAATAAATGTACCAAGTTTCAACTAACAAGTAATCAATTAAATGACACATATACGTTTTTTTAATCATTTAAAAGGTTGTATTTACCGCAAGTTGAAGAAGCAATCGAAGAATCAGTTTAACTAATAAAGTTATAACTAATAAAGTTATTCACTAATATAACTTTATTATTTGAGAGCTCGAGTGTTGCCCCGCTTGCTGATGATGGCGTTATGCCGAAACCGGTCCAGGGATATTCATATCTAATAGCAAGTATCGACGGTAGCTGATTCTTCAATTGTTTTTTTTAATCGTTGGTGAAAAGGTTTGCACGAGTGCTTGCCACATAGACAGTTCGGTTTCGTTCCTGGTCGGGGACTCTGAAATTTTTATGCCAGGGATGTAAATCCTTACATGTTCCGTCTTTTGGTACGTCAAACCGGTGGATATTAGCCTATGCGAAGTCTGGTTCGAGTAAAAGATCTTTAACTGTTTATTTATTTACATACTTGAGGTTACTTTATTACAATGTTTCTCAATTGTCAAAATGTTACAATGAAATGAACAAAACAAGAAAAACAAATAAATTGTAAATTATTACATAGACTGCATAAACATAGCCAGCATAACTTGATTAATAAAAACAAAAATATAGAACTTGTTGAAATGAACCTGGGTCTAGGCAAAATTTGGTATCGTCATTAGTAGCTTATATAATATATGCTTAGAATAATACTATATATAGAAGGAGCACTACTGATAACACGAAAGCCGGTTCACTGGTGCAACTAAGTAATGCTGCCACCCTTACAATATAAAATTTTCTAAAAAAAGTTGGCAATACTTCCGGTTGCTGAATTATTATGTTCTATTATTAATTAATCATTGATTATTCATAAAATACTAATATAAATATCGGTGCATTACAATATTTTATGCATTTTAAATTGTAGTTTAACGTATTTATTAAAATTATATATAAAAAGTAGTCCTCGTCAACTAAATGTAGATTCTTGTATTCCGCCACCCTTTTGCCATCTAAGACCAGTTTTATTAAATACTCAGCAGGTGTTTTAAGTTATTATATTTGTTCTTTACGATCTTTCTTCATTAATAGATATTTATGACACATATTTAAAATAATGTTTTATTGTTAGGTTGGCAGCATTACTTAGTTGCACCAGTCAACCGGCTTTCGTGTTATCAGTGGAATTACATTGTGTTTACGGTCCTGTGCTCCTTCTATATATAGTATTATTCTAAGAATATATGTTTCTAGCAGGGAAGCATGGTCTGGCAATGGGGCACGTGTTGTTTCTAATAGAGGCTATAGAAACTTATGGTAAAGTTTCAGTTAACTGTGGATTACACGTAAAATACCTGCACTAGAACTTACAAGGTAGAACACTATTTTATATCTAAGGGAGTAAGCAAAAAAAGCTCAACGACATGGCCTACTTGCTATCTGATTTATCACCTCTCCCTAATAACTATCACCTCTACCTAATAAAGTAAATAGTAGGTATACCGATTTATGAGGGTTACTGATGATTGCATATCTGATATCTTATATTATATTTCATATACTTTTCACACACGAAAAGTATATGAAATATATTTAAATTAACAATATTAGTATGGAAATTTGACTCTTAAATTTAAATTGACTTTCCGTTTATCTGAGGGTCGTCAACTTGATGGATTAGTTCTAAAATTAATATTTATATCCATTTTTACAATTTTTATGTTTTTAAATCTACTTCTTTATATGTTGTTATTTTAATTAAAACATCTGGTACGGGGTACCTCGGTAGAAAAATATTACAACAAACACCCATTAAATCAAATAATACGGGAAACGGGAAATGCTTTTATACTATTTTCAAGAACAGAAAAAAACTTCAAGGTCACACTTAGAAGCAATATATTTTAACATATCAAATTTTTGTCTATTTTTTTGTTGTTGTAAAACGTCTTAATTTTCAAAGGCGTAAACGAACTTACTTCTTCGTATAAATTATGTGAATCCAATAAATCTTGAGGCACGGCAGTGCCCCTGCCAAGTAAATATTTTTGCAATAACATGAAAATAAAACTAGTAATGCGTTGCATCAAGAACTCACGTAAAAATAATATATCTAATAAAATTTGGCCCGCCATATTGCCCGTGATTTTAAAATCAGTAATTTTGTACACGTTACCTATTTTCTTTTTTTTAATCTGCAGGAACTTTAAAACGATTTTTTCGTTGCAAGTCGCGATTCAAAGTCCGTAGCAGCGTCACCGTCGCTGATAAGAAATTGATAAAAAAAGAGTATTCAAGGTTATAATATTTATATGAATTTCTTAATGTTTGTCTTTTTTTCTTGAACTGATATGTGTCTATATTTTTGAAATGGCGACCAATATGGTGGACCCTTTGAAAATAAAAATATTAGCAAATATGAGCAAAATATAGTTTTAAAGTACTTGCAGTAAAAAAAGTAAATATATGTGGCGTGTAAAAAAATTACTAAAATTACCGATTTTAAAAATACTACTAATAAAGTAGATAATGTGAGATTGGCACGCATGTTGCCATGTATAAGAATAGCATATGTGCTATATTTCATCTCATTATCAGCATTAGTTCAATTGTTACCAAATGACATGTTCACATTTAAAAAAAAAATCGAGAAATAATCCAATTAAGTTGAAATTTGGTACAAGTGTGTACCTTTAACACGTATACACTTATTAAAGGTACTAAATACTTATTAAGGTAATAAATAAGTATACCACGTTTATATGATGGATTGAGCTGTGGAGTGCTATGATAAGAAGAAATAAAACTAAACATGTTTTCGTCTCTCCACTCATTATAATTACTAGATCAAAGCCGACTTTCAACCGTTAACGGTCATCATCAGTGCCTACATAACAAAAAAATAAATGATACAAGATAAAATACATGAAGAGTTAAAAAATAAAACAAAAATTACAAAACATTAAACATATCAAAAACTTAAAACAAAACCTACCGGTGATTATTAAAAAAATAGATCAGTAGTCTACCAGTAAGTCTAATAGGTACCAGTCGTTGGCGCTCCAAGTTGTTGGAGCTCCATTCGTTCGCGCGCCATCATTTGCGCTCTAATTCGTTGGCGCTCCAAGTTGTTGGCGCTCCATATCGTTGGAGCTCCATTTAAAGTGGAGCTCCAACGATATGGAGCGCCAACGAATGGCGCGCCAACGAACTGCCTGCACTTTAATTTTCTCGTGTGATTTCTTTAAAAATTCATAGACGCTCCAAATCGTTCGAGCTCCATTTCAAATGGAGCTCCAACGATATGGAGCGCCAACGAATTGCTTGCACTTACATTTTCTCGCGTGATTTCTCTAAAAATTCATAGACGCTCCAAGTCGTTGGAGCTCCAATAGTTACAGTGTAATAAATCAAACTTGACCTTTAACTTCCTTTTAAAAAAGGAAGCCAACCAATCAAAATTAACTAATGACGAAATACTTGAATTATCAAGGGCAAAGTTACTTAAACCCTACTATGCTCGGAGAACTGCAATTAATTATTTTTGCATAAAAATTGTACGCGCGCCATTTAAGAACGCTCCAAATCGTTCGCGCTCCACTTAAAATGGCGCTTCAACAACATGGAGCGCCATCGAATATTATTGATTTCGGGTGTAATCGTTGGCGCTCCAATTCGTTGGCGCTCCAATTCGTTGGCACGTCATATCGTTGGCGCTCCATATCGTTGGAGCTCCATTTAAAGTGGAGCTCTAACAATATGGAGCTCCAACGAATTGCCTGCACTTACATTTTCTCGCGTGATTTCTCTAAAAATTCATAGACGCTCCAAATCGTTTGAGCACCATTTCAAATGGAGCTCCAACGATATGGAGCGCCAACAACTTGGAGCGCCAACGACTTGGAGCGTTTATGAATTTTTAGAGAAATCACGCGAGAAAATGTAAGTGCAGGCAATTCGTTGGCGCGCCATTCATTGGCGCTCCATATCGTTGGAGCTCCATGGAGCTCCAACGATTTGAAGCGCCAACGAATGGCACCAAGTCTAATGGTACAAACTTGACTGAAGGACGGGGCGCCTTGACTATAGCTTGTACGCACACAGAGTTGCCCCCACCTTCGCTTCTAGCGTTAAGCCACTTATCCGCGTCTTCGTTTAAAAAACGCTGGATTTCAAGCCTCTCTAAAAGGCTTTGTAAAAGGTAGGTTTTGTTTTCAGTTTTTGATATGTTTAATGTTTTGTAATTTTTTTTATTTTTTAACTCTTCATGTATTTTATCTTCTATCATTTATTTTGTTTGTTATGTAGGCACTGATGATGACCGTTAACGGTTGAAAGTCGGCTTTGTTCTAGTAATTATAATGAGTGGAGAGACGAAAACTTGTTTAGTTTTATTTCCTCTTACACCAAGTTTCGTTGTAAGACGACAACTATATCCATGACTTTTAGAGGATCATAATAGTTAAGTAGCATCGAGCGGTGGTCAGTGCCTGAATGGATGACCGCTGGGAATGAAACGAATGTATTTACTATCTAAGGACGAACAAAGCGAGTCCGAAGACGCGTTGCAGTATAAATTTAACGACTTGTATATTCTGAAGACGATCGTAGCGAATCCGATGTGATGAGGAAAAGTTCCGAGGTACCCCGTACCCAATTTTTTTTATAATGGCTCTTATTTATAAAAGAATACCTATTTTCTCAAATTCCGCATAATCAAGTCATAATTTAAGCCAAATAAAAAACATAGAGATATATACTAGAGGGAGCATAGCCTATCTTAATACATTAAGAGGCCTGAAACATTTTAGTGAGGCTCTCAGGGGCTCTGTGTAACCTCATTGAAACCTCCTCCAAGAGGGAGTTGAGGTTATAATTATTCAATTGTTTTGGGCTTCCCGCAGATTGTTTGTATTTTAAACATTCTACTATATAATTTACTGTTTTTTTGTCCTGTTTATTTGATGATAATGATAATCGAAGGTGGTCAGGTTACTTTTTCGATGTTTTATAATACAACCAATAGGGCCCCTCTAGTAATATATCTCCATGAAATGAAAGGTGAACAACCAACACTTGATTTATCACCGATTATGTATGAATACGAAACATTTTAAAACACGAAAACTACAACAGTATTTATTGGTTCCAATATTATATTGCATAAATAGACTTAATAAATTATTTCATATCGTTATTTATATTCGCTGATAACATACAAATCGAGACTAGGAACGAAGTGCTCGGTTCTTGAAGACTGACTTGACTCGGTTCTTAGAGCTTTGACTTTCAGGTCAAGGCTAAAGAATGAGTTTGTGCACCCTAACATCTGGGTGCTAGAGTATTCTGTTTGGTGGCACTAGACTGGCCAGAGCGGTGAGCCTAGCTAGAGTCTGGTGATGCTAGAGGAACTGATGAGATTGGTTGAAGGTCGAGGCCAAATGAGACTAATGTGATCAGATGAGCTAGTAAGACTAGATGAAACAAGCACACAGTGCTTGTGTGTGTGTGTGTGTTGTGTAGTAGTCTGAGCTAGCCAGAGCGGTGAGCCTAGCCAGAGTCTAGCTGGTCTAGATGAGCTAGACACACTGTGAACTAGTCATATGTGCCGCCATGTACGGAGGGTGTGCTTCCTAGATGATTGGATGTGTACAAACTCTGGGATGGATTACTTGAATAAGATTTAAGTGAGGGAAAAACGCTAAAATGACCCTACGGGTCTTTGCGTCAGAAAAACATACAAATCCTTGTTAATAGTGAATTCCTGCAAGTTCATTATATTACTTAATTTGGTCTTTTAGGAGGTTTAAAAAGTGCAGGATACCAGAAGATTCTTCTTTAAGATTTGCTGAAAACCACAATAAAGTGCAGTTTTGAGTTCGACCTTACAGCGCGCAAACATCGTTTTTATTCAACGTTACTCTAGTGTGTGCTGGAGTGACGTTGCATTAGGTATAACATCATTAGGTTTAACAAACCTAATGATGCTAAAAAACAATGTGCTGAAGATGCTAATCTCTTCATGGTCATGCTTAGTTGTTAGACAATAACGATACTTATGTTTTGTGTAGATTTACCAGAGATGCTGACGCTGACCACGGTACTTTTTTTTGTGTAGATATATTAGAGATGCCGACGCTGACCACAGTACTTATTTTTTGTGTAAATATACCAGAGATCCTGACGCTGACCACGGTACTTATTTTTTGTGTAGATATACCAGAGATGCTGACGCTGACCACGGTACCTCGTGACTGGCACTTCGAGACAGTCATATTCACGCAGTGTGAAGCGACTTGGTCTCAGGAAACAGACACCTACTTCACGACAGCTAAGATCGTCTTGCTGTACACCCTACCTCTTCTCTTCATGACTATAGCTTACTGCCAGATAGTTAGAGTGCTCTGGACGTCCAGGAATATACCTGGACACTCTGAGACAGTAAAAATTCCTAATAACAGTGAGTATCTGAAGTTTAAATATGAGTAGTTAAGTATATAGCAGTATTAGTTTGTTTCGTGATAATCTATAGCTAAACGAATCTAACTTACAAATCTCAACTATAAGAATGTTCTTAAGCACATAACTTAATGTAGAACTCAACTATAAGAATGCCCTTAAGCACATAACTTAATGTAGAACTCAAGTATAAGAATGTCCTTAAGCACATAACATAATGTAGAACTCAAGTATAAGAATGTCCTTAACCACATAACATAATGTAGAACTCAAGTATAAGAGTGTCCTTAAGCACATAACTTAATGTAGAACTCAACTATAAGAATGCCCTTAACCACATAACATAATGTAGAACTCAAGTATAAGAGTGTCCTTAAGCACATAACTTAATGTAGAACTCAACTATAAGAATGTCCTTAACCACATAACATAATGTAGAACTCAACTATAAGAATGTCCTTGTTTCACTTGCTTAAAGCAGTTCATTCCACTTTTGATTTCGGTATAACTGAAGATAAAACACTAACCCAATTATCCATTTCGTAAAACAAAAACTGTTTACTCTTATAATTTTATTTTAATTTTAATTTTATTTTTATTTTATAAGATATTACTTTTCCTCAATTATACTATAGATACATATGAAAATTATTGTATTTGTATGATGGCACAGGAATTGTCCGTTTCAGTTGTTTTTAAGACCTCTTGAGTAGTTTTCAAAAAGTTTTATGTGTGTGTGTGTGTTATTATCGCTGCTCCCAGTGTATTTATGTTGAAACATTGAACGAAAATCAGTGAATAGGTGTAGCTGTGTTATTCTCTTAGAATAATACTATATATTAAAGGAGCACTACTGTGTTAACACGAAAGGCGGTTCACTGTGCTTAAGTAATGCTGCACCTAACAATATACAATTTTCTAATAAAAGTTGGCAATACTTCCGGTTGCTGAATTATTATGTTCTATTATTAATTAATGATTGATTATTCATAAAATACTAATATAAATATCGGTGCATTACAATATTTAAAGCATTTTAAATTGAAGTTTAACGTATTTATTAAAATTATATTAAAAGTAGTCCTCTTCAACTAAATGTAGATTCTTGTATTCCGCCACCCTTTTGCTATCTAAGACCAGTTTTATTAAATACTCAGCAGGTGTTTAAGTTATAATATCTGTTCTTTACGATCTTTCTTCATTAATAGATATTTATGACACATATTTAAAATAATGTTTTATTGTTAGGTTGGCAGCATTACTTAGTTGCACCAGTCAACCGGCTTTCGTGTTATCAGTGGAATTACATTGTGTTTACGGTCCTGTGCTCCTTCTATATATAGTATTATTCTAAGGTTATTCTGAAAATAGTTTTTTATGACGCCATTAACCCAAAATAACAAATTAGCAAAAACCATTAAACGCGAAAAAATGATGCGATCGAATTGAGATGTGACACACATGTAGTAGCTATGTTTAAGACTAACATATGTGCCAAATTTTTAACTTATTATTAGCATTAGCAATTGGTATGAAATGACTTGTGTACGTTTTTTAAAAAATTCTAAAAATCGAAATATGATCCGATTAAGTTGAAATATGGTACAAGTGTAACTTTACGTAATAAATAAGTAGTAAACCATGTTTCGTTTCAATACGACAAGTATATCCATGATTTGTTTTTGGATCGTACAAGGTAAGCTGCTTCGAGCGTGGTCAGTGCCTTGATGGATGAGATATAGAAAGAGGTGTTGCAGTATAAATTAAACGACTTTTATATTCTGAGGACGAGCGAAGCGAGTCCGAAGTAAGGAGAATGAGCGTAACAAATCCTATGTAATCAAAAATGGTTCCTTAGTACCCCGTACCCAATTTTTTCCTTATTTTTAAATTTTTAATTTTTAAGGGTGAATAAAATTGTTTAGGAAAGTTTGTCTTGACTATTGAGTTAATTATTTTTTTAACAACTCTTTGCCTGCTTGCCGGAGATGTTTTAATGACGTGACATTAAAAAACAACAAAGTACTTGAGCGTAATTAGTTTTAACTTTTAAGCTAAATACCTGAAGAAAAACTTTCTCTGAATTATCCTGGAGTCTTGTTCTGAAGTGTCTAGAGCTTCATTGTGAGATGTTTTATAAAGTTAAGGTTAACCTTATAAATAGTTCTGCTGATTTTATCATAATTAATCGGATCTGATGGTGTATTTAAGGTCTAACAGCATGATTTAAACTATTTTCTACGTTAATTTTGAATTTTATGGAATAAAAATGTATGTATGTATTATGAACAAACTTACCTTCACATTGTTGTATAAAAAAGGCGCGATATGCAGGTTATGTAACAAGGATAACTTAAATTTTATCCTCAAGTTTCTTCTGTGTTTGTCGTGATTTTATTGGAACCGCGCAGTAAATATTATAATTGTAAGCATGCGCAATTCATACCAAGCATGTGCAGTTTGTTTTTGACTTGTCTATTTTTTAATAGAGAATGAATTATTCTCTATTTTTGTTCTTGATTGGGTCAGTAGTGCGTCATCCCCATTCTTTAAGATCCTTGCTTGTTCTGGCGTATCCAACTGAATTCCCTTCGCATGATTCATACAGTTTATTTAACCGTGTTTAATTAGTGCATTTAAAATACGATCCTCGGATTTATTATTCTGTGTGTACGTAGTCATTGAATCAGAAAAGTAAAATCTTTCACCGGGATACATGTGATGAGACAATAAGTATGCAAGTTATACCTAAATATCAGCATAACAATAAACCTTTTTGCTCATTTTATGAACCATACTTGATTCTCAATCGCCTCAGCTGCTGCTTATAACCAGGAATCTTTAATAAAGCGGTTGACGCCCTTGAGGATTGACCCTATATAGAGGCATGAGTATGAAATGAAGAGCGGAAAACAACTGTCAAAAACAATTGATCCGAATTCATTACAAAACACACGTCAAATGCAATGCATGCTTGATATAACCGTCTCGTACATCGACTGCGTAGATTTTAAATTTAAAGGTAAGCTCGTTCCTACTTTGGAATGGTTTCCCAATGTAGGTTATAAACAAACAGTAAAAAGTGATACATAACATTTTTTTAATTTTTAATTTTCACCCTTTCGTGTCTTAATATTTTAATTTAACTTAATTAAATTCGGTTAATTATCATTAATATCATAAACTTTACATTAATATCATAAACTTTACATTAATATAATACACTTTACAATAATATGATACACTTTTCATTAATAAAATACACATTAGATAAATATAATACTCTTAACATTATTATAACACACTTTTCATTTATATAATACACTTCACATAAATATCATACACTTTGCATTGATATAATACACTTTTCATTAATATTATAAATTTTACATTAATATCATAAACTTTACATTAATATCATAAACTTTACATTAATATCATACACTTTACAATAATATGATTCACTTTTCATTTATATAATACACTTCACATAAATATCATACACTTTGCATTAATATAATACACTTTTCATTATTATAATACACTTTACATTAATATAATACACGTTTTATTAATATAATTCACTTTACATTAAATATAATATATTTCTCTTAAATAATACAGTTTACATTTAATATAATACACTTCACATTAATATAATATACTTTACATTAATATCATACACTTTACGTTAATATAATACACTTTTCATTAATATAATACACTTTACATAAATATAATACACTTTACATAAGTATAATACACTTTACATAAATATAATACACTTTACATTAATATAATTATTTACAAATTGTTACATAACCTGCCTTTTGCTATAACCTTTATAGAGAAAGTGAGTTAGCATTATTTCTCTTCCTCATTTAACGTTTATGGCTCATTAAAGTTCTCTTATTTTGTTATCCCCTTTAAATAGCCTTGGTTATAACTTGTTATAACCAAGGTAGGAGGTCTCCTTCGCCTTCGAATGCAAGCGCATGTGAATTGTTTTTTTTTTTGTAATTTGAGTTAAAAGACATTAAGCATGTCTTTGAACTCGATCGAGTCCTAAAATGATCGAAAACTTATTCGTGTTGGATTGACTCAGATCTGAAGGTTTTGAAGTTTAACTATAACCTAATAAAATTGACTGGAATTATTTATTTATTCCATTGAAAAGAGTTAAGACTCCAAAAGATTTTCCCTACCAATCATTTATACAGTTATAGGTATTTTCCCTACCAATCATTTATACAGTTATAGGTATTTTCCCTACCAATCATTTATACAGTTATAGGCATTTACGCAGTAGTATCAAGAAAAAAAGCTTTTGGTTGCTAAATGAATGTATTATCACTATTTTAACCGATCTTTAGCCAAATGTAGCTAACAATTGGGAAATGAAAGCATGTAAGTTTTCTTGGATAGTGAATCGTCATCTTAAGATAAAGGAAAAGTACAAAACGTTCCTTTCATCTGAGAATCATTTTCATTTGGAAGCCTTGTCGTTTTAGGTAAAGCAATTACCAAGTCTTTTGAAGTAACTAATTTAAATTTAAATTGTATTCTATTTTAATGAAAAGTTAAAGTTTGTATTCTGAATTTTAACTAAATAATCGTGTTGGGTAACCCACCCGTGGCATTCCCCATTGTGACTTTCAATTAGCATATAAAAATGTTGCTATTAGCATCTATTGGCATCTATCGTGGAAGTGGGTTTGCCGAATCCATTGAATACGCATTAAACTAAATATTTTGTATCTGGGCAAACTTGCTTTTATTTTTAACAGAGACCAGAAGCTGTGATAATTACATAAGCTTGGTAGCAAACAGAGACATTCTAATTAATACATACATTAAAGGGAAGTCAATGGGAAAAATGTAGCTGATTTTCATCAGGAAATGAGTTTTATAAGGTTTTTCGGATGGCGAAAGGGAAGAAAGGTTGGGATGTAACAATTAAACATTGACTTCTTGGCTTCTGAGTCCAAAATATATATTATATATATTATATATAATATATATTATATAATATTTATTAATTATATGTGTGTGTGTGCGTGTGTGTGTGGTGTGTGTGTATTTGTATGAGTTTTTACTCATTTGTAAGGCACACAGTTACTTTTTAAGACTTTCTAAAACTTCATATATGGTGGTGGGTTATTGTGGCAGATGGTAACGAAGTCTACCATCTGCTTGTTTGTAAAACAAATTTTTAGGTCCTAAGTTATGACGTTATTAAAGGGCCCACGGCGAGCTGAACAGCACCATTAAGTTGGCATGTTTTAAAAGCTTACCGAAAATTTAAAAAAAAAAAACTATTTTTATTTTGACATACCCTTAGATTTAACATTATAAATATATTTTGAATACATATTTGATATATATATTGAATTTTAAAATGCGTTTAAATACGTAATATTTCATTTTAACGCATAACAAAAAATATTTTAATTTTCTTTAAGCACTCTAAATAATTTTCTTTTGTTTCTTTTTTTAATATTTTAATATAAAAACGGTGATAAAAATATTTTAAAAGTAGTTTATTTTCTTTAATAGTTAATCTTTAAATTTCTTTTAAAGAAGAAAGTTGGCTGGAAAAGACAAATGTAAGAGCTGGCACAAGTTTATTAGGAAAGTTAGACAAACACTCCGCACTACCCTCCTCTAAGACCCATAAATTAACTTAACAGCTAAAAGCTAATTTATTTATCTAAAATCATCTTTATCTTCGTTACAACATAAAGAAACAACAAATAGGTCTTAAGATCTCTGCCAAGTTAACTTCCCTACTGATTGGAAGATATATTAGACCTTGAAAAAACTTTGTTAAATTGCTGGGGACAAATTTTTCTGTACCAGTTAAGTCCACTTTTTTCGAACGACCAAAACATTAAAAGCTATCAGTGTCTATGTAAGAATGGTGTTTGTGAACCTTTCGTGTGAACTGATTTCAAGGAAAAAGTAAACGATACAGACACGTTTTTGATCCGCAACCCAAGAAATTTGATGTTAACTACTCTCCGACCCGCTGTTATACTTTATACTATTAAGTTTTGCGGGCTTAGTATTTTGTTAGATTTTGAATTATGGCCAAAATAATTAAGGCACCAAGTACGTATTGCATTACTAGATAAGCAAATTATTATTTCCCTTAAATATTTAGAATGATTGTCCACCGGTGATTATTTTGTTAGATTATGTGACAAATTGGCCAGACATTTTTGCAGTAAAGGGCTTTTTCTTGAGGTTTGGTTCTGAACAATTTGACACCAGACCAGAATTATTATGGTTTTACCTTCATTATTTTTATTTTTTAATATTTAATGTTATTTTTATAGGATTCACAATACCTCCATTTGTCCGTTCGCTGAAAAAATAAAAATAAAATAAAATGCCCGTTTTATGGCCTTTCGGCCCATCAGGGTATTCACCCTGCGGAACCACCTCAGGTGGGTTGCATCTACTACACTCTAAGAATTAATTAAAGTTGGCGAAATCCTTTTAATACAAATACTATTCATAAAATTTTAGAGCATAGCCCGGGCTGCGAACCCCGGACCTCCGGTGCCGAAATCGAACGCCTTTACGATCACGGCCACGGAGGCAGACTAAATAATTAAGTTTGCTGAATACATCTTAGAATATAAAAAATTTAACAGACACTCAAATTGTGTGAGTTAGAGAAACGACCCTATATGGAGCCATACGTATGAAATAAAGAGCGGAAGTCAACTGTCAAATACAATAAGAATAACCGACTTAGGTTCTTATCGATATTTATACAATTCAAAAAATAATTAAACTAAAAAATAAAGTTTTCCCAGAGAAAAATTATAATTTAAAAAAAATGTATACCTTTACATTTGTTTTAGATTTTTATATAAAAATAATGTACTTTTACATATAATTTTATTGCGACACAACAATAATTTTCCGCGTTCTAATATTTGGTCGCAAACCAAGGGTTCAGATACGCTGTTCTAGACAGTGTGTCAAATAACATTTGCGAATTAAAAATTCAGAAACAGGTTTATAAACTTACAAAACTTAAAACTGTTGTCTGATCTTCTTTGTTTATGATTTTGAAACTGTGATGAAATTGATGTTTTACATTTAGCTAGTAAAATTATTAAAATTAATAAATTAAATATTTAAAAATAAATAAATAATACAAATAAACTAATAATAATAACAATAATGCATAATAGTATATATTATTAATTAAAATAATAATTTTTTTCTAAGTGACAAAAAAAAACCTAACATATCATAATATAGTAATAAATAATATAATAAAAATAAAATAATAAAAACAAAATAAAATTAATAAATAAAATAAAATAATAAATAAAATAATAAATAATAAAAAAGTAATAATTAAATAAATTTATATATAAATAAAATATATTTTATTGTAAAATAATAATAAATATATTATAAAATATTTATAAAATATAAAATTATAAATTAATAAATATAATTATTTGATTAAAGTAATGAATAAATTATTATTTTATTTTTGTAAAGAAAGTACGGGAAAAAAAGTCGTAGGAAGTCGATATAAATTTCTTTATATCGAAGCACCCAAACCTCTAGAAAGACTTTAGAAAAAACAGTTTTTCACTTTTATTTATTTTTTACCCAAGGAAACGGAGTTAAAGAAAATAATGGGTTCCGTTTTTATTGTTTTATAACCCTCTTACAATTTGATTGTATTTTCTACTGAAAACCTTCAGGAAATTTTACCAAGAAAAACAAACAGTTATCTTCCTATTTATTGTTTGATGGCTAATTCAAGGAAATAGATAATGATTTTTATAAAGTTTAAAATATTGTATTGAGCTTTATAAAAATATAATTATGAACTGTAGTTCTTATTTAATAAGTTATTATTGTTAATTAAAAAAAATGGTACGGGGAATCTCAGAACTCTTCCTCGTCCTAATAGATTTGCTACGCTCATTTTTTACCTTTTGAGTCTCAATTTACTCATCCTCAAAGAAGATAGATCAGTTTAAACCCAAACCGTCACCTATTCGCCTACTGACCACGCTCAATGCTTCTTAACAAAAGTTATTCGACGAAAACCATAGGTGTACGAGCTGAATTAAAATAAAACATTGTTAACTTATTAACATTGTTATATAGACATGCCTAATTTCGTGTCAGTAGGTTATTTTTCTAACTTTAATCAATTTTTACTTTTCTTCACCTTCTTATACAGAAGGTATATAGAAGATTTTAACCCCAGATTTCACTTGAATTATCCATTTTAGCTGTTTTTAGGACCATCTGAACCGATTGATGTCTGTCTGTGTGTGTGTGTGTCTGTGTCACGCATAACTCCCACTGTGTCTATGCTAGATAGTTAAAACTTGGTACAAAAATCAGTCTTTGGGTCTAACGTGCTGCCCGGAATATCAAAATTTTATGTCACCATTAACCCTATTTGCTTAGTCAGAAAAAATTTTAAAAAATCGTAAAAATGACCCGATGAACTTGAAATTTGGCAGAAATATACCTCTCAATATGACAAACAAATCTTCTGAATTTCATTTTGATATCGGCCGCAATTTTGAAATTATTTACTTTTGAAATTTAAAATTTTGACGCTTAATAATACCAAAAGTATACTTTTGGTTTTTGACATATAACACGTCGTTGGAACCGCAAAAAAAAATAGGAACAAATATAAAAAACTTCGATAAAAATCTACTTATTAGTTAAAAATTTATAAGCGGACTTAATTATTAATTAGTGCGACACTTTTGTTAAACGTAAATGTTTGTTTACATTTTTGAAGGTTACAAATTTCCGCTAAAAATTCAATTAATTTAATAAAACCGAGTAAAAATCGGGACTTTCTTTATATTAGATATGTGTCATGAATATCTATTATTGAAGAACAAATATTATAACTTAAAACACCTGCTGACTATTGTATAAAACGGGTCTTAGATGGCAAAAGAATAGCGGAATACAAGAATCTACATTTAGTTGACGAGGACTACTTTTAATATAATTTTAAAAAATACGTTAAACTATCATTTAAAATGCTTTAAATATTGTAATGCACCGATATTTATATTAGTATTTTATGAATAATCAATCATTAATTAATAATATAACATAATAATTCAGCAACCGGAAGTATTGCCAACTTTATTTTAGAAAATTGTATATTGTTAGGGTGGCAGCATTACTTAAGGCTACCAGTGAACCGCCTTTCGTCTTATTAGTTGTTATCCTTCTGTATATAGTATTATTCTAAGGTGACCCCAGATTATTTTACCTTGACACGTGTGAGGATATACTTTCATTTATCATTGAACAATACCTTGATTATATTTTTACTCTCAGGACGGGAAAATCAACTTTTAGCCGAAAGGATCTAAATTTGGAAACAAATTAGGTTCGACAAATACTTTGATTTTTATTTTTTTTTCGTTTTCAAATATATTTAATTTACTAACTGAATCTTAGTTTAGATTTTTTATAGGTTTGGAAAATAACATAAATGTTGTTCTTAGCTTTATTAGAGCATAATGACGATGTCGCTAAATTCTTTGTTTTGATGTATATATAAAGCCTAATTTCTATTCTGACAATCATTTTAATGTTAAATATGCACCTTTATAGATTTATGTTTAGTATGCATGACACTTAAGGAGTGGCATACATACTGGAGTAAGACTAATATGTGTTCACATACGATTTCAGTGTAAAAGTTTCGAACCAAGGCACGTAGGTAAAGGTCCAATGTTTCCTTGGTTTTACACGCTTCAGTAGATTCTTATTAGTTCTATGTCTTCATCTATACCAACAAGTTTTGCTAACGAAATTTAAAGAAAAACTTATTAGTACGTTAAACATTGAGGGCATACTCACAGTGTTTCTTCAAGAACCAACTTGCCATTCAATCATATTACATAAGACATGTTTACAAATTATTTCACGGATGTATTTTTGGAATCATAAAAGTTGAAATAAAGATAAAGATAAAATATCATTTTCATAATATGTAATCATAATTTATATAATAAAGTATAGTCTATGTAGTGATATTCTGAGCTAAACTAGTAAAAAATTAATCTTTATAAAAATCTTTAATAAATTTTTCTTCTTTAAATAAAATGTAAATCTTTACTTGAAAATATGTCGTGTCTGTGCTTGAATGTGTAGCCAAGGAAGACATTCTTATCACGAAATTCACTCAAAATAACTATTTTTATAACTGGAAAATGCTGTAAGATATAGAAATATCTAGAAGTTACATTCTTTCTTGTTACTAGGCTTTTCCCTTACCTTGTAGCTTCGGAAAGTGTAGTAGATAGTATATAAGAATGTTTATATCCTTCCTGCGATAATCTTATTTTACGATTACCTGTCAACCTTCTCTACTCTCAAATAGAAACTTTTTGGACAAAATTGAACTTATAATAAGTGTTGTTAAAAAGATTTTCCTGCTAGGATTTGTAGGTCCAAAATATTCCTTTTTCGGCTGTAAAATAGTAAATAAATAAATTATTATTGCGTGTATCCAAAAGAAATATTTTCACTTAATTGAAATTTAGGAAAATATATAAGGAAATAAAATTTATTTTCATATTTATATTCACTCCCCATATGGCGGAGCGAGCCCTTTCTTTCTAAATAAAATTGTTAATATATGCAACCCAACGAGCAAAGCGAGTCCATTATTACTACGATTTATTAATAATATAGGCATAAGCAATCTATATATTGCTTATAAGCATAAGCGAAGTGAGCCTGAAGTTCCTAATCGTAAATATTTTTACATGGAATCTAGCGAACTGTTTAAGAAACAGCTCGCTAGATTATTACGTCATTATACATGTAAAGAACATGTATAATGTCTTTAACATAAAAGAATTAATATACCCAATCTAGCGAATGAGGGGAGCTTCTTTGTCTAATGTTTTTTAATTTATTTTGATGAGTTATTTAGGTAGACCTAAATAACTCATCATAATTTTTTTTTAGAAAAAAAAATGTAGGTAGACCTAGACTCTCTAGCGAACCTGTTTATAAATATTTTGATTTAATGTGTTCTTCAGAAGTGAGATTTTGATACAACGCATTATTACTTTAAGGCATTGTTACATCATGAATGAACATTTATGTGAAAAAAAATGTTTCGACTTCTGTTCTCTAACGATTAATTTAATTATGATTTCGTTAATAATTTGTGAAGACACAATAGACAGCAGTATCAAATGATAAGTTAATGAAGACGTGTTTAAGGCAGGAGTGGGAGATGCTGAGGTAGGTTTGGGAGAAATCTGCTGTAAAAGTTAGGAACTAAACAAAGCAAACTCGACGAATAGAACATTTTTAAATAATTGAACCCAAAATCAAACAGTTTGTTCAAATAAAACTTGTTGATACAGAATATGTTAAACCGCAATGTCTGCAAACTTGGTTTAACAACTCTTTGCTATTACGACTCTATGTTGCGTTTTCCTCTTATCGTCTTTAAAAAATTAAATCCCTTGCGACGTTACAGCAAATAATCTCTTAAAATATTGTGGAATTTTGTGGCGATTTTTTACGGATTCATTTTAAGAGGTATACGATATAATTACGCTGTAAAAAACTGTGCAAATAGTCTATCACGGGTTTAGCTCCTATAATGGGAGGGGGCTCCTATAATTCCTATAATCGAATTAAACAATCTAATTCGAAAAATATAACACCTTTTTATTCGTCAAATATTTACGATTATTTACCTTTTGTTATTAGCTTTCACAAAATTCTAAATATTGCTGTCTGTTGGTGTGTATTGATGAAAATATTTGTTTAGATGTGTATGAGTGGTGGATGTACTTGTAGATTTGTGTAAGATGTATGAGTTTATAGGATGAGTACAAGATGTATGTCAGGAAGAGTATAGGATATTGTGTGTAGGATGTAAGTGTAGATGTGTATGAGTGGTGGATGTACGTGTAGATTTGTGTAAGATGTTGAGTTTATAGTATGGGTACAAGATGTATGTCAGGAGGAGTATAGGATATTTATGTGTAGGATGTAAGTGTAGATGTGTTGGTGTGTAGTATGCATGAGTAGATGTGAATGGCCTAGGATATATGTGAATGTGTAGAGGATATATTTTTATAAGTGTATAGGATGTATGCGTTAAGGAGTGTAGGATGTATATGTGTAATATGCAAGTGTAGATGTGAATAACCTATGATGTATGTGTATGTGTGTAGGATGCACGTGTTGCTGGTGCAGATGTCAAAATGTATATAAGAAAGAGCTGAATGAGGCAATTTAATTTTAAAAAAAGTTTTGCTAAATATGACACCTAGTGCTAGTTTGAAACCAACAAGACCTCAACCATATATTTGTGGTTTAAAGTTTTCCAATAAGTATAGTTATAATTCTTGCTACTCTAATAAATATTATCTACAATTTTTCACTTAACGGAATAATTTCAGCTTGCAATAGGCGGAAAAGCAAAACCTGTAAATAGGCCACAGTGTTGGCCTATTTCCTTTCTTTTTAGTATCGTTTTATATTCTTAAGGAGAATGAAGTTTACCCCTGGGTCTAATTCCCCTAGTCTCGCAGTGAATCATAATTTTTTCCTTTTTCCGTAAGTAAAATGACCTTACTGGATTTTTCAAAGTTATTTTAAGCATTAAATAATACCACAGCGTGTTGTCATGTCCTGGACACGATGTAAGATGTCAAATACCAAACTGGCTAGCTATGCTAACGGTCAACTTCAGTTCTGACGACCAGCTATCATTTTATTTATTCGCTAGCAGTCATACCCGTACAAATACTTATTTATACTATCTATGATAAGCATAGACTATATCAAAGGAAATGCGCTAAAAACTTTAAAGGAAAACATTAAGTAAGCATGAAACTAGTGCAAATAATGGTTTTGTATAACCAACAGGATAATTATGCGCATTTCCTTTGGAAAATATAGAAAAATGAGTTACGAGTACTGCTTGATAATTGAGTAACTGCTCAAGTTATAAAGCATAAACCAGAAACTTATGGAAGAATGTTAAGCACAGAAACGCGCATTCTATAGGAATTTCGCCTGACATGCGGACCAATGTGCCAGAACTTCTATTCTTTTAGAAGGATCGGATGGTAAAACGGTAGGCACTATAAATAGGAAGATAATCAAGAAAAGAGAGATAAATAGTCTCTCCATAGAAAACTTAGTTTATTTACAAATTACGCAAAGCGCTTTCGACCTAACAAGAGGTCATCATTAGTGCCTGACAAACCAAGGATCTTGAATAAAGGAGATGTCGATTTGCCATAAAAAAGTGAGCCCATCGAAAACCAAAAAATAAAGAATTAACACGAAACACACGTCAAAAACCAACTGCACTGCTTGGTACAACTGCCCATGCTTACGATTCTTATAACAGCAGCGCAGGTCTTAAATTTTAGAGGCAAACATACCTCTTAATGGTTTCCCATTGTTTATTGCTTGAGAAGGTTATAACAAAACACGCTTAAATTATTACTTAAGTTGATTTTGGGTTCACGCTTTTGTGTTATGAATAAGTTTAAAATGTTTTATTTTTATACAGGTAGTATACCTATCGCTTTTATTGGATAGTATATATCTATCGGGATAGTATACTATTAGGATAGTACTATTCGCTTATTACTTATCGTGGATAGTTACCTATCGTTTTATTGGATAGTATACCTATCGCTTTTATTGGATCACATATTGTTACAAAACAGACTAACTTTTAAATATAAGAATGAGTTAATGGTTGAACAATCAATAAAAATGAACTAATGTATTCCTAGGACACCTCAAATACGACTAATTGAAATTCTTGACTTACTGAAGCATAAAAATATGTGAATTACAGGTAGACATCTAAGTTGCCAGCTTATCAGCTATCAGCTCAGCTGTCAACCTGTTCATTCGCAAATTGGCATGCGTCTTACTTACCAACAATAATGTTAAGGAGCAAGAAGGGAGGTCAGCACTCAGATGTGTGACCGCTGGGTGGGTCTGACTACGAGCGAATCAAGTCCAAAGACCAACTTCAATATTTGTGATTTTCATATTTTGTGGACAAAGCGATGCGAGTTCTAAGAGGTGCGGATGAGCGTAGCGAAACCTATAAGGCGAAGAAACGTTTTCAGGTACAGCGTACCAGATTTTTTATTTTCAATCAAATAAAAAATGGTAATAATGGTTCAAAATTAATTATTTTTTTAGAAAGGCTTTAAAAGTTTACGAGTAACACGTTCAGAAATATTGTTGAAATTGATTTTTTTTCGTCAGTGACAAAGTTATGTTTCCTGGCGGTGACAGTAAATTACGTCAAAACTTCCAACTAAATGGTAACAATATGAAGGTCTCGCCCGAGGGTTCATTGTGTCCACATTTCTTCTACATCAGGAATACATCTTAAAGCAGACAGGAAAATCTAGAAAGTTATAGAAGAGACAAGTTGTCTGGAAAATTAAAATAAGGATACTAAACGCTAGAAATGAGGCAGGATTTGTCTCGAATTTCATTTAATTTGAAAATCACTCCGAGACAAATAAGTTTATTACATTTTCCTCTTAAAGATACTTGACTTTGCTTCTCTTAGTTTTTATATTACGTTTCAAAGAGAATTTAAAATTTTAAATCTGACATTAAAATTTATAAACAAAGTGAAAATAATACAGTTTCGTTTCATGAATTAGTTCGGAACTAGCGGTCTCAGGACTCGCTTCGCGCGCCTTTGTAAAGGACAAATAGAGTACCACCTATGTATTTATTTATTTAGGTAGACACAGGTTACCACCTATGTAGGACTTATATAGGACTAAAAGTTTAACAGGGTACTAACCCACATTGGTGCCCAAGGAAAGAAGTGGTCTTCTATAGGGGTAATAGTTTAACAGGATACAACCTCAGGCTGATAACCTGTTGGTACACAGTTTTTAGTAAACCTTAGGTTGGTAACCAAGTAAATAAGTACCAATTACAAATCCAATCATGAAGATTTAGGTCTTCCGGTGGTGACCGCGTCAATGTAGAAGAAGAATCCGATGATTCGCTTCTACTGTGGGAGGCATCTTACGGGATGTAGGACATCATGGATAGAAACACAATGCTCTACAAAACTGAACAACTGAGTTCAGTTTTGTAGAGCATTGTGTTTATATCTATGATGTCCTACATCCCATAAGATGCCTCCCACAGTGGAAGCGAAACGTCGGATTCTTCATTTACATTAACGCGGTCATCATCGGAAGACCTAATAATAATAATAATAGTAAGTGGGGAAGATCCTAGATCTTAGCAATTATGTCTCTGGGACGCTTTTTGCCAGCCCCAAGAACGTCCTCACCTCTTACCTAATAGAATCTCTATTCTCTTTGAACCTGTCTGATTCCTTAATGAACTTCAGAACGTCTGCCCATGGGAGTTTCACTAAGTCGTCGTCCAGAAGAGTGGCTGATCCAAATATACTAAACCTCAATCTAGCGTATGCTTCACACGATCCCAAAAAGTGATCTGTCGTCTCCTCCCCAACTTCACACTTGGGACACATTGGCTCTGCTTTTATTTTCATGGTATGCAAATGTCTCTGAAGCCAGCAGTGACCTGTCAAGATACCTACCAGGTATCTTAAGCTCTTCCTCCCCAAAGAGAGAGCTCATATACTCATGGCTTTGTTGGCTTTCTTCAACATTTTCCTAGCCTGTCTGCAATTAGCTTTGGTTTGAAAAGCATCCCTGGTTTTCACCATCGCCCAGTCATCTAAAAGGAAATTGACTTTGCTTCTGGTAAGTCCTATAGCTGGTTCTGGTCCTTTAAAGGGTTCAGAGGAGCCTTCCCTGGCTAACCATCGGAAGACCTAAATCTTCATGACAATAACCGCGGAATCCTACGCAGTTTAAAATCCAATCATGTTAAAACGCAAATAAATTAGCGGATAAAAAAAGCGAGCTTGAACCAATACACATACAGATAACAGCTATAAAGGATAGCTATACTTGGTGGGGGCACTGCCGTGCCCCCAGATGTTCTTTTATGTAATTAAATGCATTTTATTTGGAAACCCTTACAAAGAAAGAACATTTGTCTAAAAACTGGTCTCAATTCTGTACCTCTGCGAGTGATGAGTTCAATAAAGGGCTTTAATCCCTTGGTTGTGGATTACACCATATTGAAACCTCTAGAAGGCAGCTAGCGACGTTAGATTTTTTCGTCAAAGAGTAAAAAGGGGGTTTCTAGGCATATTAAAAATCAGACGACGCTAGCCTCTTCAGCATAATTTGCTATAAATGTATATAAAATTTCAAGCTCCTACGACTAATAGTGATGAATAAAAATGGGTACAACTTAATATGGTACGAGTAGCACAGCCTTAACAGAAGCTTTCAAATGCATTATTAGACACACATTATTAATAAAGAGTTTCTAAAGTTTGATAAAGTACGCAATTTATCTTTAAAAGTGGTGCTCTGTAAGAGTGGTAAAATTTAAAGAATTTATCAGATGTCCTTAAGGACAAGGTGATGAAATGGTGTTCGAACAGAGCCATAGTTTTAGGTAATGTGAATCTAACTGGTGACACAGGTGTGGATAATACCCTGATGAATAAATGATGTGTTAAAAAGTGGTATTATTTCAGTTCTTTCTGTCGTTTTCTCTTATCTAAGCGTACAATGCTTCTGTTAGTTATCTTCTCCATCGATTTGTTAGTAAGTTGAAAGCATTTCTAAACTCTAGCTTGACTGATCGTTATTTCAGGCAATAAGGTGCGGTCGAATATCCACGGCCTTCTAGAACCTTGGATCACCAAAAAACTTTTTTTTTTCAAAATTTTCAGTAATTAGCCAGATTTGTGATAAATGAAGCCTATTTCCGTAATCTGCACGCTCTTTTAGTTAATCTCAAAGAGTATTTACATTCACTCAACGATTTATTTTTAATCTAACTAGGTACATACATAACTACTGTTAGACGTCAATATTTTGTGTTATATTTTGACATGTCATATTTGTTAACATTGACGTCTAACAGTAGTTATGTATGTACCAAGTTAGATTAAAAATAAATCGTTGAGTGAATGTAAATACTCTTTGAGATTAACCAAAAGAGCGTGCAGATTACGGATATATGCTTCATTTATCTCAAATCCGGCTAATTACTGAACATTTTGAAAAAAAAGTTATAAAAAAGTTTGTTGGTGATCCAAGGTTCTAGAAGGCCGTGGATATTCGACCGCGCCTTATGAATGCTTGAATTATAGGAATAAATAATGAAATAAGTAAATTCGTAAAAAAAGAACAAAAATCGCATTTCTTATAGAATGGCGTTTTATAGAGTTTTTCCTATTCACTATAGAGTGAACGTCCTGTAGAAATATTATTTATTTTATATATTTTTTTTATGACGTCATTAAACCGCAATAATGACTCATAATATCATAAAACACGGAAAAATTATGTGATCTGATTAAAGTTTGGCATGCATGAAGTCATGTATAAAACTAACATATGTACTAAGTTTCATCTTATTATCAGCATTAGTTTAATTTTTATCAAATGATTTGGATAAGTTTTTTAAAAAAATTGAAAAAATCGGAAAATAATCCAATCCATTTGAAATTTGGTATAAGTGTACTCCTTGACGTAATAAATAAGTGTACTAAGTTCCGTAATAATACATGTGTTGTTCCTAGTTTTTACTAGTCTATAAGAGTCAATAAAAATATGTATGATTGCTTAAAAAAGCATAAGAGGAACCATAGAAATTCACGGCTCTTCTGTCTAGATTAGATGAAACATACCTACACTTGAAATTAAAAGGAGTAGAACACTATCTTAGGGAGCTGGCTAAAAGGGCCCAACAACGTGGCCTACTTGCCTGGTAGTTACTACCACTCCTCTCCATATTACTTCTTACTACTACTTGTTGTTGTAAGTAGAAGGGAAGATGTCATTTAATTGAAAACCAGACAGTATTATAGCCATTTCAAAAATAACAGCCTACCAAACGTAACACGTAAATCTAACAATTTAAAATTCTGACAATTTAAAATTTGGCAATTTAAAATGCTGATTTATGTGGTCGATACTTAGATGGTGACCATACTTTCTAATTGTAATTACTTGGCATATGCAATCAATGGATCTGGCATTTATTTTGGCTGGAGATATAAACCTATAGGATTATTATAGCTTTTATAATGCTACTTGTATCAGTTAATCTCTGTCCAAATTTTAATTTTCTACGTCAACTAGAAGGGCTTTGACATTATGATAAGTGAATTTGTGAGTCAATCAGTATCACAGCTCTGATCTTTTATAATCTAAAGGATAAAAATTTATTGGCATAGCGCTTTCAAACTAACTAAAAGACATTATCATTAAAGAATAAGCTCTTTCTTATCAATTTTTTTTTAAATTTGATTTAAAAATTCTACCCCTAATAGAAAATATGAAAAGTTAGAAATAGCCTAGAGATGCGTATTGTAAAGGTTGGTTCGACAAAAAGCTTTACGCTTAGCATAGACACTGCTTAGTTCTAGGATTAAAAATAAATAATAAAAACTTTTTTTAATCACCCGTTTTAAACCAAACCAATCCGTTATTAAAATTTTCAGGAGAGAAGTAGGAAACTGTAAAGTAATGCAATTCTGATATCCTTATCAATAAACTTGATATCCTTATCAATAAACTTGATATCCTTATCAATAAACTTAATATCCTTATCAATAAACTTAATATCCTTATCAATAAACTTGTAAGTTTCCTCCCTGAGATTTCTCTTATATAATTTATGACTTTATAACTTGATATTGGAAAGAAATAACTCAAGAAACTTGAGAAAAACTCGACTTAGTCAGACTTCAGCCAGTTACTGCTTTAAAATAGATATTATTTTATACCTATAAAATATAATTTCAAAAAAGAGTTTTTTAAGTCATTCTATTATATTAAGTTATTGGCTTTTTACTTTTCCTCGCCTAGTATTGTAGGTGGATGGAAAAGGATTGTGTTCATCCAAAACATCTGAAGCTGAGGTATCATTATAATTATTGCAAGCACTTAAATAACGTTTTAAGAGGTTTTCATCATGATGTCTGTCTGTGCCTGTACATCTGTATTTAGAAAAATGGTGTTTTTCAGACTACGATGACCTGTCTTCCTGATTCATCAAAAATTAAAAATATTAGGTCACACAAAAATAGGTTATAAGTTGTGTTTGTTGGGACAAATTTTCAATTTCATTCCCAGAGAATTTTTTCTATTGGTATTAATAGAATATGGAAGAGGACACATTTATAGAGCAGTTTTTCTTCTTTCTGATCTCTTTATTATTTGTCGGGACAGTGTCCGTTTCAAAGATTTAGTTAAAATTCGGTTTTTCCGTGTTATGAAAAAAATCACTAGGGTTGTGCTTTGCTGAGGTCATAATTACCTGAAAGGTGTGATTTAGTATAATGACTTGTACAGTAGTTGACTACATTATATCCAAAAATTACAACTTTTGATTGATTTTCTGTCGAGTTATGGTAGTGAATACGCAACACTATCGCATCAAAATGACAATTTTCTGTTTGTTTACGTTGGAAAAAAATATTTTTGGTTAATTTCTTACTTGAGATCCTTTATTAATATTATGAAATAGAGATTAAACCTATAGAAACTTATTTTTAGACAATTTACTTAGCTTCAAAGTTAACTTCAAATGATTTTAAAAATTTTGTATTCGTATCAAGATATTAACGAAAACATGAAAAACGGAACATGTTTTGACCCACTAGATTCGCAGCTGAGATGCAAAGTTAAGAACTTTTTACTGGGTATCCCTAAACTTGTCCAAACAGATTCCTAAAATTAAATTTAACTATTTAAAACTTCGCGAAAAAACTCTTTAGTTGGCTAGACTATAAAAACGCAAAATATTTAAGAAAATTTTACTATTCAATTCAACTTACTTCTATTCCACAAATTCAAGCAACATTCTTAAATAACAATAAAATTTATTCATGAGATTAATGTTAAGGTACATTTATTTCATCATATTTTTGGCCCATTATTTAAAGTCATGAACACATCAATGAAATTTTGATATTCTTCTCAAACCACTGATACAAATTATTTCGACCAATATCTGCTTAAATTAATGCACCTTTTTACTTGAAGACGTAATTTATAAATTGCAAACATGTGCTCAATAGTGTTTAAATACACCATATCTGTGACATATTTTTTTTTTACTTTTCCTCATTTATACCGTCGGTATATAGGAAAAGTATTGTGTTTGCAAAAAAATCCGAAACTGGGATGAAACCGAAATTATCCGTTTCAGGCGTTTTTAGGGCCTCCTGAGTGGTTTTTTCAAAGTTGCCTGTATATGTGTGTGGGTGCGTGTGAGTGTGTGTATTATCATCGTAGTGCCCAGTATAATTATGCTAGAAAATTGAAATTTTGTACAAAAGTCAGTCTATTGCTGTAGTTGTGCTATTCGGAAAATACTTTTTTTTCCGAAAAGTGATGATGCTGAAAAATTATGCGATCGAACTGAAATTTGAATCGCATGTGACTATGTATAAGACCAACATATGTGTTAAGTTTTATCTCATTATCAGCATTAGTTCAATTTTTTGTTGAATGACTTGTGTACGTTTTTTAAAAAATCGTAAAAATTGGAAAGGGTCCGATTCAGTTGAAATTTAGTACAAGTGTATACCATTACCTAATAAATTAGTTTCGTTTCAACTGATAAGCATATCCATGATTTTCGTTGGATCATAAAAATGAAGGAGCATTGAGCGTGGTCAGTGCTGTATGAGTGACCGCTGAGAATGATACTGATTTACTATCTGAAGACGAACGAAACGAGTCCGAAGTAGGGAGGATGAGCGTAGCGAATGCGATGTAATGAGGAAAAGTTCTAAAGTACCCCGTATCCGATTTCTTGAATTGTAAAGTTAAACAGAAAATTATTATTAAAATTGTAGAGAGCCATTTAAAACGTAAGGAATAGCGCTATGCTGCATAATATTTATACAATCCTCTGTTTTTATTGGCCAACTTTACATTCCGTTGATTCAGACTCGCATATTTTTTAATTTGACAAATGAAAACGTAGCTGGATCTATTTCTCATATAGTTTTAGACTCTATGGTAAAAAATATCCTTTTCCTCGTATGTCTTTTCTCCTGATATCATCTTAATTAAACTCGTATAGACGTTCAAGTTGAAAACAACTTAACTATAATACCTCTTTTCATATGAAAACGACTTCATCCTTTTTTTCCAGTTCATACCAGTACAGTCTAATAAATATTACTTCCTCCTAAAGATCATACTTAAATATAAAACACAAAACTTAACCTGCATCTTTAACTAATTAAAAATTAAATAAAAATAACCAAAGATTTAACCAACCAAATAATTATTTAATATTCCACATCAGGATATAAAAATAATTAGTAAGAAATTGCCAGCAGTTGAAATTACAGATTAATTATCCCTCTCAAGTCATTTACTAATAATTGGATTTAATAAATACAAACCCACGGATCACACATTTCAAAGTGACTTTTGTTCTGCAATTAATTGGGTTGACATTTTGTTTTTGTCAGATTTCTGCAAGTTTTTGGAGGATTATCAAATTGATTTATAAGTTGGGAAAAGTTTTTTCAACTATGACGTCATTCCCTTGTGTTGAACAAGCTTCTGGAAAATTTATCTAGTACTCGACTCTACGTGGGTGCTATCTAAACTTATTATTTTATCGCTGTCCATTGAAAATTGTTGGATAATTTCCTTGAAATCCTACTTGTCTGGAAAATACAAGTTTGGAAATTACTTTACAATTTAATTTGTACTTGTACAAGCAATTTATAGAACGGATTTTCCTTTCGCTTAATCAGTTAATATTTCATATAATCGACTTTATGTCAAAACTAGTGTTTCGTTGATTGTAACTAGGGTTGATTTAGATAACGTAGGAGTACCATTGGAGAAAAACTTTTAAAGTACTGTTGTTATTTCTTAGAATCCATTTTTCATAGTTCTTAAGTATTTTTCCTAATACTTAAACAATTCTTATTGTTTAGAATAATGTTTAGTTTTCTTTACCAACTACCGAAGGTTCATATAAGAATAATTAAGTCCACTATACTTAAATATTAAATCTTTCTTTTTTAAAAAAAATTAGACCTGAACAATTATAATATCTGCATGTTTCAAGAACCTAGTTAAATACTCTAAGAGATAATTCAACGAACTAAGTCTAATAATTCAATTATTATCATAAAAAAATATCACCACAAACCATGTCCCTCCACTAAACATAATTTATTATAAATAAACGACAGAGCCGTCGTATATATCTTTCGACATATAGCCATCATCAGTATCTAAAACAAACGACTATAAACTTAAAAAAGCTACACAAATGAAAAGCTTACACGAGAAAAAATGAAACATTACGTAAAAATAAAGAATTTAACGAAAATCGGTTAATGTACTGCACAACATTTTTGGACTCGCTTCACTCGTCCTCAGATAGTAAATTTATTTGTTTTATTCTCAGTGATTACCCATGCAGGCAGTGACCTCGCTACATGCTGATTATTTTTTATGATCCAACAGAAAGCCGATGATACACTAGCCGTATCAAAAAAAAAACTTAGCATACTTATTTATTACATAAAGGGAAATACTTGTACCTAATTCAATTCAATTAAAATATTATCGATGTATTGCGATAGTGCCTATTTGCAAAAAAGGGCTCACAAATACGAGTAGCGAAATCGTGACCTATTTAACATATGTAGCGCCTATTATAGCCTTCACGACCGCGTTTAATGACGTAAATGAGTCATTAAATTAGGCTTTAAATGACTTAAATGCGACTTTTTTTTGTTAATAAAAGTCTTTTCAGAATTTATGCCACTCTCTATACGAAGGTATTACGAAAGGAAACATTTTCCAAAGTATTGCATCAGGTCTTCACTGTCTTATAAAGTAAACTTATCCATCTATATCTTCTTTTTTGCGAAAAGTGCCGCAGAAGTTTCAGTTCACAGGTTTTTATTTATCCTTGTTAAACTCTCAAGTTGTTAAATCTTTAGAAATATATTTTCTGCTTTCACCTGTCAAGAAAACACCTCTTCGGGGTCATCACTTTTATAATGATGACTTAACTTTTCTTAATACTAAGCAACTGTACAATGATCCCACTTTTGATTTACACCTAATTAGAAATAAAAAAAAATTAGTAACGGGGTATCTCGGGACTTTTCCTGATATTATCGGGTGGGCAACGCTCATCCTTGCATATTTGGACTCGCTTCGCTCGTTCTAAAATTTGGAAATCACGTAATGTATATTGAGTTCATATCAGGAGTCACTTTCCTCGTCCTCAGATGTTAAAAACATCTATTTTATCCCCAACAGTCACCCATCTATGTACTGACCTCGCTCGATGCTGTTTAACATTAATAAAATACTACCTGTATTGAAATAAAGCTTGCAATACTTATTTTTCACATACACAGATACACTTGTACCAAATTTTAACTCAAGTGGATAATTTTTCATTTATTTTTGATTTGTTTTATTTTCTTTTGAATTATTAAGGAAACTTATGAGGCCTTTTTTCAAGAAAAAAAAATATTAAAAAGCCATTTTTTACGATTTATTTACTAGATGCCGTATAGGAAATAAAAATAGCATATGCATATAATGGTATTTTTATCCTTAATAAAGATGTTGAAGCCTCACTGGAAGGTTAAGGTCAGATGTGTAGTAAAACCTGACACAGTGACCTTATAAAGTATTTTATTCCTAAAATATATCAAACCCTAAATTTGTCGAACTAAATTCTTCCGAAGTTTAAATGAATCGAAGGATAGTTTGGAACAACATTGATGCAGTGTGACGAATGAACTTGGTTGATTTACTACTTTGTAACTCGCAAATACAAACTAGTCCATTTGATTTATATGATACACATTTCCCGGTCGTCTTTTCTAAATACAAATTACAAATATAGGTTTGAATCCAAATATAGGATTTTGATTGAACTAACATCAGTTTTTACTTTTCCACGCCTTTTTATACAGAAGGTATATAGAGGAAAGGTATTGGTTTCACCCAAAAAATTTAACCCGAGATTTCACTTGAATTATCCATTTTAGGTGTTTTAGGACCATCCGAACCGATTTTAGCTTGATGTCTGTCTTTTTGTATGTGTGTCTGTGTCACGCATAACTCCCACTGTGTTTATGCTAGATAGTTGAAACTTAGTACAAAAATCAGTCTTTGGGTCTAGTTGTGCTGCCCAGAATATCAAAATTTTATGTCACCATTAACCCTATTTGCTTAGTCAGCAAAATTGTTTAAAAAATCGTAAAAATGACCTAATGAACTTGAAATTGGCAGGAATATACCTCTCAATATGACAAACAAATCTTCTGAATTTTGTTTTGATATTGGTCGCCATTTTAAAATTATTTAATTTTAAATTTAAAATTTTGACGCTTAATAATACCAAAAGTATACACGTGTTTTTGACATATATGTCAAAAACACGTTCCATTGCGGTTCCAACGACGTGTTATAACACGTCGTTGGAACCGCAAAAAAATAGGAACAAATATAAAAAACTCCGATCAAAATCTATTAATTAGTTAAAAAGTTATAAGCGAATTATTAATTAGTGCGACACTTTTGTTAAACGTAAAAGTTTGTTTACAATTGTCAAGGTTACAAATTACCGCTAAAAATTCAAATAACCACCCTATTCTGAGGAAGTCACCCTGAAGCGAGTCCGAAGGGTGAGGAAAAGTTCCAAGGTACCCCGTACCCGATTTTTCCATTTCAGAAGTTTAGGATAGCGTGTATGCTTGTGTGTTTGTACGTGTCACGATAACTTCCGAGAAAATTAATCGACTTTAATGAACCTTAGTCTAGACTAAATTAATATAAAAACCAAATGGGGAAACTCCTATACTGACACATGTAAAAAAATTCAGACTTGCCCGATCTGCTGATAGCTGGCTCAAAAATAAAAAATAATGTGCTTTACTGTTTCTTTTACTTCATTGTCTATCTTTATTGTCTGCTATATTTTGGCTTAGGGTTTTACACTTACCTGCATAGGTTAACTGTTGCTTTGTCTTATTATTTCTATATAGTCCAAGAGCCCAGGGGTGTTTTGTTAATAAAAAGTGTAATGGCTGGAACCGGTCTCAATTTTTCGTAAATATCTTCCTGAACAAGGATCTGCAATTCTGCCGACTCGTATCGGATAGGTGTCCCAGGCAGAACGCACTTTACATGTCAAATTTACCACCGAAGTTAATAAAAAGTGTAATGGCTGGAAACGGGTTTAATTTTTCATAAATACCTTCCTGAACAAGGATCTGCAATTCTGCCTACTCGTATCGGATGGGCGTCCCAGGCAGAACACACTTTACATGTCAAATTTACCACCGAAGTTAACAAACAGTGTAATGGCTGGAACCGGTCTCAATTTTTCGTAAATACCTTCCTGAACAAGGATCTGCAATTCTACCGACTCGTATCGGATGGGTGTCCCAGGCAGAACCTTTGACCCCTGAAGTGCGTTCTGCCTGGGACACCCATCCGATACGAGTCGGTAGAATTGCAGATCCTTGTTCAGGAAGGTATTTACGAAAAATTGAGACCGGTTCCAGCCATTACACTGTTTGTTAACTTCGGTGGTAAATTTGACATGTAAAGTGTGTTCTGCCTGGGACGCCCATCCGATACGAGTAGGCAGAATTGCAGATCCTTGTTCAGGAAGGTATTTATGAAAAATTAAACCCGTTTTCCAGCCATTACACTTTTTATTAACTTCGGTGGTAAATTTGACATGTAAAGTGCGTTCTGCCTGGGACACCTATCCGATACGAGTCGGCAGAATTGCAGATCCTTGTTCAGGAAGATATTTACGAAAAATTGAGAACCGGTTCCAGCCATTACACTTTTTATTAACAAAACACCCCTGGCTCTTGGTCTAATAGGAAAGAGACTATTTGTTGTTATATTTTAAATTTTAGATTGCAATTCATTTCTCTTTTAAGTTTCAACCATAATTTAAAATGATAATAAATTACATCCATGTGTTTTTGTTGATTGTTGATACAACCAGAGTTGATCGTATGTGATGTATGTTGTTACCAGCAAAATATTAAATGCAGAAATATTTATGTCTTAAACAGGGGCAGATTTTAGTGTCTCGGTGGTTAACCCTATGTTGGACAAACCTGCGGGTAGATTGAACATAGACTCTATGAACACTTTTGAAACAATGACCCCCGCCTTTCTCTGTTGAAAGGCTTTTGTCTATCCTGACCGTTTATTTACGGCTACACTTTAAGCTTTGTTTACTTTATAACTATATAGTATCGGGGTTTTTGAATAATTTATTACAAAACTACAAAGAATGTCGTTATATAGAAATAATTATAGCGCTAGTATTTGCTAATTAAAATAATATCCATTAATAACCTTTTAAGCTTCTCGCAACAAGTATAATTAAAACTTTTTCCAACATACACTTGTAAAATGATCTCTTATTTAAACTAGAGATTAATACTAATAATAGTAAATGTAACTGTTTTTATAATTAGAATAGACTTTGTTAAAAATATACGCTAAAATGTTTTAGTAATATTTGAAAATAAATAATTCCTGCTACTTAGAGCCAAACACTGTGCACAACTCATATAGTATTTCTTTGTTAATTTTAACTATTATTAGGTTTACTGTGGAACTGAAGCATTTGTGCTCTCACGATGTTGCATTAAGTTTTTTTCTAGGAGATAACCATTTATTTTGGATTAAAAATTAAATTGAACTTCTCTCTCAACCTTTTAGCTATAAAATAAGACTTATGTTACAATTTATATCGTTCGACAAATACTATAAGAAAAAAAAACAAAAAGGAGAAAAGAAGTGGTTTTTAATGTATCCTTGTATTTTGTTGGTATCGAGGATTTAACCGGTTCAACTCTCAATCAATTATACCCTCTGTTTCAAAGAAGAAAAAAACTTTATTCTGTAGATTTTTCGAAAAAATTGGTTTTGTGTGTGAAATTCAAGTGTTTCTCTAAGCCCACTAGTATCAGCATGGTGTACACACATGGAGCACACACATGGTCTACATTGTCTCAGCTAGTGTATATATCCTAGGTCTGAGAAAAATACATTAAAATCTAGAAAGAAACTGCTTCGAATTCCAACTTGTAAAAAGAATTTAGATATTTCAACTTAGACTAAATTCGATGAAAATTTTTCGTTTCAACTATTTTATCAAACGAATTTAATTTGGAAATAAAAATTGTACACATAAAAATATTTTGTACGAAAGAGTATTATGAGGTTTCACAGTAGAGAGAGGTTCCTGGGGCATTAGCTTGCTTTTTATCTTAAATTCTATAAGGGCTCCATCTGGCTATTTCTAATTTAAATACTTAAAGAATTTGTATAAGGGGTACTACACTTTGAAATCGATGATTGGGTATCTCATGTGGTATGTTCACATTGTTTATTCACATGCCACCTTAAATGTAACAATATTTGTCTTAGAATAAACTATTTAATTAAAATTTGGAATGCTTTTTCATCATAGCAGTGCCCAGTTAGAGTGAGTACCTCTTACATTGGTTCAACGTTTCTAGGATATAGCATAATGAGGACGACTCAGGGACCTTGCACATCCATGTAGAGTACTTGATTTCTAGCATTAAAAACTAATTTTAACTTGTAGGATGTCGTGGGAGCATGTAGTGGAAGCATCATGGAAGCGTCTAACTAATTTAGGTGGTCTCTAAAAAGCTTTTTAAATACATTAGTTCTTTGTGAGAACTAACTCAATATTTCATTTGGCCAAAATAAAGAAAGAGTCCAAAAGGTGAAGTTGGTTAAATAAGTCTTTGTTTAGACTAGATATTTTTCCCTGGAAGATTTTAAAAACGCATTAAAAGAAAGTAAATTAAAGGTTTTGTTGTTCATAAAACTTAAATCCTGGGCTAAGTTTAAAGTTTTCTCATGGTAATTACGCAAAGTTAGAAGTGGTAATTCGATCAGGCTTTGTCAAAAAGGTTTTAGAGTTCAATAGGAAATCTATTAAATTTTATTTCAAAACGGTTTATGTCTTAGTTTAGTTTGTAAACTTAATTATCTATTGAACAGGGATTCAGCCAGGTTTATGCTTAGTTTTAAATTGTTTCTCATTATTTACGTAATTAATTGAGAATTTAAATCATAGTCATGCAGGGTTGTTTCGTTTATATAGTGATATTGAGATTTTTCAATATCTAAGAGGGTCTTACTGTTCAAACAAGGTTCCTTCTAACTACGATGTTGGAGTGACGTAACACCCTGTCTATTTGGCGATATCTAATGCATTACAAATACTTTGAAGATTGGATTTTTCCCCTGGGAGAAAATGGGAGGAAAAGGGAGTAAAGAGAGAGTTATCCCTCTTCAAACCTAACTTTTAACAGATAAAATTCTCCAAGTAAAAAAAGGAAATATCAAAGAAATATCGACGTATTTTTTGTCGAGCGGAATTTAAATAGTTTAGTGTGAATACAAATTAGACGGCAAATTTATTCAATGTCAAAAATGCAAATACATGAATGTAAATTCTGTCCCGAGCGAAAGACGTTTTATAACGACTCTACAGTTTTAGCGAATTTTCCTTTTAAGAAATCGCTAATGAGATAAGCGGCATGGCAAAAGTCGTACCTTGGAGTAAGTCTAAATCCGTTTCAGAGGTCTCTTATCACGACAAAATAGGTTATATATAAAGCGAGACTATAAATGTTTCGACAAATCGTCTTTTTGGCGAAACATAACATTTTGATATCACTGTTATCAGTGATAACAATACGTGTTTGTCGGTTCCGAGAGTTTTTAAATTATTATATAAAAATGAGTGAAAAAAAATGTACAATATTGTTGTTCAATATGTAAAATAGACTTCGATGTTGACAGCGAAATAGTAAATTGTGACTTTTGTAATAACGAAATGCATGAAGAATGCATAGAAGTGACGGTGTCTGAAAAGCGAGCATTCAAGCTGAAGAAAGACCGAATATTGAAATTATGGTGCAAGAAATGCCCCATTATCGGTATAAATGAAGTTTTAAAGATACTTAATGAAATTAAAAGTGAAATTACAGGTATAAAATCGAAAATAAATAATATTAACTGTAAATGCGCAAAAAAAAACCGGAGGACATTGATAAGGAAAAACCGCCAAACCGGAATGACATATCAGACGACAGTGCGACCACTGGAAACGAATTTCAAGACATAATAATCTGCGACAACACTGACGATATATCAGTTGAAGATAAAAATGTAAATGCACAACAAAACGGTAGTTATGCGGCTGCTGCTAAGAAAAATGGAAAGGATAGTTGTAAAAAGAATGGTACATCAAAAACAACAAATAAAAAGAAATTAAATACGCAAAGCGAGACACTGAATGATAATAATGAAGAGTACGGCAGCGATAGTGAAAGCAACGAGGAATAGAAAAATAAAATTAAGGATAACAAAGATAATGGTGAATCCAAAAGAAACTCGAAAGCATTCGCTAAAAGTGCGACCATAAAATCAATAGGAACTTCAAACTTAGCCATTAAAATAGTAAAGAGGAAGAGATCACTATTTATATCCAGATTTACTAATGAGACTGAGACCAACAACATCAACGACTACATTAAAAAACAAAACTTTACTGCTGAATTTGAAAATCTTGAGATTAAAACAAGGGACTTATCTGCTTTTAAAATTACAGTAGATGCTGATAAATATGACGTAATTAGTGATCCTGATTTTTGGCCAGAAGGACTTTTGCTGAAACCTTTTTTTCACAGAAGAGCCTTCAAAAAAGTGAAACTCAAGGTAAGCAACGTAAACTAAAAGGCATTTATACAAATATACAGTGCATTAGGAACAAACTAGATCTGTTAGACGTGCTGATTCATGATAATCAACTAAAAGTAATAATAACTACAGAACACTGGTTAAAGGAAGAAGAAGTGAATCTGTATATCCCGAAAGGTATCTCAACGTTAACTGCTTTCTTTAGAAGTACCTGTAAAGGAGGAGGATCTGCTGTTTGGGTTAAAGAGCAAATTTTGTATAGGGAACTGAGTAAAATTAAGTTATCAATCTATCGGTTGAATCTCATTGCGAGTTCGCAGCCATTGAAATTATAAAAGAGAAAATAATCATTATATCTCTCTATAGACCACCAAATGGTGATTTTGAAATATTTATAAAACAAACAGAGCTTGCTATGATAGAAGCTGGAAAAACTAAAAAACAGATAATAATGGCCGGTGATTTTAATGAAAATTCCTTAAAAAAAACGGCAAGAGTGCAAAAAATTAATAATTTATTTATGTCTTTCCTAATGTATGAAAAAGTAATGGAAGCAACAAGAATAGATAGGAAAATTGACAATATTTTTGCCACAAACGCCTTAGCGATTAAGGTAAAAGTAAATGATAAAGAAGAAATCTCAGACCATAAAATTATTCATTTTGAAATTGAAAGAAATACTACTTTCATGAAACAAGAAGATGTGAGAGGAAGATACATTTCAGATAAAGGAATAAAGATATGGTGTTCGCCTCTTAAACAAATTAACTGGTCATTCCTAGATAAAGCAGAAAGCACTGAACATCGAGTTCAGGAATTTATAGATAAAGTTAAAGGTGAGTACGAAATGGCATTTCGCATCATTACCAAAAACCTGAAATAAAAAAAGTAAACAACAACCCTTGGTACACAGAAAAGGAGAAAAAGCGAGGCGAGATCGTAAAAAATCTTTACGACTTTGGTAAAAGTGACAGGCAAGGACCAGTATGGAATAAGTATATTGAAGAAAAAAAGAAATATGTTACAGAAATTAAGAAAGCAAGGTTCCAATACAATAATCATATAATTGAGGATTCACACAATAAATCTAAAACAGTGTGAATTGCCTGAATATTTTCAGGCTAGTATAAGTCGGTACGTACTCGGAAGCGTAGAGCCATCAACTAGAGATGTAGTTGTAGCGTTCGTAGGTAGGTTAAAAGGTACTTTTCCAGATTAGGTGTCCCCTATTTTAAAGGCCAAAACTTGAAGGTGATGCTCCATGTGATGAAAGTACCTATTTGTTTACCGCCAAAGCTTTTTACTATACCAATGGTCGAGGAAAAAGGTAAGTTAAGTAGAAATTAGTATTGTTAAGAAAAATATGAACACTCATAAGTGAAGAGAGGTTGAGAATAATAATGTAGAAAATATAACACAAACTGTAAATTGTAAATATCGCAAATTATTGAAAGAAAAGAAAGTTAAACAGGATTATGCATCGAGTTTCTAAGCATTCATTATCTATATAATGAGAGTACAGATTTTTAAGATGACGCTGAAAGTTTTGATAAGATTTTAGTCGACTTATAAAGTCTTGCCAACATTTTTTCCATAATAAAAAGCATCAGTCTCTCCACAAAATATATTTAAATAGCAAACCAGATTTTAACCTACAAAGGTCATCATTAGGCCCAATTAAAACAAACAAATTATTTATCTTGTTTGCTGTATTTAGGCCTGAAGATGATCTTTGTTGGTTGAAAGCCGGTTTGCTGTTTAAATATATTTTGTGGAAAGACTGATGCTTTTTGTTAAGATTTACCTTAATAAATCTTGCGCTGCCTTATTCATAGTATTTATTTTCTCCATCTCCAAATAGTTTGTTCTTTGTAGCACTGGAAAGTTTATAGAACTCCATCTCAGGCTTGATCAAAGGGACTTTAGTTCTATAAAAAGTTTTGAATGATTTATTTAATTAATATATTTCACCTATCATTGTAGGCATCTTCAGAATCTATATATACAAACTACATAAATAAACTATTAAAATAAATAAATAAACAAACAAACACAATACATTAATGGAAAGACCAGAAAAATCACGGCTTGAAAATAAAAATGATATAAAACAAATTATCTTCTTAATCTTCACAAGTTTTATTGTCACAAAGTAATATGCCAGACAGTTCGCTCAACAAACTTGTTCGTTTTCTTAAATAAAGAAAAATTGGAGAATTCTGTTTGTTCGTTTAGAGTATGAGAATCCGAATTATTGGTAGATAAATAAATTTCTAACTCTTTACGCGCATGAAACATTCTTTATAAATAACTCTCATACCTTTCTCATCGCCATACTTGTGGTCGGAGATGAGAATTTCTCCATTTTCCTAAAAATGACATTTTTAAGTATCCCTACTCTTGATATAAAGATAAGGTAACAGGAAAGAATACAATGTAACTTGAATATCGCCTATAAGTAGGTAAATAATATTTCTATATCAATTTATATGTTTGTGTAACACTATTATAAAGGATGTTTAAAAATTACTAACGTCTTAAGATAAAATCTGTTTGGAATTAAATATAGGTTGGATTTCATGCGATGTGAAATGCAACAATCATGCAACATTCCTTTCATGTTTAATGTCATGCATTGCCAATAAGACATTGTGTTGACCAATAACATGGTCAACACAATTATGTTACATGGTCAACATTTATGTTACATAAATATGTAACATGTTACATATTTGAAGAATACTTGAGTCAACTCATGTAGAGTGATAAATTGGAACCTAAATTAGTTTATCTTTGGTTGGTGTTAGTTTTAGCTATGTTTATAGTAAGTGTGTTGTCTCTAGTATCATAGAATTTTCATTAGTTACTGTTTATACAGCTCAATTAGAATCCCAAGGAAAACAATTTAATTATATAAGTAAAACTTAACTCTGAGTAAGAGGTGACGCATTGATGGAACTATTTCACCTGTTTCGATGAACAGGGTGGATCATGTTAGATTCACCAACATTAAATCTTTACAGAACTACTTTTGATTTGAATGTCTATGACCTTGATTTCCCCCAAACAATGTCCTAGACATTCGGAAATCATCTGTACAGTAAATTTACACTTGCGAGTTCGAATAAACCATTATTATTTTGGTAATTTGTAGCTATATTTATGGTAACATAATATGATATTTTGATACTACTTTTATTAACTTAAAAAGTTTAAATCAAATCATAATAATGCCAACAATGAAAACACCATTAATCCGAAATAATAAACTGCACAGGCTTCCGCGGTTATTGTGAAAATTTAGGTCTTCCAGCGGTGAGCGCGTCAAAGTAGATAAAAAATACGAAGTTTCGCTTCCGCTGCGGGAAGCATCTTCAGAGATGAAGGCCATCATGGATGAAAGCACTATGCTCTACGAAACTAAACTGAGCATTCACGCCTTACACGAATTGGTCAGCACATCATCCGGACAGGACAGACCCTTCGCGACCTTAAAGTGGTTTACGTCCTATTGGATCTTCGACGAACCCTACTATCTTTTCTCATGGCAATGATTTTCGTTCGCGAAGACAAGGACAGAAACATGTATAAAAAAGGCAACCCATGTCTCCACTCTTGGAGAGCATTGTGATTTTATTCATGATGTCCTACATCCCTGAAGAATCCTCACTCAGTGGAAGCGAAACGTCGGATTCTTCATCTACATTGACGCGGTCACCACCGGAAGCTCTAAATCTTCAATAAAAAAGTATATTTATTTATACTGTACATAAATATACATATACAAAGAGCTTAAAATGCTTTATTTTCTAATGAAACAAGCATATTTAAATAAACCAGTTTTTCGTGAATAGAAAAACATAAATTATTACATCGGCATGTAAATTCTTCATATTAATACCACAGAGGTCTGAAAATATTTGGAAGGGTTGCTGGAAAGAATTCGTCGCAATACGGCACTGGTGACACTATGATAGATCGACATGCCCCCCCCCCCCTCCAACCAGCAGCTCTGGTTATTAAGTACAATATTATTGATTTTAAAATTAGTCTCAAGCTCTATATGTAGAGATATTTTAATACTTATGATGTCAAAGTATGCAAATACGTATTATATCTAAGGTAATAGAAACAGACTTAATTCATCCCAAAAGCGGTAACGAAATTACATAATTTGGGCATTAGTTACCTGATAAAAAATGGTCACGACCATTTTTTCCCAATATTGGGTCGCAGGCAATTATTGTTGGATGGCGAGAAAATTATAACGAAAAATTTCACCATTAATAAATAAATTTTTAAAAAATTGTGCATGGGGTACCTAGGAACTTTTTCTCATTACATCGGATTCGCTACGCTCATCCTCCTTGCTTCGGACTCGCTGCGCTCATCCTTCTTGCTTCGGACTCGCTTCCCTCGTCCTTAGAAAATACAATTTGCCAAATTTATACTACAGCATGTCCTCGGACTCGTATCGCTCGTCCTCGGGTAGTAAATGGATCCGTGTCATTCTCAGCGGTCATCCACAGCACTGACCACGCTCAATGCTGCTTGACTTTTATGATCCAACAAAAATCATGGATGTACTTGTCGTATTGAAACGAAACTAAGAGTACTTATTTATTAAGTAATGGTGTACACTTGTATTAAGTTTCAACTTAATTGGGTTATTTTCCCATTTTTAACAATTTTCTTATAAAACGTACACAAGTCATTTGATAAAAAATGAAGTAATGCTGATAGTGTATGTAGTGATATGTAGTGACTTACATACGTATGTAGTGACTCACATACGTATGTAGTGACTTACATACGTATGTAGTGACTTACATACGTATGTAGTGACTTACATACGTATGTAAGTCTTATACATGGCTACATATCTTCTCTTTTCCTTTTATACATGCACCTCTATAAAAGGTTTTTTGGTCAAGTAAATTGTTTCTATTCTAAGCTGAATTCAGCGAACGGGTAAATAGGGGCATAGCCCGTTTTCGTTACTGCATTGCTAGAGACTTACCGTATTCAGCAATACAGTAAGTACATGATTTTTAAATTATTTTGGCCATAATTCAAAATCTAATAAAATATTAAGCCCGCAAACTTGTTAATATTATAAAGATAAGGCCACAGGGTATAGTTAACATCCAATTTTTTGGGTCGCTGATCAAAATGCTTTGAAAAGGCTGCTCTATATCACCTCTACTTGTACTAACAAAGCTCTGTCGCCTCTATTATCATAGCTCTATGATAAAAAAGAAACAAAGCCCCTAACTTTGCTTTCTGCCACCTCTAATAAAATAGCTTTATGAATTAATAGCCACAAAGAGAGCGTCAACTTTTTGCCAAAAGAGAAGTAAAATTTCTTTTCCAATAATTTTCCTTCACTAGCAGGACCGACTTATAATAAAAATTGAGCTTTTCATCTCCATCACCTCTTTTATCGCAATCCGTCGATCTTTAGCTCCTTGATTTACCGGAGTTCAATCTTTTGGAAAAAGTTTTGACTTTAAGACTTTAAAGTTTTAATAAGGTTATCAAAAGTTTGGAAACTTAGTTAATTCCTTGTTTTAATCCCCAAGTTCAGATTAAATTTAATTTCTATTAATTTGATTACAGGTTTGAATATGAGATAATTGACGAGAAATTCCCCACCTAAGTTTAGTAATTTATATTCATCGTTTAGTTTTGTTTGTTTTAACTTTCTTTCATTGTAGTTGCAAAACTGTCAAATTATTCATTTTATATTACTTTTGTTCCTTAGGATTAAACTGAGTTTTGAAGGACTGTCTAATTTAGATCAGTGTTGATTACAATAAGAAAGCAAGAAAGCACGCGTTTCAAAGAAAATTCGCTTGGCTTGCGGAGCTCCGCGCCAGAATTATTTGGTTACTTAACGTACCCGTAACATTATTTTACTAAACCGAGCAAATATTTAAAGAAATAATCGAAGAATCAGCTACCGTCGATAAATATCCCTGGACCGGTTTCGGCATAACGCCATCATCAGCAGGCGGGGCAACACTCGAGCTTTCAACTAATAAAGTTAAATCAGTGATTAACTTCTAGTCTCATCTTCAGAGGGCTCGTCGTGCTCATTGAGACTAGAAGTTAATCACTGATTTAACTTTATTAATTGAGAGCTCGAGTGTTGCCCCGCCTGCTGATGATGGCGTTATGCCGAAACCGGTCCAGGGATATTTATATCCAGCAGCAAGTATCGACGGTAGCTGATTCTTCGATTGCTTCTTCAACTTGCGGTAAATATAACCTTTTTAATTTAAAGAAATCTCTAAAATAATAGTACGCATCCGCCAAGATTTGAACACGATGTCTTTTAATCTGTAGTTCAGTGCTCTATCCACTTATCTAATTAGAGAGATACTGGTCCTGAAACCATTTGTAGTACTTAAGGTACTCTTCACTCTCTACTAAATTCCGTACTAAATTTTTTCTTTATAAACTAAGTGTTTTCTGGTAATTTTATCTGGATATTTAGGGTGTTTAGGTTGCATAAACTGGTTTTACTAGATTTTTAATCTAGATGAACAGAAACAACCTTACCTTTACTTATTTTTTCGCTTGTCCTCATAATAAACAATTCGGCAAATTTATACTGCAACATGTCTTCGGACTCGCTTCGCTCGTCCTCAGATAGTAAATACATCTGTATTATTCTCAGCAGTCAACTATGCAGCACTGACCACGCTCAATGCTGCTTAACTTTTATGATCCAACAAAATTCAAGGATATACTTGCCGTATTAGAACGAAACTTAACGTACTTATTAATTAAGTAAACATATATTATACCTGTACCAAAGTTATTGACTTCTTCGGCTTCACCTCGTGAGTTAGTTAACTGACTGGTTTCCTCGGCAAGCCTTGGTAATTAACAAAAAAATCCCACAGAAAGCCTTAGGATTTAATAAATATGGGCTAACTCCTATATGGAATTATTCTCCGATTTTTTTATTCTTTTTTTTTTAAATCGTACACAAATCATTTTATAAAAATTGATCTAATGCTCATAATGAGATGAAACTTGTCATATGTAAATCTTATACATGCGTCTGGCGTTTCATGTTATTATCACGATCTTTCTTCATTAATGGATATTTATGACACATATTTTAATTAATGTTTTGTTGTAAGGGTGGTACCCATACTTAAAATCACCAGTCAGTCGGCTTTCGTGTTATCAGTAGAATTACATTGTGTTTAAGGTCCTATGCTCCTTCAATATTAGTATTATTCTAAGCTTGTAGTAAACTACTGGCGCCCAACTAGTGGACATTCAGGAGCTTCAACAGCTACAGTAAAAAAACTCTTTTACTGTCGCCGACAGTCAAAAGAACTACGAAACTGCTGCAGACTTTAAAAACGCATTTCACCTACTTTCTTGACAATGTAAAGTGTCTACTTTACAGCCGCCCATAAAAATTTAAGTTTAAAAAACGCTGTTTTCATCATAGAATAAATAATACACTGATAAATCGATTGCTGGTAAATTAAAGACACATTATTCTGTCGCTCCGTTGTATAAGAACTAGAAATAAATAAGTCTGTAGCTGTCTTTGAATTTAAAGTAATCGAAGTTTTATTCCCTCCATCTTTTCCTTCACATTTCCGATAATTCATCCATTTGTAAGATGTACTTTCTTTCCGACTAATTTGTCCTGGCTTCTTTTAAATCGGATTTTCCTTTTTTTGAAAATGTCTCCTGACTTTCCTTAATCCTTTTAAGAATAAGAAATCCTTTTTTTTGGAAATTCTTTAATAAATGCAGTGCAATTCTTTCAAATAGCGAAATGGCTATATTCTTGCAAGAAAAGCGAAGTGGATATTTTGAATAAATTAAATAAACTGGTACGAGGTACCTCGGAACTTTTTATCATCATATCAAGTTCGCTACGCTCGCCCTCAAAATATATAGAAGTCGTTAAATTTATAGTGCAACTCGTCTTCGGACTCGCTTTGCTCGTCCTCAGATACTTAATACATCATAATACACATACAAGTAATACACATTTGCGACATCCTATACTCACGGAAAGATGCATTCCAAAGAAAATTCGACCGATATGCGTACCGCCATGGCAGAATTATTTCGTAGCTATAAACTTATATTATAACGTAAATAAAACAATACAAATTTATCGTCCTCCCCAGAATTCAAACCCAAGTACCCTGTATTTCCTAATTTGAGTGCTCGTTTCGACTCCGGACCATTTTCATTCAACTCACATGCCCAATAAACATCAAAAACGACTCCATCCTTGAGATATATTTAGTACGTTCACACACAATTCTAGATCCGCGGATCGTATAGTATATACGATCTCTCAATACGGTAATATTAGCTGTAAGAACCATGTGGAGGGGATCCGATCGCATACGCTAGAACTAGGGAGATGGAATCTAAATGGATCCCCCGATACGCTGTATGTACCTTTAGAGACGATCGTATTTAACGGATAACCTTCTCGTCGGACTTTTATTTCACTTCAATATTACCGTTTTTGATCAAATAACTTTTGGAATATTATTTTTTTAGTGTAAATTTATTATTATACAAAGAAATCACAATTTAATTAAATAAATATATTTTTGTTTTAAACTTCCTTATAACCAAAAGTGAACCTTCACTATAAAAGACGCCGTGTTTTGGCGGGATCAGTTATCACGTAATCTCACTCGATTGACTAAACAAATACGCTGTAAGAACCGTGAAGTTAGTTGGCCGTATGCAATACGATCGCCTGTTAAATACGCTGTGTGCGTAGTAATTGTTAACCGAGCGTATGACAGGGTATCCGGTACATGACCACCATTGTTTTGAGTGGTGTTAGTATTCCAGACCGATTTTATACGATTCAGCCATGACTCCCGCCATAAATTTGCTAAAATATATAGGGTCTAATCTGAATTTCAAAGTTAAATGTATAGGGCGCCATTGGGGCACATTGTGGGCGCCATGGGGCACTCTCTATATGCTCAATAAAAAACTTTAATATACATAATATAAATGCCAAGTCTCAAAAATGTATATTATAGGTATGATAAGAAGAAATAAAACTAAACAAGTTTCCGTCTCTCCACTCATTATAATTACTAATACAAAGCCGACTTGCAACCGTTAACGGTCATCATCAGTGCCGGTGATTATTAAAAAAGTAGATCTGTAGTCTACCAGTGAGTCTAATGGTACAAACTTGACTTAATAAAATTTTAGTTTTATTTCTATTATAGGGTTAAAAAATTAAAAGAGTGGACTTTTGGACCACTCTGTATAATCCTTATTTTTTATTTTATTATATAATGGCAAGACATAAGAAAATTTTTATTTTTTTAAATCAATTACGAGCGGAAAAAAGTTTCCTAATCTCATTAGAGGTTCTTTGTAGTACTTGTGTGGGACACGAATGAACATATTTCCCCCGTGTAGTAATAGAGTTTCCAGCAAGTCATGCTTGGAATGAGGACGGCCAAGCAACGAACAGGGTTTAAACTGTCCAACTCTGACATGGGTATTAGGCATCAGGAGAGACATCTGTGCAGGGGGGAAAACTATCTCGAGAAAAATTATAAACTTAGACCGGACAAATAACTGGAAAGTGAAATGTGTTAAAGAAAATTTGACATAGAAAAGTTTCAAATATAACCGCAATTACGAAAAATTTATAAAATAATAAAAATTAAAATGAAACAGTTAAAAATTTTTAAAAACCAATGAATAAGTCTAAGGCTTTTAAAACAGAATCAGGTGGAATCTTAAAAATAAGAGGCCTTTGCCGTCTTCGGCCTCTAGGCCTCTATGGAGCGTTGGCGCTGAGGGCCATTTGCGGCCCCCCAACCCTCTTATTATCAAATGTATTTATCATATTTTGTCAATCAATAAGACCAGAACATTAAGATAATAAATCATATGTAATAGCAATAGTAGTAGTAATATGGGGGGGAGTGGTAGTGACTACCATGCAAGTAAGCCACATTGTTGGGCCCTTTTTACCAGCTCCCTAAGATAGTGTTCTACTCCTTTTAATTTACAGAACAGCCGTGGATTTCTATGGTTCCTCTCATGCTTTTTTCAAGCAATCATACATGTAAAAATATTGTCACTGACTTTTATAGTATAGTGAAAACTAGGAACGAGTCGTGCCCTTACTGTTAAGCCAAACCTCCATACACTTTAAACTACAAGGCAGACACACTAGAGTATTATAATGAATCTACTATAAGGGTCCTAAATTTTGCCTATACCTAGTTTCATTTGGGGTAAGGGATCTTTAACGAGTACCTGACAACGCAAAGGCTCGAGACCACCGGCTTTACGTCCCTTCTGAAGGAAGGGACGTAAAGCCTCTCATAAAAATCCCAGAGGTCCGCGCTGGGATTAAACCCATGACTAAATAAACTCAGAAGTTTAAAGTCCATTCATTCTGTGTATTGGCCGCGTACCTTAACCACTACACCACGAGTGACCCTTATAAATCATATGATACTACCGAGTTTTGCAAAACATGAATAGTTGACACAAAATAATTTTGCGAGAGACTCCTAGGAAATGTAACAAGCAAATTGTTACACTAGCATTGCATTTTGCTTGCATTGCATTTTGCTTGTTACATTTCCTAGATGTCTCTCGCACAATTATATTGTATAAAATGTAACTTCGTATTTTCGTTAACCATGTGTAAAAATTTCAGTTTGGTGTAAAAACTTTTTGGAGATTTGTCATTATTTAAAATGTTTTAGGGTCATTATTGGGGGTTTATGACGTCACACATACTTTATATTCGGGACATTAGCAAGGTTGATTTTTGTACTAAGTTTTCTTTCCATTCTATACAAGCTGAGACCAGTTAGGGGAAAAGCGTGGGGTCAGGCACCAGGGCTAGTTTCTGCACTAGCAAGCTGCAGAAACAGTTAAAGCTGGTCGAGCCAGCTTTAATAGCCCGGGGCTAAGCTACAAAGAAGTTAAATTTAAATAATTCCTGACAGAGAGAGATAGGGAAGAGACAGTTAATTACACAAGGGAATACCGTACCAAAATTTGTGAACCAAGATAGGAACCGGATCTTGACTGCCGCTACCCGGAAAATCCGAGCCGCGGCTCAGCGAGAGGAGCGAGGCTTAGGAGAGGGGAGTCAGAGACGCGAGTCAGTAACCCCCTACTACTTCACAAAGCGAGCAAAGCAAACTTCTTTGCATATATTTGCATGCGTATACTTTTGTCAATCTAGCGAGCCAAGCGATCCGTGTTTAATGAATTTAATAATACATTTTATCATTTACTATTATATTTACATCAATCTAGTAAGCAAAGCGAAATTAGTTTTTATCAATATTAAAATATTCTAGCGAGCCAAGTGAGCCCATTTTTACTATCCTACTTTTTACTTTCAGTGAAGCAAGCCTCTTGGCGTATATATGCCTATATATTTATAGTAATCTAGCAAATGAATCGAGCCTCATTTCCTACTATTACTGCTATACAGTAATGAAAACTTATACTCAGGTCTCAGCAAAGCAGGCCAACAAAATATATATTATAAACCTGAGAAATTAAATACACAACTCTTAGTACAGCTTTTTAAACTTGTACGTTGGATAACTACAAGACAATGTGGAGTGCTTTGACAATGTTCCTCAACTATTTCAATATTGTTTGACAAACTTTGGACTTCTTAAAATTTTCTTCTCTTTCGTCGAATTTTCCTTTGTAATTTGGATTACCTCGGTATCGCTGTTTTTCAAGAGTTTTATTTTGTAAAGGGGATCCAAGTTTTGGGAAATTTCCCAAAATCCTCATGTTGTTGCACGGGGAAAAACTTTTTATTTTTACTTCAAAAAGTTCATATGTGAGAAATTTTAATAAAATTGTTCTCTGAGTTTTTAATTATATTTCCTCTTATTAATAACGAAACTTTTATTTCTCCCTTCAACCCGCTAAGTAGCAGGTACATAGGTTATTTAAAAACTCTTATACAAGTTTTATTTAGTTTTTTTGAAATCGATACAATTTTTAAAATATTTAAATTTCCAAACTTAGATTAAAAATATCTTAGAAACGATCGTGTTAAAACTAGTCAGTGCTTAAATTGAAGCATACGCAACTGCTTAAACAGCTTGATGGATCAAATTTAGTATCCCTATTTCGATGGCACAAAAATGTGATTAATTCGAAATAAAGGGCTACCATCTAATTATAATTTCAATTTGTCTATAAATGATTTTTGATGTTTACGTTAAGTCATTATTGTGAGTTATTCATAAATAGTCCATATCAATAGAGTTCTGTACTTTTATATCATTAGTTTCTTTTTTAATAATTAGAATAAAATGGCTTATAGTTCTATATCACAATAAAAACAGCGTATCACTTAGTAGTAGCTATATATTTCTGCCAACTCTGTGGCCATTTTCAGGCTTTTAAACAAAAATAAATAATAAATAGAACTATTTTTATTTGCCAATAAGTATACAAAATATACAATAGCTTGAGGTAAAATATATTTCTAAATAATACATCAAATAATTAGAAAACACTTAGCAATTATTTATTAAATTATAAACTCTGATAAATAGTAAATGGGTTTTTTGATGAACAATTCTTTGCATTTTGATTTAAAAAAAAATATTTCAGCAATGTCTTTAATATCTTGTGGTAACGAGTTATACAATACCACCCTTGAACTAAATTTATATTTTGTAGTTTTATGTTATTGTATTTTATTTTTATTTCTGGTATTATAGTGGGGCTTATCTCCATTTTTTGTACGCCAAGATTTTTCTTTACTTGAGCTAGCTGGTTTAGTATATATATGGCTGGTATTGTTAAAACTTTAAATTTCCTAAATAATGTCTTGCAGGATTTCCTAGGTGTTATATTGTCTATCCATAAAAATGTATGAATCTTAAAAAATACAAATTACAATCAACTTAAATAGAAACACAAACATTATATAAAATTTAAAAAAGGCTAACCAAGAATAAAATAATTAAACATTAACATTTTTAATTATTTAATTTAACTAACCAATAGCCGTTAAAAAGAAAATAATTAAACAAAAATTAACTCGAGACCGAGTTAATTGTTTGATACGAAGTGTACAAGGATTGAAACAATACAGAGGGTTATCATAACCCGAGATTTACTACGTTTGGTTTTCTTCCTTGGAGCATACAAACTGATCTTCCTTAGCCCGGACCTATGTTATCTTATGAATACGTAATGCAAATATTTACCTTCCTTCAAAAAGAAGAAAAAGAATAAAGATAGAATAAAGTATATATAGTTTTTACTTTTCCTCATTTATACTGTATGTATGTAGGGGAAGTATTGTTTGTATAAAATCCGAAACCGGGATGACACCGGAATTATCTGTTTCAGGTGTTTTAAGACCTCCTAAATAGTTTTCACAAAGTTGTCTTGTCTGTATGTGTGTGACTTTTATCATCGTAGCTTCCAGTGTATTTATGCTAGAGAGTTGAAACTCTGTACAAAAATCAGTCTATAGGTGTAGTTGTCCTACTAGAAAAACAATTTTTTTAAATTTATGTTTTCAATGATTCTATTTTTTCTTATCCTTATTAATTTAAATATTTGCAGATGTCCTTTTAAATTGTCTGAAATTCATGATCCCAAGAAAAAGTGCAAAAAAATATTTCTGCATTACCTTGTGCGATCAAACTTTTTAAAACTAAGCTATTTCGACATTAAAACTTATTATGATGAAATGAGCTCGGTGCAGTAATAATAAGTAATGAACAGTACACACGAGTTTAAACCTCGAAAATATTTTCGGCTCGCGAAAACATGATGTAAGTGAAATGGCATCGATTTTTTAGGTACATTAAGTAGACGATAGTTACAGCTGTAAGAAAAAATAGTTTCAGCTAAAAATAGAGCTAAATCTAGATAAAGGTGTAGGATATAGCTGAAATAGCTCTATAATATAATGCCGTGGTGGATATAGCTCTAAAGGACATGAATAGAGTGGGAGTAACATAGGTTTTAAAGATAAGATAAAAAGGAAGAAAAAGACGATATTTCTTTTCTGACACAAGATAGCGAGTATTCTGGTTAAACTTGGCATCCTATCTGTATTGTAACTGGACTGGAATATAACTTTCTAGAGAACAATGATAAATCTATGAATTAAAATTAATGGATTCTAATGAATTCTATTTGTTCTTAAATTTTATAAAGCAATAAAATTGTATAAAAACAAAAGTGCAAAATAGAAGGAAATAAAGCAACTATTTTTGGCGAATTCTTGGTGAAAACAAGAAAAGCCTTGTTGGCAATAAGAGAGCTTTGGTGGGAATAGGAAGGCCTTGCTGAGAATTGGAAAGCCTTGCTGGGGATAGGAAAGCCTTGCTAGGAATAGGAAGGCCTTGCTGAGCATTGGAAAGCCTTGCTGGGGATAGGAAAGCCTTGCTAGGAATAGGAAGGCCTTGCTGAGCATTGGAAAGCCTTGCTAGGAATAGGAAGGCCTTGCTGAGCATTGGAAAGCCTTGCTGGGGATAGGAAAGCCTTGCTAGGAATAGGAAGGCCTTGCTGAGAATAGGAAAGCCTTGCTAGGAATAGGAAGGCCTTGCTGAGAATAGGAAAGCCTTGCTGAGAAAAGGAAAGCCTTGCTGGGAATAGGAAAGCCTTGCTGAGAATAGGAAGGCCTTGCTGCAAATAGGAAAACCTTGCTGAGAATAGGAAAGCCTTGCTGGGAATAGGAAGGCCTTGCTGAGAATAGGAAGGCCTTGCTGAGAATAGGAAAACCTTGCTGAGAATAGGAAAGCCTTGCTGGGAATAGGAAAGCCTTTTTCTGTAGCAGTGGTCCACATGCCGGGCTAATTTCTTTTGGAATGCGTGCTTCCATGCTTAACAATTAATTTCTTGCTTAAGGTTCCGGTTTATACTTTATAACTTGAGCAGTTACTCTATTATAAAGCACTACTCGTAAGCCATTGTTTCAACATTTTAGTATCTTTAAGTGGTCATCATCAGCTCTGGACAGGATTTATTCGAATTAGCACCCCGAAAACATTAAAAACGACACTACTCAAAATTTACTTTTTACCAATCGAAATTTCGGTTTTCATTAATTGACTATGTTTTTTTCAATTTGTTGGTCATTTTGAAAAGTCGTATCGACTTTGGACTAATTCATTCGATTCAGCACTCAGCTTACTATGCTCTAGAGGAGCAATCATAATAGACTCCAAGACCAAACGTGGAAGGATCGGTCATAATAAACGTAGTTCATAGTAAGTTTATCTAAGTTCTCTCACATTTTACTTTACTAGTTCTTAGCGAGTGTTGCCCAACCTGCTGATGATGGCGCTAATATAATACTGTTGCAGAAATATTCATACTAAACAGCAAGTATCGAAAAACACGTCTGTTTCATTAACTCAGTATAAATTTTTAAAATAAATAAATAAACAGTCACGATTTAACAATAAATTCAGTTTAGGTCCTCATAATCTTAAAATTCTTCCAGTTCATTTATCCAGGCTACATCAGAGGTTAAACTGTTCCTCCACTACAGTTATAGCATTATAATTCATTTCGTGTTTTTAGTTTGAGCTTAAAAGATAAAAAAAAAAACGTTGAATTATTATTTTTAGAGGTAATATTTTCTGTGAAGGATTATAATTCGTGATAATATTTTATAAAGCTGATAAACTCTCGCCTCTATGTTTAGATTTTTTTAACTCTATCTCACTTCATCAAAATCATATTTTTAATACTTTAGAGCTGCTGTAAAGCATTTTATAAAACCTAAATTATAAGATTAGTTGTTAATAAGTATCACATGAAAATGCAGGGATATGACAGATATTTAAATCTTGGCGCAAAGAAATCTTATGTTAGCCGCAATGTAAAACCTGTAGTACAACCATGCAGCCTCCATGGTCGAGGGCGCCATGGCTTCAGTAATTATACTGACTTTTGACTACGGAGGTCGGTGGTTCGCATCCCAGGTTACGCTCTCTGTTGGTATAAGATTATTGTTTAAATAAATTATCGCCAAGTTTAGATTATACTCGGAGTGTAACGATTCCTATTTCCATATTAGGTGGTTCACGCAGAGGTCATCTCTGATGGGCTGCAAAGCTCTTAACAGGCAATATTAGTTATTAATACTATACAACCGTATGGAGTATTATTTCCACGTAGAAATCTTCGACAGAGTATTTGTGTTCAGTGCTTTTCTAAGCCTAACTCGGATTGAATCACTAACTCAAAATTCAAGTGCAGACTAATGGATTTAACAATCATATGTACCAGGAAACTATGATACTGAAGACGATGAGCGGGCTGACCAACATGCCTGGGGTTTAGCTATTTCTTCCTCTCTAGATCTTGTAGTAGGTGTTGCTATACTGCTTAGACAGCTCTAAAGACAGGCTCGTGGTTAGCCATTTTAGAAACCTGTAGATTCATTCTGCTGGGATAAGAGAGTCCGAGGTACTCATTAAAGGACCGTCTAAAAGCCTTACCATCAATTTTATATCTCTTGGGAAGTATTTTTTACTCAATAACTAGCGCCGCCTAGACTTGATGAGACTGCCCTTTCTTCTTTTAGAATCTGCTTTAAAATCATCATTTAAAAGCTCTATAAAAATAATAATTTAAAGCTCTCTAAAAATCACCATTTAAAAACTCTTTAAAAATCAACATTTAGAAGCTTTTTAAAAAATCAACTTGTAGAAGCTCTCTAAAATTCATCATCAAATAGCTATCAAAAATTAATCATTTAGAAGCTATCTAAAATCAATCATTTAGAATCTATCTAAAATTAATCATTTAGAAGGTCTCTAAATATCATCATTTAGAAGCTTTTTAAAAATAATAACTTAAAGCTCTCTAAAATCACAATTTAAAGCTCTTTAAAAATAATCATTTGTAAGCTCTCGAAAAAATAACTTTTAGAAGCTCTTTAAAAATTAACATTTAGATGCTCTTTAAGAATCAATTGTAGAAGCTCTCTAAAATTCATCATCAATTAACTATCAAAAATTAATCATTTAGAAGCTATTTAAAATTAATCATTTTGAAGCTCTATAAAAATTATTATTTAGATGCTCTCTAAATATCATCATTTAATTAATTAGGGCCTACGTTATTAACTCTCATACGATTGAAAAAATTATTAGGTAGTTCAAAATACGCCGCTGAAGTAAGCAAAGCTTAAAAATTCCATATGAATTACAAACGAATTACGTCCTGATTCGTACCGCTTCGTAGCACGAGTTAAAACTTATTGTGAATGCTGAGTCATGAGATAGTTCGTGCGTAGAATAAATTCTTTAGAAAAAATCATATTCGTACAAAACTGATCCTATTTATTCCACACTCGAATTTAATCCCCCCCCCCTCCCTACAGATTCAGAAAGGAAGATACTACACTTAGCAGACTGTATTAAGATAAGAAAGTTAAACGGCAGGAAAGTAGGAAAATATTAGGCTCAGTTTGCCTTAAAAGCGAGATAAACCTTGAACTCTAATACAGATAACAGATATTACTAAGCCCTTGGAACCATTAGCTTTTATTGTTATAGCCCTTCAAGGTATCATATTTGTTTCAAAGGTCTTTTACCTAACTTTACCTACATGCCTCTGACTGCTTTACTCTGAAATAAGTGAAATTATATTCAACTTATCTTTAAATAACTCAGTTATAATGATAAACACAGCCTAAAGGCTGGCACTCATGCTTTGGTCTGTTTTTTGTTCTTTTTGCTAATGCAATTTACTAAAGTACGACACACGACTAAAATCAATTGACAGCGCGGGAATATAGTGTTGAGGAACCAATCGGGTTGGCCGGATTTGAAATTGAAGGTGTGGTTTAATATCCAGGACTAACCTCATTGGCTCCCTCGCATTATTTTCCCACGCTGTCGATTGATTTTAGCCGTGTGTCGTATTATAAGAATAAAATATTCTTTTAAACACTTTTGTCCCTGAAATTTGCTAAAGTATAATATAGAGTACAGAGTACAGCTCGTTGCTCATCTTCAATACTTCGGAAATCACCTAATTTATATTGAAGTACATCTTCCGACTCGATCCACTCATCCCTAGGTAGTAAAAACATACGTTTTATTCTCAGAGATCACCCATCCAGATATTGACCTCGCTTGATGAAGCTTAACATTATTTATTCATCGATAACTGTCGTATTGAAATGAAACTAAGTATACTTGTTCTTTACATAAAGATACTTATTTATTACTTATATTAAGTAATGAAAAAATTATTAGGTAGTTCAAAATACGCCGCTGAAGTAAGCAAAGCTTAGAAATTCCATATGAATTACTGAAGTACTTACTGAAGTTACTTAAGTTATTATATTAAGTCTTTTTCATTGCACTAAATTTCAACTTAATTGAATATATTTGTATTTTCAACCACTTTTTTAAATAAGGATTCATGTCACTCGATGAAAATTTAACTAATTCTGTTAAGAAAATGAAACTTCAAATTCATTGGCCTAGTTATTGCACTAAATACGAGCTACATTTCACTTCGATCTGAATAAAGTAATAAACGGTACGAACCGGGTTATTGCGTCGACATTTCATTGCGTCGACAAGTTATTTGTCGACGCAATGATTTGTCGACGGAACGATACGGAGCCGCCTAAGCCTATACCAAGGATGTTGAATAAAGGGGATGACGCACTAAGTCGAATTGCCATTCAACAAAGTGAGCCCATCGAAAATCAAAACATAGAGATGAATGCAACACGAAACACACGTCAAAAACCAACTGCACATGCTTGGTACGAACTGCGCATGCTTATGATCCTTATAACAGCGCAGGTCTTGAAATTTAGAGGCAAACTTAACTCTCAATGGGTTTCCCATTGTTTTGCTTGCGAAGGTTATAAAGAAATTGAAATAAGTTCATACTTTTTAACTGTTTTTTTGTTAATATTGCTTAAAATTAACACCATTAAAGAAAATTAAGAACATTACAACCAAAATTGAATCTTGAAAACTAGCAAAACATTTCACTAGGCTAAAAAAAGACAAAATATTAACACATTTAACTTACTCTGTACGAAAAGTAAACGGTAAAGCTTCAATTACTCTCACTAAAGTGGCTACATAGAGTCCAAAATGTAAAATATAAGCACAAATGACTTGACAAGCACCAAATGTAACAATAACGAAAGCACTGAAGAAAGTTGAGAAGCAAAATCGACAACCAAGAATTGTATGACAACTTAGCTACATAACCTGCGTTTGGCGCCTTTTTTAATTATAGCCTAAGGGGAGGTAAGTTTGCTCCTATTTCTCTATCTCATACAACTTCCATGGGGTCAGAAATATTCCTTAATGCGTCATCCCCTTTATTCAACATCCTTGGCCTACACCGATCACGGGTAAGTAAGAATCAGGAGTTTGATTGTGCTGGACAAACATAGCTCATTATAGAAAATGACTATATGATAAATGTTATTTAGTGACCATACTGTAAAGTATATACCACGAAAAATCCATTGCTTACTAAAATTTACTGTGTTTCATCTTTAGTGATCTTAACAATATAAGTAGTAGGATCAGTTTACGAAATTTTAGTTCCAAACAGCAATTGACTTAAGCACGAGCTTGATTTAAGTAAAATGTCTAGGATGTTCAATCTAATTACTTTATCTCTTAGGTCAATTTTTTCCAATACCTTTCTAACTAACATCGCTACATATGTTCATTAAAATTCTAAAAAAATCAGTAAACTGCGAACTATCAGGTGACAAAAAAAGCAAACTAGTAGTTTAAATGAACATGTAAATACGTATTCTGAATTGAAATATATGACAGGTTGATGAATGATCACTAAGTAGACCACTGCTTTTAAAACTAAAAACCTCATAACGTATTGACCAATAGGCGACATGATTCAGCCCAATAAAGCACTGCTTAGTATAATCAACCAAAGATTAAATGGATGTTGAACTAAAAAGTTTCCATTCTCGTAAAATGCGGATGGTAATTTTATAAAACCTTTTCGAGAGGGTAACATTAAGAACAAGGTCCCTTGGTTGGCGAGCATGCAGTACTTCAGATGAGAGGGCTAAACCTTCGTATCGATTCCTCTTATTTATTAAAATTCACGGACACAATGTCTTTATGGTAATTCTCGCACTTTAAAAATCAAATTTTACAGCTGTTACATAATCGGCTGTTATTACCAGATGTATTCAATGAAGTAGACAAAGTATCATTCAACGTATAGATCAGGCAAATACTAAATTGTTTAGATTCTGAACAGGATCGACTAGTTTTCAACTTTATAGTGTCTCTACTCCCAGAGAGACTGTTCAAAGAAAATAGAATTTTCTCCTGTTTTCTTACAATCTTTACAGTTTCTACTTCACTAAATTACTTTGATCTCGTTGTTTGTTAAAAAAAAAGTTTAAAACTTAAAAAATTTTCGAAACAAAATAAAAAAACTTTGCATCCTAACTAAATGATTTTACAATAATTGACTGTATCAATTTATGCAAACATTGAGTATCTATTTATGCAAACAGACTGTGCCCTTATTTTTTAGGAATAGTAGACTGTATCTATTTATGCAAACTATGTCTTTATTTATTAGGAATAGTAGACTGTATCTATTTATGCAAACTATGTCTTGATTTATTAGGAATAGTAGACTGTATCTATTTATGCAAACAAACTCTGTCCTTATTTTTGTTAGGAATCGTAGACTGTATCTATTTATGCAAACTGTGTCCGTATTTATATGTAATAGTAGACTGTATCTATTTATGCAAACAAACTCTGTCCGTATTTATTTAGAATAGTAGACTGTATCTATTTATGCAATATGCAAACAAACTCTGTCCTTATTTGTTAGAAATCTTAGACTGTATCTATTTATGCAAACAAACACTGTCCCTATTTGTTAGGAATCGTAGTCTATATTTATTTATGCAAACAAACTCTGTCCTTATTTATTAGGAATCGTAGACTGTATCTATTTATGCAAACAAACTCTGTCCGTATTTATTTAGAATAGTAGACTGTATCTATTGATGCAATATGCAAACAAACTCTGTCCTTATTTGTTAGGAATCTTAGACTGTATCTATTTATGCAAAAAAACTCTGTCCTTATTTATTAGGAATAGTAGACTGTATCTATTTATGCAAACAAAGAGTATCTATTTATGAACCAAGTTCTGCAGTAGAAATACAGGATATTTACTTTTGTCATATTATCTTCATGATTATAACAGAAAATTAACAGGAAACTCAGGTCTCAATAGAAACCTTTTTTTCAGAAACTCAGTCAAAATTTTTAAGCCCAACTTATAATTCCTAAGTTTGTTGTATCCTTATTTATACGCAATGGTAAATTGAATTTGTATCCCTGCTATGCGATTCAAAGTATAGTAAACTGAACATTTTTAAAAATGGTTTAGCATGTTGTTAGAGCTATGCAGCAACGTTTTAATAATAACTAATTCGTTACAGCAAAATATCTCTAAAGCATCCATAGAATGTATTTTTTTGGAAACAGTGTCGAGGCTTTTATGTTTATTTGACACTGTGAGTTTTGATGTTAACCGTTTTAGGTATTAAGGAATAAATATTTGTTGAATGATAAAACCTCTTTTAACACAACTGTAACCAACGCAACAAATTATACCTTAAGAGAATAATTAGAATTGTCTATACATAAATATAATGTATTTAATTCATAGATAATTATAAAATAACTTTCTTAATAATACCTATACAAGTAAATTAAAATCAAGTCTAAATGAAAACAAAAATAAAAATGACTAACAGAAAAGAAAAATACCGTGGTAAAAGAAAAATTACTGAGAAACCTTAGGAAAACTTTGTTGGAAACCCAAGTAATTATTTCGAACTAAGTTCTGCAGCAGAAATGCAGGATATTTATTTCTGTAATATTATCTTCATAAATATAACAGAAAATTAACAGGAAACTAAGGTCTCAATAGAAACTTATTTTTCAGAAACACAATCAAACTTTTTTAAGCACAAATTACATTTCCTAAGTTGGAGTTTTAAGTCTCATAGTAAGCTGATTGGAAAAAATAAGTTTTCTAGTTTTTATTTTTATTCTAAGAAAAATTGTGATTTATTCGTTGAAATACAGTGCCTTAATGCTGAATCAAAACGGAGCAAAACAAGACTGTTGTTTGAGAGAGGTAGTGAATTGGTAGGTTAGTAGGTTTTTTGCTGACAAAAAAATCATTAAAGTGCAATTTTATTGCCAAGGGAGTAAAAGTTCATTTTACATACAATTTTATTTTTTTAAAGTAGTTATCGGGCAGTAATTATTGTCCCACGCAATAAGTTTCACGTAAAATCTAACAAGATAGAGACTAATGATAGTTGTAACTTGTTCGATTTCAAGAATTTAAAAACCATTTATTTGTTATTGTTATCATTCTAAATTCATTATCTTTAATTGGTTTAGTCAGTAGGGATAGTGATGTTTAATGTACTCTTACAAAAATAGTACATCTGGCGCTAAAGTGATTTTATTGCGGAAATTATTTATTGACTATCATTTTGTTATTGCTCGTCATTGAACAGATTTCAACTAAAAAGATTCCACTTTACCGCCTAGTAAAGTCTAAATTTACCATTTCCTTTAGTGGGATTTGCAAAATTATTAAATATTGATTTCGTAGATGATGCATTTATGAACTAAAATCAACTTCAGCGGATAGGAGCAGCAAGGTTTTGGCAAGCAACAATATTGGGACGACCTTCACCTATTCCACCATCAGAAAATTCCTTGGAAGCGTTAAAAATTCCCTTCCAGTGAAAACTAATTGTATTTATAAGAAGATGTAACTATGGAAAAGTTTACGTCGGAGAGACAGGTGGACTCATATCTACGCGTTTAGCCGAGCACATCACACACCATTGACGACGATTGTCGGTCCGCGGCCGCAGAGCATTCACGAAGTACTGGTCATCTTATTAATTTTGAAAAAAGCCGAGGTACTTGCGAATGTTTCTCGATATCGAGAACGGCTCATCAGGAAAGCTATAGAGATTGCATAGGAATAACATCAACAGGGGCATGGGTTTGAAGATTTCTAACTCGTGGACACCGCTTATCTGTTTTGGATAATTCCATAAGCCGATTTCAGCCTCTAACTACGTCACGTATAACCTAGTCATCGATTACGTCATCCAACGGAAATCCTCTATTAGCCAGCACGTCAGCCAGACAGGACAGCCTTTCACGACCTTCAAGTAGATTACGTCACACTGGACCTTCGAATCTTAACTCCTCCTCATGGATATAATGTTTGTCCTCCAGAGGTGCCCACTGACATAATACTCTCAATACACGCAGTCATATAGTGTGAGTTGTCAATGGAAAAATTCAAGTTTTCTCCAGGAGAGTAATGTCATTGATTTTAAAAATTACATGTCAGTTAACAGACTTCTTTAAATGACTAAGGAAAAATAGGAAAAAGAAAAACAATTAGAGGAAAGTAAAAAACTATTAATTGGATATTAAAGAACACATAACATCGACAGAGAATGAAAATAAACTGAGTTTTCTAAAAACTTTTCTAAACGATTCGGTATAGAGTTAGATGTCTTAAGTTTTCTCTTTCAGTTTTGAAATTTTTTTAAGAGTAACTAATTGAAATTTTGTTGAAAAATAAAATAAAAACAGCTCTTATGGCAAGGGAGTAATTCTGACATACTGCATTTAGTTCTACTATTATTACTAGAGTTACTACTTTGTACTACAACTACAATGAAAGCTCCTTCAAACTAAAGGAAAATATTCACAAAACCAAAATATTCCCTGCTTCTAATACGGCAATCTTGTATACATTTCAACTCTGCGCACAAAGTCTTAAGTAAAAATTTGTAGTATTTTAAAAAGGAATTTGCGTCTACATGAAGGAAACAATTTTTGCTCCAGCTGACTGTTTTATATAAGATTTCAAACACGGCAAATTTTCCACTATACCAAGCTAAATAATAACCATATTTATTTTACAGTTCAATAGTTTACTTTCTTATCTCCTATATGGATAAGAAAGCATTGAAACTGTAACTCACATTCATTAAAGGTCTACGTTTTAAAACCTTTGGAATCTAAAACTCGAAAGCAGCTCATTTCTGTATATTTGTAGATATGTATTGTTTGTAGTTTAAAATTTAAGATATACTTTTTCTTTTTACACTTTTTCATATAAACCGTAGGTATATGGGGGAATTATTGTGTTTCCACAAATAATACGAAACAAGGTTTTCAACAAAATCATCCATTTCAGGTAGTTTTAGGACCTCATGAGTGTTTTTATCCTAGTTATCTGTTATATGTGTGTGTACGTGAGACTTTTATCATCGTAGGCTGCGATGTGCTTATGCTAAAGAGTTAAAACTTGGATCCTTGAAATATACAAGTAACACAAATAAGTGATAAGAGCAGTGGCTAGTTTTAAATACTTAATAATATGGACGCAAAACTCCTTTTTACTTTTCCTATAGGTATATAGGAAAAGTATTGTGTTTAAAGAATCCAAAACCGGGATGAAACTAGAAGTATCCGTTTCAGGCGTTTTAAAGGCCTCTTGAGTGGTTTTCGCCAATTTGTCTGTCTGTATATGTGTATGAGTGTGTGAATTTTTTCATGTTTCCTCTAGTAATCACTACTAAAGGCCGTTTATTTTTAGCTCGTTCCACAACTGTACATGTTGTACCTTTTAAAAACAAATTTGTATAAATCTGGTTTTGTTTTCTTAATATTTCTTTTCTTCTTTTGGTAAAAATGTTGAATGTTTTCAATTGGATGTTTTCATTCAAATTAAAATGAGGAGGTTCATGAAGTTTCTTTTTATTCTTTTGGAAAAAAGAAGAAAATGTGTGTGTGTCTGTTATCATCGTAGTTATGCTAGAGAGTTGAAACTTTGTACAAAAAGCAGTCTACCACTGTAGTTGTGCTATCCAGAAAATATTTTTTACGACGACATTAACCCGCAATAATGACTCAGTGAAAATTTCAAAAAAAATTAAATCGCGGAAAACTCATGCGATCAGAATGAGATTTGGCACGCATTTAGCTATGTATAAGGCAAATATGTTAGCTAAGTTTCATCTCATTATCAGCATTAGTTCAATTTTTATCGAATGACTTGAGTACGTTTTTTAAAAAAATGTAAAAATCAGAAAATGACTTAATTCAGTTGAAACTTAGTACATGTGTATGTTTACCTTTACTTATTACATAAGTACACTAAGTTTAGTTTCAATATGACAAGTACATCCATGATTTTTGTTGGATCATAAAAGTTAAGCAGCATTGAGCGTGGTCAGTGCTGTATGCGGTATGCGTGACCGCTGAGAATGATACGGATGCATTTACTATCTTAGGACTAGCGAAGCGAGTCTAAAGACATGTTGCAGTATAAATTTGTCGAATTGTATAATCTGAGGACGAGCGTAGCGAATCTGATGTAATGAGGAAAAGTTTCGAGATACCTCGTATCCGATTTTTTAATTAATACTTAAGCATTTAGTTAAAATTCGTTCAGCTCTACGCTGGGTTCTGTTCAGAGTTTATTCAACCCTGAATAGAGCTTATGTAAGTGCTAATGTGTGTAGGACCTACGTATTAATAATCTTACGTATAAATGCCACCTGGAGCAAAAGTTAATTTGTGGATGTAGAAAAAATTGAAAAAGAAACCGATTGATTAATTTATCAAATGCTTTTGTTCCGCGATTAAAATTGTACTCGTACAATTGTGAACTTAAGTTTTACTTAAAAGCTAAGTTATGTATTAAATCTTTAAATGATTAATAAATGTTAAAAGATATTATTTGTTCTCATTTTATGTAACTTTAAATAAAACTAAAAATAAATTGCTATTTTTAAATAAAATAAAGATTTTCCCTAAAGAAAAAATTAAAATAAAGTTGTTCAGTTTTTTTTCGAGTCAAGAAAATATTTATACGTCATTTTATTTAAATCCATTTTCTAGATTACGTTCCAGTGGAAAGGAATTTTACAACTCAAAGAAAGGACCGTCCGAAAAAGATATAATTTTTCAATGGTGTCAACTCCTAGGGTTTTTTTTAACTCTGGGATAAACTTTTACTAAAACTGCCTCCACTGCCCCCAGCAACATACTGTGAATACAAATACAGAAACGATTTATCCCCTTCATAGAAATCTCAGTCAATTTTACCAAAACGTTAAGGAATGTTTAATAGAATTAGTAAATATATTATTTAGATAAATAATTTATTAGTATCTCAAAATGTATGCAAATAAATATTTTTATTTCTTGTATTTGTAAGTAATTTTCAATTGACATATATCATTTAATAAAACAAACTTTATCGGTCTTTAAAAACTTTTTTATAGAAGCTGTAATTTAAGTGACGTCATATTTACATTGAACATTAATAGCGCTTCTAGAAAAAATAAGATAAATCTTGAAAAATAAGGTACGGGGGTACTTCGGAACTTTCTCTCACTCTTTTAGATTTTCCATGTTTATTTCCACTAAAATTGACTCGCGTCCCTCGTCCTCTACTTGTGAAATAATTCTAACTTGGTGGTCCACTAACCAGGAGACTTTTCTTTGAAATTTCTCCTTTTATCCAGCGCATTTTAATACCATAGGTTGGGCAAAACTAATCTCTAATTTGTATTAGCGAATTATCTCGAGTTATTAACGAGATGGCTCGTTTGGTAATGGGTGGGGGGATGCCTGGGAGTGGGTCCAAAACTCGTTTTGGAGGTTCCCTACCAAGGAAAAATACTTTTCACGAAACTATATATATATATATATATATATATATATATAAGATAAATTATAGTATTTAAGAATTAAGTTTTTTAAAAAACAATATATTTCGTTAACATAAAATTATAAGATACAATAAACAATTTTACTTCAAATCAATCGAAGGAACCGCGCGTATAACATAGACTGATGCGGGGCGGTGTCTCCCTGTCTTTTATACCTGTCCTAATTGCTAGTGTCAGCAATTGATTAGTAATTAAGTTTTTACAACTTAACTCCTCCATCCTTAGAAAGGAGCTTTTCCTGGAAGGATGATCCTTGTGGAAGGTTGTGGTGTTGGTGTTTCTTCAATCTGTTCTTCAGATGAGTTGACCAGTTTAAAAAAAGGTGAAAAGTTCTCTTCTGTAGATGTAGAGAATGATGAATGTTATAAAGAATATAATATAAAGAAGTCCTGTTAAAATAATGGGAATGTGATTCTCAAATAGATAATGCTCTTTGTTTATAGGAAACGTTGTTATCATGTTGAAGTCCTTTAATTTTAAGGTTTTTAGATCTATTGTAAAGTTTGGCTCCTGTGAACTTTTTAGTTGTAACTTAATTTCTGGCAAGATGTGAGGGTGTCCATAAGACTTTGTTTATACAACAGTCTTGTTTTCTTGTAATAGATCTGATTGTTATTATCCTGAATTAAAATATACCTTGAAGTGGTTTGGTTTCAATGTGGTTATTACTCTTAATCTGTAATTCTTCAGAGTCAATAAATATGGCTAAGTATTGATTAATCTCTGTGATATATTGTATATCATTTTTTACAATGTTAACCTTCGTGTATTTGCAAGAGTTAGAGTTTTCTTTAAGGATTATATTCTTTTCACATTGTGCTTCGTAAGATGATAATAATTCTTGTGGACACTGGTACACACTCTGCTTTGTACATAAGCCATTTAATGGTTCGATCATATCGTTATCTGATCTTAGAAGAAATTTGGATTCAGGAATAATAGTGACATATTTATCCTTATACTTTGTAGGGATTGATAATAATTTATATAGGTCATATTCTATTTTTGAATTGAGTGGTATATCTAATAGGAAAGTAATTTGATTCTTATTTACTCTACTACTAAATATTATCGTATGTTACACTAAATGGTAACTCTCCGATTAAGTGGTGTTTTTCTATTTTTATTAATTCCTTATACAGGTCTTGTGAAGTAATTATACTGGGATGAAGTGTTTTTATTTTGCAAAATGTTAAAGAGTTTTCTATATCTTGTAATACATTAAGTATCTGATTGTAGATAATTTGAATTTGGTTTAAGAGTTCTTTTGTATTTAATATTTCTAAATAGTTGGCTTCTTTTATAACTCTACTACCTAATTGAAGTAATTTTGACTTAATTTCTAAAGTGTTGTATTGGATATCTCTAATTGTATTGTTAAATTCTGTTATTAACTCGTTGTTAACTGAATATTGATTAGCTATTTGATTTTCTATATTTTGTTCGTTTGTTAGTAAATGGTTTAATATTTTATCATATCTTTCCCCATCGTTAGAGTCTAAATTACCCGAAATTAGTTTGACTATACTACCTAACCCATTAATAAGTCCTCTTTTAACCCTATGTGAGGACGCTAATCCTAAATTAGTAATTTTATCATTAAGTAAGGATTTTGTGTAGTTAATTATCTTGAAATAATTTTGTATTTCAGTTAAGTTTGTATGTAAGTGTTCAGCGTTGTCCATAACTTTTGCATATTGTTTATTTAGATGAGTCAGTTGAAATTGTAAAGTATCGAGTCTGTAGTAGTGAACTAGAGTGTGGTGAGATGTTTGAAGTCTTGCTTTTCCTAGTTTTATAGTAGGATTCCTAGATTGTATGTTAAGTCTTTGAACTCTGTCCCATAGTTGATTGAGATGGCTGATCTGTAACATTGTTGAAATCATAAGTTTCTTTCCGTGGTCGTTTAATGTTAGATAAGTGAATATTTGTCTAGTGTTGTAATGTTGGGGGTGTATTGTTGCAGTTTTCGTTGTTGCGTTTACCGTTGTTATTGTTTCTGGTTTATATTTATTATTAGTCTTTTGCTGTTTCTGTTTATTAGCTACAAACACTTGGTTATTGGCGGAAGTTGTTCTCTTGTTTCATTGGCTTTGGTTATTACTTTATGTTTTGTAGTGTTAATGACCTCATTTATTTGTGCATACAGTAGTCTAGTTTTGTCCCTGTGCTTGATTATATAGTCATTAGTCAGCTGTTTTTCTAAGTCAACGTCTAATGTTGAGTTATGGTCAATGTGGCCGGATATTATTTCGAACGGAGTCAGTTTAGTTACAGAGTGTAGCGTATTATTATATGCAAGGAGTGCATATTGTACTTTTAATTCGATAGGTTCCTTTTTAAATTCGTCTCTATTGTTTAAAAGTCTGATATGTTCAATTAAAGTAGAGTGGAAGCGTTCTGCTATTCCGTTAGACTCCGGATGTTGTGAGCTAATGAAATGTAACTTGACCTTGTGGAGTTCAAGTAGTTCTTTGACAAGGCTATTACTTATTTCTAGGCCATTGTCAGCTATAATTTGTTTGGGTATGTTGTGATGAGTGAAGTATTTTATTAAGTTGTTTACAACTTCTATTCCTTGAGCAGCTGATAATTTATATACTTGTGCATATTTTGAAAAAGAATCAACTATAGATAAAAATTTTTGTTTGTCTAATGTTATACTGTCAATGTGTAAGATTTCGAAAGGGCGTGAGGCGGTGGGAGTGTGATTATATTCTAGTCTTAAAGGGTGTCTGTCATACTTTGAAACTTGACATATGTCGCAATTGTTAATAAATGTTTGTATTGATTTTTTCTGGTTTGGCCAATATATACACGTTTTATTTTGTTTTCTGTTTCCTCTATACCTCTGTGATTTGTTTTTCCTTGATGGTAGTTTTCGATTATTTCGAGTATACTGTCTTTATTGGTAACGTCTATTAGTTTTTTTGTGTATTTTACTAGGTTTAATTGAGTGTGGTTAAAATTTTCCATTATTACTGCACAGAATTGTTCGTATATGTCATCTTCGATGTATAAACAATATCTCGTTTTTGGTACGGTGTAAGTTCTTATAAAGTTTACTAGATCTTGTTCAAAGTTATTTTTTGATAGTTGTACGAGTATTCTGGTTTTATTTTCGAATAATTTAAGTATTTGAACTGCTGCTGGGCTATGATTGACTAAAGATACAAAAATTTGAGTAGTTCCGTGGTTAACTGGAACGTCCAAGATTGGAATGTTAACTAGAGTATTGCCGTCTGCATTGGAATGTACTGTTTGGTCATCGTCACTGTCTATTTCGTCAGGAAAGTTGTCAATGTGTACTAAAAGTGACTCGTTATCACACATAGGGTGTGTGTCTGACGTCGAAGGTGCTAAGAGGGGGTCTGTAGTAGGTTGTAAGTTCGATTGTACTAAATTTTTAAGAAATTCGTCATCTTCCTCGGTTACGTTGATTTCAACTCGAGAGAGAGCGTCCGCGTTTACATTTTGTGACCCTTTTTTGTAAATAATTTCATAGTCGTACTCTTCTAATTTGAGCCTCCATCGGATAAGTTTGGAGTTTGGCTCTTTAAGGTTGAACAGCCACTGTAGTGGTTTGTGATCTGAGTAAATTTTGAATTTTTGTCCGTAGAGATATGGTCGAAAATATCGTACGGCCCAAACAATAGCTAGGAGTTCCCGTTCGATTGTTGACAGATTAGTTTCGGATTTATTTAAAGTTCTACTAGCATATGCTACTGGTAGATCGGACCCATCTTTTATTTGACTGAGCACAGCACCTAATGCTACGTTAGATGCATCAGTGGTCAAATTAAAAGGTTTGGAAAAATCGGGGTACTGTAAAATGGGCTCATTTATGAGGAGGTTTTTACAGGTGTAAAAACTATTAAGATATTCAGGGTCATTAGGGTTGATACGTGCGTTTTTCTTTAAAAATTTAGTCATAGGTTTTGTAATAAGTGCCAGATCTTTGATAAATTTTCTATAGTATGATAGCAAACCTATGAAACCTTTGATGTCTTTTTGTGTAGTGGGGAGGGGATAATCTAGAATACATTGAATTTTGTTTGGATTTGGTTTTACTCCGTCGGGTGAGACAATATGTCCTAAATAGGCTACTTCTTTTTTTAGGAATTCAGTTTTATCTAGTTGTATTTTAAAGTTTGCTTGTCTTAGTCGTTCGAATACTTGTCTTAGTCTAGTCATATGTTCGTCTAGACTGGTACTGTAAACAATTATGTCGTCTAAGTACACAGCGCACGGGATTCCGCGTAGAATATCATTCATGACTCTTTGAAACGTCCTAGGACTGTTTCGGAGGCCAAAGGGCATTCTAACGAATTCGTAATGTCCTGTCTCCGTACTAAAAGCTGTTTTCGGTATGCTCTCTTCGTCTAGTTCTATTTGGTGGAATCCTGAGGCCAAGTCAAGGTTGGAAAAATATTGACATTTTCCCAGTTTGTCAAGTAAGTCAGTTATGTTTGGAATTGGAAATCGGTCATCGATACTTTTGAGGTTAAGCTTTCGATAGTCCAAAACAATTCTCCACTTCTGTTTGCCAGAGGCGTCTAGTTTCTTAGGAACTATCCACAAAGGTGAGTTCCATGGAGAACGTGAAGGTCTGATGATTCCTTGTCGAAGCATATCTTCGATTTGAGTCTGTACTTCTTTCTTATGCACATTGGGGTATCTGTATGTTTTAGTGTAAACAGGAATGTCATCTGTTGTTCTAATTGTATGTTTTATTTTGTTAGTGAAAGTTAATGGTTGGTCGCCTACATGAAAGATACTAGAAAATTCTTCGACTAAATTTTCTATTTTAATTTTTTCTTCGGGGTTCATATGGTCTGTTCTTATTTTAGATATATCGAATTTAATTTTATTACTATCAAAAAAATGTGTGTTTGGTTCGATTTCGTTATAGTGAAGAAAAGGTGTTAAAGAAAAAGGTTTGAGATGAGGTAGTAGTTGAGGTTGGTCTGTTTGGTTTCGTATGACGCAATGGGTCACGTGGTCTAAAACGTTTACAACACCCTCGGGTATTTCTAGTGATTCAAGTCTCACGGTAGGTATTATAGCTTGTCCATCTTTAATATTATTTACTTTTATTTGAATAATTTGTTCAGTTTGAGGAGGTATAGTAATATTCGGATTTGTTCGTATTTTGTTATCATGATTATTATGTCTAATTAATGTTTGTTTTGGATCAACAGGTTGTCGTTCGGTTGTTGTTGTGTGGGTGTTGATGTTAGTTGTAGTTTGTGTGTTTCTATACTTTATAGGAATATTTCCACTCATTGTTGAGAGTTGATTATCTATTAGATTTATTTGTGCTTTTAATTGTCGTAAGTTGTCAAGTCCTAATAGTCCATCAAAATAGGTGTGAAAGTTAAATAAATGAAATTTTAATTCTGTATCTGGAGGTTGATAAAACTGGGGACCTGGTATTAATGTACTGTATTTTTGTATAGAACTGCCGTGTGCAGATACTATGTGACAAGGGTCGGTTTTTATAGAAGTGTGGAATAGTTTGTGGGCTACTGTGGGATTAATATATGACTTCGAACTGCCCGTGTCGATTAGGAATTTAAGGTTTCTGTCTTTAGTTATTATGTATGGTAGCATGCTTTTATTATTGTGAAGACTCATTAATTCAAAGTGTCCGAGGCTGGATTCTCTAAAAAAGAATCTGTAAGCTCGTCAGTATCATAATTTTGTGACTGGGGTTCCAGTTCTGTGTCGTCATGGTTAGTGAGATTGACGTCAGTGTGGTTAGTATTTACACTATCTAATGCTGTCTGTAAGTCTTCCATGTTAAATATTTGGTCACTATGCTTCATATTATTTACTCTAGGTCTAGTATAAGTCGTTTGAGTTGACATTGGTGTGGGTGTGTAATTTTGTGAATTTGTTTTATGTGTTAAAGTGGAAGTGGATGGTCGTGCATAAGTATATTGATTAGGACTAGGTTGATATTGTTTGTTTCGTGTTGTTAAGTCTTGTTGTGGAGGTTTCTGTTGTGTATGTGTCTTTTGTTGATTTTTGTTATAAGTAAGTGGTGGTCGAGGTTGGCGTATTTGTGAGTCAATTTGGAATTGAAAGTCATTAGTGAGTATGTTAAGAGCAGTATTTAAGTCCGCAGGGTTTTTAGTACGCATAAGGCTGCCTAATGGTTCTCTAAGTCCTTTGAGAAATACGCGTAACGCTAGGTGGCGTGTATATTCGCAAAGTGCCTCTGTGTATTCTTTAGTTGTACAGTGATGTATCCAATAGGGTATTTGTAGGTTTAGTACTTTTTGTAATCTATTAAAGAAATCAAATGGGGACTCATTTGGATATTGTCTCATACAAGACATTTCAATTGCCAGTGTATATCCGTCTCGTCGGTCACTGTAACTGTTTAGCAAGGCTGCTTTAAGTTCTTCCCAAGTTGTAACTCGAGAAGTGCTGACTACTTCAGCTGCGGGGCCCTTAATTTTAGAGAGAATTCCATATAAGAAATTCATTTTGAAAATCCTCTATGTTGTCTGTATTAAAAAATTTAGTTACTAATTTTTCTCCTATCTCTAAAAATCGAGGTAAAAGATGAGCTTCACCACTGAACTCAGGGATCATGTCTAAATATTCTTTCTTGAGAACTGACATAATGTTTTCGTTTAGAAAAAAAATTATTATAAAAGAAAAGAAATATAAAATTATATTTTATATTATATTTTTTATGTAAAAATTAAGTAAAATGTAAGAATTGGGGTATTCGTATTTGTATATGTTTGTTAATAATAAATTATCTTTAATTGATAATTTGTAATATTTATATTTTTTTTGTAAAAAAATAATATAATTAAGAAAAAGTATTTAAGAAATTATGTAAAATTAAGAATTGGGGTATTCGTATTTGTATATGTTTGTTATTAATAAATTATCTTTAATTGATAATATGTAATATTTATATTTTTTTTTGTAAAAAAAAATAAAATTAAGAAAAATTATTTAAGAAATTATTTAAAATGAAAAAGTATTAAAAGTTAGGAAAATATAGTATTACTATTCCTTTCACCAATTGAAAATAACGATAATGTTGATCGTTTTTGAAAAAAATACTGAGTGGTTATGTACTTACAGAAGTGTGACTGTGAACATAAACATCGTCTTCTGATTCCAGAAATTATCCAAATTATAAGAGAGTGATTTTAGGTTCCAGTTAGTTAATTGTAGACACAAAACGGATTTATTGAAGGTACCGCTAACCGGACTGCCGACTGCGCCAGATAAATTATAGTATTTAAGAATTAAGTTTTTAAAAAACAATATATTTCGTTAACATAAAATTATAAGATACAATAAACAATTTTACTTCAAATCAATCGAAGGAGCCGCGCGTATAACATAGACTGATGCGGGCGGTGTCTCCCTGTCTTTTATACCTGTCCTAATTGCTAGTGTCAGCAATTGATTAGTAATTAAGTTTTTACAACTTAACTATATATATATATATATATATATATATATATATATATTATATATATATATATATATATATATATATATATATATATATGTATGTACATATATATATATATATATATATATATATATTATATATATATATAAAGTGTGTGTAAGTGTATGTATGTACATAAAGAATACAGTAAAAATCAGATAAAGGAAACCTCATTTAAAAAAGACTACATTCAATATTGCTAAGGACATTGACTCAGAATTCTTTGTAAAGGATTGAAAAAGCTATTTTTGAGAAACAAATCTGAAAAACTTTGAGTGAAAAACGTTCAACAAATATTGTTTTTCTCATCTGAGTCTTCAATACAACAAGTATATATTAAATCTCGTGCTTCTGTCGGCTCACTCTATTTCTCTCGGTTTTATTTCTTGCCCCCCCCCCCCCCCTGTGTAGCCCTAAATAATTCTTCCCCCCGGGCCTTATAAATTGTGGATATCATTCCTGGCTCTTTAAACCACCCTTGCCCTTTTCATTCTATAAATATAACCTTATATTGTTGTTTGGATTGTAAAAAATAAATATTTTCCTTTAGTAACATTTTATTGTTAAGATATAAGTACAAGTGTTGGGTTTAACTAAATCCAGTATACTATATTTCTGCTTATCATTTAGAGGAAAAAAAACAAAGGGAGTAAATTAAGAATTAATTTTTAATTAAGAAAAAAAAAATATTAAAATGTTAAATGGTAATATGTTATTTGTGAGGTGAAAAATTTAAAGGGAAATTGGGTACGTGGCACCTCGAAACATTTTCAGACTTTAACAGAATTTCAAGGATCATCTCATCACTTCTACTAACTTTTAGTACTCTAACATAAACAAACTATTAGATACGATAAAAACAGACATAGACGCATGCACACAGAAAGGCATTGTAAAAACCACTCAGGAGGTCTTAAAACCTTGACATGAATAACTCAGGTAAAATACCGTTTCGGATTTTTTAGTGCGGTCACCATACTTTTTCTATACACTTACGTAATAAATAAAAAAATTAAAAATATTAATCCTTAACAAGGTTGCGAATAACTTGCGTGCAGAAGTGAGTAAAGATGATATTATTATTATTATTATTAAAGATTGGGGTTGGAGTCGAGGATAGACCCCATTTGCACTGCGACTGGAAGTCTATTGTACAATCCCCTCAATTGGTCCAGGTCAGAATAATCCTTTTTCCCGGACTAGGTCTAGGATCTTTTTGACCAGTGATTCATTGGTAGAGTCAAACTTAGTGAGAATGCTGCTACCAAAGTTGGTGAACCTTTGAAAGGCTAGGGCTTCACATCTCAGAGTAAAGATGATAAGTAAACATATATTTAATGGTAATTGTCTTAGTAGGATGAGTTAAAATTTGATAGAAAGTGTATTTGCATAAAATAAAGTGTATGGCAAATGTGTTATGCAAGTGTATGTGCGCAAAAATAGAAGTGTATGGCAAGTGTATGTGCGGAAAAATAGAAAGTGTATGGCAAGTGTATTGGCATAAAATAGAAAGTGTATGGCAAGTGTATGTGCGGAAAAAGTATATGGCAATGTATTTGCAGAAAAATAGAAAGTGTATGGCAAGTGTATGTGCGGAAAAATAGAAAGTGTATGGCAAGTGTATGTGCAGAAAAATAGTAAGTTTATGGCAAGTGTATGTGCGGAAAAATAGAAAGTGTATGGCAAGTGAATGTGCGGAAAAATAGAAAGTGTATGGCAAGTGTATGTGCAGAAAAATAGAAAGTGTATGGCAAGTGTATGTGCGGAAAAATAGAAAGTATATGGCAAGTGTGTATGCGGAAAAGAATATAATGGGTGTAGAATGCCGGAAAGTATACAAGATAATAAGACAGAAAATGAAGTCGGTGCTGGCATCTAGCGGTAGCACCAAAACAAACTCTCCTTGCCATATTATTCTTCACATTTTTTTAAGTAATATGAAATCATGATGTTCATTACTACCACTTTAAATTGGTCAGTATTACATGAAGCAAATAGTTGGATTAATCAGGTTAGTGGCAGGAGTAGTTTGTTAAAAATAAGACGAGAGTGGCGCATTCTCTTAGTCAGTATGGTGAAACTACTAATTTATATAGTAGCTAGCGCTCCTGTTAACTGGCTACGGAACTAAGCATCTCTTATCCGGAATAATAAATCCCACCATCTTTCTTTATCTATTTATTCATTGATGTGAGGTTTTGGTAGAATTACTAATGTTAAACAGCATGGAGTGAGGTCAGTACCTGAATGGGTAATTGATAAGCACTAAGAATAAAAAGGATGCTACTAAAATTTCTCATCCCTAGCGAAGCGACTTCAAAGTAAGTAGTAAGGATAATCGTAGTGAATTCGATATGTTGAGGAATAGTTCTGAGGTACCCCGAACCCGACTTCTGCTGTTACAATGCTGCCTTCTATTGTGAGAGATAAAGAAGTCTGAAAGTCTGAAAAAAGTAGTCTAAAAAATAAGTCTGAAAAAAGGACAGTCTGAAAATTCAAATATTCCAAACTTCAACAAAATTTTATTGCTATTCAAATCTAATTTGAATTTAGAATCCATTCAAACAAAATCACTTGAAAAGCGTCTGAAACGCTAAATTAAATGCTGATATTGTATTTAGCAATGTGACGCTAATGAAGGAGTATTGGGTTGAGCTAATCGAATGCATCTCTTCGTCTTTATCAATTATTGATGATTATTGAGTACATAACAGCTTTGATAAATTTGGGATAAATTTAAATTACTTATGTCTCGTTCAGTTAATTTTGGATTTAATACATAAAGTACCTCCGTGATAATTTGTTTTTAATTTATTTATTTATTTTCCATATTTACATTAAAATTATAATTAATGGGGTTTATTAATTTAATCATTTATGTGATTCAATATTGTTATCATTATTGTGATTTAATAATGAAAATATGCAAATTTCCTTTCAGCAGTCAAATCTCGAAATGATCGCAAGATATATCCGCGCTTTATGATTTTTCAAAATGTTTATAAGCCATTATTGCGGGTTAATGACGTCATAGAAAATATTTTTTAGATAGCACAACTTCACCAATAGACTGCTTTTCGTACGAAGTTTCAACTCTAGCATAAATACACTGGGAGGTACGATGATAACACACATATGCAGACAGACAACTTTGTGAGAACCACAGAGGAGGTCTTAAAAACACCTGAAACGGATAATTTAGGTGACATATCGGTTTCGGATTTTTCGGCCAACATAATACTTTTTCTATATACCTACGGTATAAATTAGGAAAAGTAAAAAGCTTATAGACTTATTAGAACATTCTTTTAGCTTATAATTAGTTTCTTCGTGTGTCAGTAAAAACAGCTTTGGCTAAATCTCTGTCTATTTGTTTGGCAGAATATGTATGATTACTATTAGGAAAAGAACGACTTTAATACTCCACTGTTTTTATAAGCAGGAACAATATATTTGTATCATCTTCAGGAAAGATATGAAACTACTAAAAAGCTACATTAACAATAAATAAAAAACTAAGAACAAATTAACAAAAATAAACTTCAGCTTTACCAGAAAGTTTATTTCTGTTAATTTTTTCTTAGTTTTTTATTTATTTGTAGCTTTTTAGTAGTTTTATATCTTTCCTGAAGATGGTCCAAATGGATTGAAATATATTGTTCTTGTTTAAAAAAAACATTGTAGAATTAAAGTCGTTCTTTTCCTAATAGTAATTATGGAATTCTACAAAAAAGACAATTCTCTCTTAAGAAGTTAGAATAAGTATGGCAGAATATGTATGCCTATTTGTTTGGCAGAATATGTATGCCTATTTTTTTTTGGCAGAATATGTATGCCTATTGTTTGGCAGAATATGTATGCTATTTGTTTGGCAGAATATGTATGCCTATTTGTGTAAAATATGTAGATATCTCAATGCAGTTCCTGATAGAGACAAAAGTATCACAAAAGGTTCCGCATTTTTGCATATACAGAATTTTTCAAATAAAATATTTACAAAGATAAAAGTCACCAACCGCCAGTGACATTATAGAAGTAATTAGGAAAAATAAGATCTATACAATTACTTTTACAATCCTCTAAATAGACATTTTAAATATCCATAGCCCTATATTTGTAGAGATATTCATTAAATTGTCACACGTTTAATATAATTTAATGTATTACAGCCATAGAGATATACTAGAGGAAGCCTAGCCTATCTCAATACATTCAGAAGGTTGAAACATCTTTTTGGGGCTCTCAGGGGCACTGTATAACCTCATTGAAACCTTCTCTAAGATTAGGTTATAACAAATAATTTGTTGTCTGTTTTGTTTGTATTGTTAACGTTTTATTATATAGATTAGAGTGATTTTGTACTGTTTATTTGATTATATAGTCGTGATTGTATCGGTCGAAGGTGTTCAGGTTATGTTTTCGATGTTTCAAAATTCAACCAATAGGCCTCTCTAGTAATAATATATCTATAATTACTGTTCTATCTGCAGGTCCTTTACGATAAATATAATAGCTAATACTACTTAAAACAGATCAGTTAAATAAAAACGGTAGAAAGATTGTATTTTTGAACTAACAACCAAGATGACATTAATAATTATTTCATTTTTATAAAAACGTAAACAAACATTACTCAAAATTAGAAAAACCAGGTTTCTTCAAACAAATGCGTTTCACAACAATTACAACTCTCTGTATTGATTAAATGTCTTCAGCAAATTCTTTCTAAGCTGTTGTGCAACAGTCGTAGTTGTCATGAGACACTGATACTAAACTGCGTAGGCTTCCGCGGTTTTTCTTATCAAGCATTATGTCTTCCCCTGGTGACCGAGTGTTCTTTTTTAATAAAAATATCCTTTATTTCCACAAACAAAATTAATAAAGGTTCATATGAGTGTTAACAACTTAACATAATACTATATATAGAAGGAGCACTACTAATAACACGAAAGGCGGTTCACTGGTGCACTTAAGTAATGCTGCCTCCCTAACAATATACAATTTTCTTATAAAAAAGTTAGCAATACTTCCGGTTGCTGAATTATTATGTTCTATTATTAATTAATGATTGATTATTCATAAATACTAATTAAATATCGGTGCATTACAATTTTAAGCATTTTAAATTGTAGTTTAACGTTTTTTATTAAAATTATATTTAAAGTAGTTCCTCGTCAACTAAATGTAGATATTGTATTCCGCTACCCTTTTGCTATCTAAGACCGGTTTTATTAAATACTCAGCAGGTGTTTTAAGTTATAATATTTGTTCTTTACGATCTTTCTTCATTATTGGATGTTTATGGCTTATATTTAAAATAAGGTTTTGTTGATAGGGTGGTAGACCTACTTATGACCACCAGTCAACCGGCTTTCGTGTTATCAGTGGAATTACATTTTGTTTAAGGCCCTGTGCTCCCTCTGTATTAGTATTATTCTAAGGTTAAAAAGAAAAACTTATGATAAACTTGTTTATTATATTCACTGATACACTCATCACTGATCAATTTTAAATAGATGAAAATTAAAACATGACGCTTTTCTATTATCGATTTTTTCCAAAGGAAATTTACGAAAAGTAAATTATTAATAAAGAGCTATATATCCCAGTTAACTCTATATTTTCTTGAATTTCAGCATTTACACCTTTAATTTGGTGTTTGGTTTCAGACTTGCTGAACAGCAGAAGGCGTACTCTTGCTAATGCTACCACTGAAGCTCAGTTAAGATCAAGACGTAAAGCTGCTAAGATGCTGGTTGCTGTTGTTATCATGTTTGCTTTGTGCTATTTCCCAGTACATCTTTACAACATACTAAGGTACAACTTGAACTGTATTGAGTAAATCAATAATTATATGAGAAAATAAATAATAATACGAATAAGTAAATAATTATTCCAGTTCATTATACGAGTGAATAAATAATTATACGAGTAAGTAAATAATTATTCCAGTTCATTATACGAGTGAATAAATAATTATACGAGTAAGTAAATAATTATTCCAGTTCATTATACGAGTGAATAAATATATACGAGTAAGTAATAATTATTCAGTTCTTATACGAAATAAAATATACAAATAAATAAATAATTATTCGACTTAATAAATTATTATATGAATAATACTTATTTATGCACCAAGGGAGTAAAGAATGCCATTATTTCCCTGAGCAGTTAGTTGGTTCCTAATGCTTAAGCCGAGGGAACAATGTATTTAACTCCCGAGGCGAAGCCGAGGATTTATATGTTAAACTCCCGAGGCAATGCCGAGGGAGTTATGACTGTTAACTCCCAAGGCGAAGTCGAGGAAGGTAATTGTGAGGGGGAAATAGCATTTTACTCCCAAGGTGCATACAAGATTTTTATCTCCAGACGTTTGATTTTATTTTCACACGTATTGTTGTATTTTATTATATTTTTTTCTCCCCTAAAAAAGTGATATAATTGGCTCTAATAACCCAATAATAGGGAACACTTTTTCTCCCAAGGGAATGAAAAGTAACTTTTTCTCCCTTAAGAGTGAAAAGTGCTTCTTTACTCCCTAAAAACTAGTCAATAAACTTTACATTATACACCGTCTGCAGATCGAGCTAATAAATAATTCAACGAGTAAATTGCGAAACTAAAGAATGAATAAATAGAAATTGATGGTTTTTAGTCCAGAAGGCTGATAAAACGTTACTCATTTTGTTCAGCTTCAAACCAACTACTTTATTTTTAAAACCTCTGAAAAAAGTTACCAATAAAAGTTAAAGCACTCAAAAAAACTAACATTTCAACTCCTGGTCATTTTTTACCTACAACACTTAAATTATTTAATACAGCTCATGAAATTTTGTGATAATGGTGAGTTATGAGTACAATTAGTTGGACGTAATCCATTGTCTTTGCTATATACAATGAATGACATTATAGAAGCTGGTACTTCTCTTATCAGGTTCGTCTTGAGGAAGACGGTGTGTGGTTGGTGTAGGGTGTCAGGATTTAACTAAAACTAAAAACTATTAGAGGGAGTACAGAACCCATTAACACAGTGATAAGGGGTCTGGAACTGAGACAGTTTCCATAGGTGCCGTAACTGTACTTATCCCTACTATAGTCTCCCTAGAGAGAGACTAGATACTCCCCACTTCTCAACAACTCCTATTGTAGCATGCACTCTACTAACGGCGGACATTTTTCAGTGATGCCACTTTATTCAAAACTAACAATTAAAGAATACATGCAATAGATAATAATTAAAACTTATTTTAAATTCACTTTACTTGATTTAAAACAAAATAGTCGAAAAATAATGTAATATTTACGTGAAATTGTAATTATTAGGAAAAATAAAAAAATGACGTCACCAATGTACCGTTACGGCACCTAGCTACCCAAGGAATGATAAGAGCTGTTGTATCCTCCCTCTAATAGTTTTAGTCTCTTTGACCCTAACGTAGTAGGCAAGTATCAACAACTTTACAGTTAGGTGGGATTAAGTTTCATTATTTACCTCTCACAACTTTTCGAATACGCCATACCGAGATTTTTCTAGTTTTTTTTTTAATCCTGCATTTTTTACTCTTTCTTGAGCATTAGTATTTATATTGGATCAATCTTAATACTTGATTGGCTTATAGGCTGCTTGTCAGATACAGCCATGTTGGCAGCCTCTTTAATTTTTCGATTTCTCTCATGTTCTTTTTTGTGTTTGATTTTTGCATTACTCCATTCCAAAATTAGAAAAATCTCGGTATGGCGTATTCGAAAGGTTGTGAAAGGTATATTAAAAACCCTAAAGATATATATTGGTTATTTTTTTCTTTAAAAAAAGGAAATTTCAGAAGTTTAAATTTAATTTTATTTCCATATTAATTGATTTGCCCAAACCATGGCATTTCGTTTTAATCAGCATTTAACATTGTAATAAAAACATAAATGTTTGTAACAAATAAAGATTATATATATTAGAAACCCTAATTTCTGAGTAGATCGGGGAAGGCCCCAGGTAAATAAGTTTCAAAGTGCTATGTAAAATGTAAAGTCGATAATACTTGCTTACAGTCAGGTGAAAATCCTGACACCCTACACATACCACACACTGTCTTTCTCAAGACGAAACAGATGATGGGAGATGTACCTGCTCCCGAAACGTTATTAACTGTAAACAACGTTGACAATGGATCACTCTAAACCAAGGATCTTGAATAAAGGGGATGACGCATTAAGGAACTTTTCTGACCCCATGGAAGTTGTATGAGATAGAGAATTAGGAGAAAACTTACCCCTTCACCTTGATTATAATAAAAAAGCGCCAAACGCAGGTTATGTAGCAAGGTTGTCGAGTTTGCTTCTCAACTTTCTTCTGTGCTTCTCGTGATTGTTACATTTGTGGTGCTTGTTAAGTCATTTGTGCCAATATAATTTTAAATTTTGGAATATACTTTGCCTCTTCAGTGAGTGATAATTTAAGCGTGTTTTGTTATAACCTTCTCAAGCAATAAACAATGGAAACCATTGTGACGTAAGTTTGCCTCTAAATTTTAAGACCTGCCCTGTTATAAGAATTGTAAGCATGCGCAGTTTGTACCAAACATGTGCAGTTGGTTTTTGACGTGTGTTTCGTGTTGAATTCTCTCTATTTTTTGGTTTTCGATGGGGTCACTTGTTTGTATGGCAAATCGACTTAGTGCGTCATCCCCTTTATTCAAGATCCTTGCTCCAAACTAAGTTTACTCTCAGCTCATGAAATATCATTTACCCCTTCTCTCTAAACTATCTCTCACTGACTCACACTCATTTCATCTTTTTATAATTCCATGCCTTTATTTATACCTTTAATATAAAGTGAGGTAGGTAAAAATGACCAGATATTGTTTCAAACCAGAAATGCTTGTTTTCTTAAATACTACAAGATTTGTTTGTAATTTTGTTCAGATTTGTTTTTAAATAATATACTTAATATACTTATAATCATTTTAAACCCACGCTGAGTCAGCATATTGTCCAGCCCGTAAGGCGATCCTGCAAAGAGGGGGGGGGGGGAAAAATCACTTAAATGGAAATATATCCGGTTCTCGGCAAAATATCAAAATTCTAAGACGGTACTTCACTTCTTATTTTTATTCTGCACATTTTAAGACTCATTTCAACCTTCTGGAGCAAACACAGTGGCGCAATTTGAGAACTACTTAAAAATTGTAGTTCTCAAATTGCACCACTGTTTTTTGCTCCAGAAGGTTGAAATGAGTCTTAAAATGTGCAGAATAAAAATTAGAAGTGAAGTACCGTCTTAGAATTTTGATATTTTGCTTAGCACCAGAGATATTTTCGTTTAATTGATTTTTACCCCCACTCTTTGCGGGATCCCCTTAAAGTAAAGCACCAGACTTACTCTGCTCTATGGTCCTGTAAGCTCTATGACCAAATCGTTCATAAATCTTATGACGTTGAAATCCCCCTGGGCTTTTGGACTGTATTAACACAGTTACGCGAATGATGTTTTATTTCAAACTAGATTTAAAACACAACCAGTCTTTATATTAAGACTCAAATATAGTCATAGAGTCATAAAGTTTCAAAATACCCTCCCCCTTTTTAGGTGAAGTTGGCCAAACGGGCCTAACAACTATTGACTTGAGATATGCTGTAGCCTACTTCCAAGAACTAATGGAAGGGATTTTGTGGAATGTTTCAGATATACAGTGGATATAACTCAGAACCAGACGACTGTTATATTCGTAATGATGTCACACTGGCTCTGCTATGCTAATTCTGCAGTTAATCCTCTCATCTATAACTTTATGAGTGGTCAGTATTCACTCTTTCCTATTATATCTAAGCATATACGTATAGAATGACTACATTCACTGATTAGTGATGGGCTGTCAACTTAGCAAAATCGATTTTACATTATTAAACGAACTTATATTCATAAAACTAACTAAAATTATTACTAATACGGTAATAAATTTAATGGAGGCAGAGTACAAAGAAGTTTCTGAGAAATATTAAATCTATTTGAGAAATATGTAAAATGCTACATTACTTCGTCTGTTGGTCTCCATAATTTAACTTAAACTCTATAATTCTAGTTAATTTCCTTTTTCTTATTTAGATGTTTTGTTTGATAATGCTCTGTGTTAAGAGTGAAATATTGCAATAAATAATTAAAAATATCTGGTGTCTCATTAGTGCCCAATTCCTAATGTAAGATGTAAAATGCTTTCATCCTGAATCATTAATCAAACTTAAAGTGACCTGAGGGTGCGCCTGGACATATACACCAGGCCACCCCTTTGGGACTAGAAGTAGGGGATGGAATTCTCCAACAGCACACCCTCAGAGGTGAATGTTACGCTTCTGGGGAGGCAGTGCACATGGTTTTATGAGGTGGGATTCTCTTAATATTGATGTTAAGAGTCAACTTAGAGTTTTAGTTGAGAGTAATTTTATAGTCTTTTAGAGAAAAGAGAGTTCCTGGTGTTGTCGCAGATGCGAATCATTTATTTTTATTATTTTTTTATTATTTTTGATGTCAAAGTTGTCATTGTCAGATATTAAAAGATTTAAGATTGAATTGGAAATACAAAGATTATACCTAGATTTAACTGGCTAATTAATGCTTCGTCACATGGTAGCAAGGGATCGTGGTTTCTGATCTATTCATCAATTAGAAGAGAGATAGCCTAACAATAAAGAGGAGGATCTCAGAACAGGAGAGTTAGCAGCAGAGGAGTGAGGTCATAGGACAGGTATCTCTTAGGTTAAGTTCCCACTAGCAGTAGTTGGCGGGAGTTAAGTATGGTTGCTCCACTGCGGGATCGGTCAGAAGGTATTAGGGCCAGTTAAAAAACGGTTAGGTGATGTAATAGAAAAAGTCAAGGAGTGGGTAAAAAATTTCGATGAGGGCAATGTAGAGGCAAGTAACTATTTAGGAAAAGATTTATTCTCAAAATTGAAAAAGAATTTAGATAAATTTCGGGAAGTTGTAGCAAATTTAGAATCTGTTTCTGGAAATCCCGGATGAAATTTTAAAATTTGAAGACGAAATTGGGGGACTTACTGAACTAATGCTGGAAGCTGAAGATACAGAGATTGAAATAGGAAATAGGCTGAGTTGTAACACGCCAGCCAAACCAGCATTAGCAGTAATTTAGAAAATACAGGGGAGGTTTCTGCCAAACTTCCAAAAATAGTGCTGCCTACTTTCTCAGGAAATAGACTCAAATGGTTTGAGTTCTGGGAGAGATTTGAAACAGCGGTTCACAATAAGGTTAAGGTTTCGAAAGTCGATAAGTTTAATTTGTTAAAACAACAACTTTCAGGTGATGCCGCCCAAGCCATAGCAGGATTGTCTTTAACCGGTAATAATTATGACGCAGCTGTTGATATTTTACAGAATAGGTTTGCTAATAAATCCCTTATAGTTGAAGATATTTATTCTAAATTTAGAAATTTGCCTCAATCCAACAATACAACCTCGCGTTTAAGGTGCACTTTAGATCAAATAGAAAAATTTTTGCAGATCACTCGAAGGAATAGGAGAAAATATTGAAAATTCAATACTTTATCATTAATAAAATCAAAATTTCCAGCTGAAATACTATTACAATTAGAAGAACTTAAATCGTTAGAAGGGACAGTTTTAGGGTTGCTGGAGTCAAATAAGTCTGTTAGTCATGTAGATAGCACGAAAAAATTAAGAAAGCAGATAGATTTATTAATTAGTAATAGAGAAAAAATAGGGGTTCCGACCAAAAATGAAGGTATTTACAACAGGTATGAGAATAGTTATTATAGGAGGAATGAGCCCAATAAGGATAACAACAAGAGTACAACAGGAATGTTGTTAGCTGGTCAGTCACTGAAATGCAGGTATTGTTCTGAAGGTCATTGGACGGACGAATGTCAAAAATTTACAACAATCGAATCTAGGAAAGAGCAGCTTAAGGATTGTTGTTATAAATGTTTAAGGAAATCAAAGCACACAATTCATAACTGTTCCGTTAATAAACCTTGTTATTATTGCAAAAGTAAATTTCACCATCGGAGTTTATGCCCAAAGAAGTTTGGGGTAAAGAACGAAGGCAATAATAACACAGAAAGGGAGGACAAGGGTGAAGCTCATCTAATGGCATGGGCACCGCTTGGGTCTATGCAAACGGCTACAATAGAAATCAGTAACAGCCAACATTTAGCTAGTGTTTATGGTAGGGTTATACTTGATACAGGTAGCCATCGATCCTACATTGTAGAAAAGTTAGCGAAACAACTTAAATTAGAGCCTCTCCAAGAAGAAAAACTTACCATATCAGTTTTTGGTACAAATAAGCCTGTTGTGATAGATTCATACACTGTGGAAATAGATCTTAAAATGTCAAACGGTTCTTGTATGACCATAATAGCAAATGTAGTACCGTTTATTTTAAGAAATAAAATTGAATATAACAAACATTTAGAAGAAGCAAGAGAGAAGTTTCCAAATCTTAATTTCGCAGATAAACCTAAGTTAGTAAACAATAGCACTGAAATTCAAATTTTGATCGGGAATAGTTACTATTATGACATAATAACATTAGAAAAAATAGAACTTCATCGAGGTCTTTACATGTTAAGTTCTAAGTTTGGATGGATTTTGACTGGAAGGAGTGAAGAGCAGGATAATAGTCCAGGTTTAATCAGTATGTTAACATGTTTTAACTATAAAAATGATATTGAAATGTATATGGAGGAGGATAGAGGTTCATTATTTACAGGAAAGGATATAGATTTAAAACATTTTTGGAGTTTGGGAGACGTTAGGGATTAAGGAGAGTGATCGTGAGGAAATGGAAGATGAGTGGGCACTAGAACAGTTTGAGCAAAATATAAAAGTACAGGATGGAGGAAGATATTCGGTATCGTGGCCGTGGCGTCAATACCCTCCATCGAATTTAGCAAATAATTATAGGCTAGCATTAGGTAGATTAAGATCGCTGTATCGACGTGTTGGAGGAAAAAAGGAAATTATAGATAAGTACAACGCAATAATTACTGAACAGCTGAATAAAGGCATAATAGAGCAAGTCATCGTGAAGGAACCAGAAGGACAGCTAGTACACTACTTACCACACCATCCTGTGTTTACTCCTCAGAAAACCAGTACCAAAGTGAGAATAGTCTATGATGGATCAGGACGTCAGGAAAAGGAAAAGTTCAGCTTAAATCAATCACTGTTAAGAGGTCAAGTTTTAATGGAAAACGTAGTAGGTATATTATTGAGATTTAGGCTTAAAAATGTTGTCATGGTAGGGGATATAGAAAAGGCATTTCTTCAAATTGGACTAAATGATGATAGCCGGGATGTTACGAGGTTTTTATGGCTCAAAGATCCGTACAAAGAGCCAACAGAGGATAATTTAATAGTATTCCGATTTTGTAGAGTTTTGTTTGGGGTGATATCTAGCCCATTTATGTTGAATGCTGTAGTAAGATATCACGTCATGAAATCGAAAAATAAATATTCTGCTCAAATATGTCATAATATGTACGTAGATAACTTAATAACTACATTCGATTCAGAAAAGGAAGCGCTAGAGTTTTATTTTGAGGTTAAAGAGTTGTTTAACGAAGCTTGCATGAACGTACGAGATTGGAACTCTAACAATAAAACTATTCTAAATCAAAAACCAGATATTTTTAGGGACGATCAGAACATAATTGGCATATTAGGAATAGTTTGGAACACGTTAACCGATGAAATTTCGTTAAAAATGAAAAACAAAGATAATTTAGCATCAACAAAAAGACAAATACTTAAAATTATAAGTTCACTATTCGATCCTTTAGGGTTAAGTTGTCCTGTTTCTATAAAAGGAAAAGTGTTTTTGAGAACATTGGGTCAAAACAAATTAGATTGGGATGAAACTGTAGGTGATGGCGTTCAGAACGAATGGCAGAAGCTGCAAATGGACTTGAGAGAAATCCCTACGATACACATTGAGCGAAAATTGAACTTGGGGGGAATTAAATTTGAATTACATTGTTTTTGCGATGCGTCTAAGTTAGTTTACGCAGCAGTGATTTATTTAAGGAATTTAGATACTAAAAAATCAAAATTAATATTCGCCAAAGCACGAGTGGCCCCTATTAAAGAAGAATCAATACCAAGACTGGAATTACTTGGAGTAACAATAGGTTGTCGTAGCTTGAAATTAGTAGAAAATGAATTAGGATTAAAAATAGAAAGAAAAACAGTATGGACAGATTCTAAATGTGTGTTTTCGTGGATTAGAAATTCAAAACCGTTACCTGTTTTCGTGGAAAGAAGGGTCAGTGAAAATTAGAGAGAATATCGGAGCATCATCAGTGAGATTTGTCCCAGGAAGTGAAAATATAGCCAATATAGCTACAAGGGGATGCACTGCATCTGAGTTAAAAGGTATGCCTGAATGGTGGAATGGTCCAAATTGGTTAGAAAAGGATGAAGATTGGCCAGAAAATCAAAATTTAGACAAAGAATTAATAGATATAGACGAAGAATATAGAAACACTGAGGAATTGAATTTAGTTAGCGTAGTAATTGAAATTCAGACTCCTTATGCAGTTGATGAGAAAATATTTTGTATGCTATTTAGGTTGCTAAGGACAACTGCATACGTTAGGAGAGCTGTTATTAAATTTAAAAGGAGGTTAGCTCAAATTCGTAACACTGCATTTAACGATATTATTAATAGTGAAAATTATATTACTGATACGGAATTGAAAATTGTAAAAACTGAATGGGAAAGATATGTGCAAATTAAAAATGGGGGAGGTTATAACTAATTTAAAGACAGGGGAATCAAATTTGTTAATAAAGCAATTAGGGTTATATTTAGATGAGAATTCTGTTATTAGATGTAGAGGAAGGCTAGCGAATGCAGACCTAGATCAAAATACAAAATGTCCTGTTTTGTTATCTGGTAATGAGCATTTTACCACATTAGTCATTCAGAGTTTACATAAGAAACTTTTTCATGTAGGGGTAAGCCATACTTTAGGTGAATTGAGAAGGCAATATTGGGTTCCCAAAGGTAGGTCAGTTGTTAGCAAAATCTTGCGAAAATGTGCTGTTTGCACAAAATTAGAAGGGAAACCTTTTCACTATCCAGAACCTCCAGCTCTCCCTGAATTTAGAGTAACCAAGTCTGAAAGCTTTACAGCCGTAGGAATTGATTATTTAGGTCCATTATTAGTTAATACGTCAGAGGGAAATATGAAAGTCTGGATTTGTTTATTTACATGCTTGGTGGTTAGGGCGATTCATCTAGAAGTTGTAAATAGTTTAAGTGCTGACTTTCTACTTTGCCTAAGAAGGTTCGTTGCTCGTAGAGGGGTGCCAAAATTAATTCTTTCGGACAACGCTACGCAGTTTAAAACGGTGGAAAAAGTACTGACAAGAAAAATTCAAACAATAAATACTTATGATGTTCGGTCCTTTTTTGTAGAAAAGGGAATAGAGTGGAAATGGGTGCCTGAATTTTCACCATGGATGGGAGGGGCCTATGAGAGACTCATAGGTCTTACCAAAAGGTGTCTTAAAAAGACATTAGACCAAAAATTATTGACTATGGTCCAACTCTGTACGATAGTAGTGGAAGTAGAGTCAGTTCTTAACTCCCGGCCGCTAGTGTATGTGGGTCCCGAAGCCGAGGAGATATTAACCCCAGCTCATTTGTGTCAACTAAGAACAGTGGCCTCTTTAGACGCTGACAATTATAAAGAGGTAACCACTTTCAATAAAACTCAAAAAGAACTCCTAGACTGTTGGAAGAAAGGTGCCAAACTTGTCAATCTATTTTGGGAAATTTGGAAGAAGAAGTATCTTTTAAGTTTAAGAGAAAAATCTAAGACCGCGAAGAAAAGGCGATCACTTCGTGATAATCCAAAGATCGGCGAAGCAGTCTTGATTGAAGATAAATTGCCCCGACAAAGGTGGAAAGTTGGGCGCATTTTAATGCTGAATAAGAGCCGAGACGGAGTGATAAGGTCAGTGGTTGTTAAGACCAACACAAGCAACATAACTAGACCCATCAATAAAATTTTTCCTTTAGAGATTGATGAAGCATAAATTTAACGTATTTGATTATTGTTTTTACGTATTTTAAATATTTGGTTTTACACTAAATATTGTCATTTGTTTATTTATTTTGTTTGAACTTTAATTCAAGTTTGAAGTATTTATCATATTTTATTTACATAAGTCATTAGACATCATAAAAAAAAAAAAAACTTATAAAGAAAAAATAGAAAATTATAAAGAAAGAAGAAGAAAGAAAATTTGGAAAAGGAGAGAAAAACAAGCCAGCTCTGGAGTGTCGCAGATGCGAATCATTTATTTTTATTATTTTTATTTTATTATTTTTGATGTCAAAGTTGTCATTGTCAGATATTAAAAGATTTAAGATTGAATTGGAAATACAAAGATTATACCTAGATTTAACTGGCTAATTAATGCTTCGTCACAGGTGTAGGTTTAGTCCAGAATGGTGTCATTGTTTCTATAGCCAGCTACAAACTGTGACTTTCCTACTGTGGTAATTTTCCTTTAAGCATTTCCTTCAGTATTTGACCTAAATGATATATTTTGAGTAAGAGTATAATTAAATAACTATTCCGTATATTTTGTAAAGAAGTATTATTTATATATCTGTTTAAACCTGTTGATATCAGTAATTCTTTGTGACTATCAAATAGTTTTTTGATCATGAGTCATTCAGCCTGGGGTCTTCGCCATTTGTTCATTCACAGCCCCTCGTTTCAATCACTCTAATCTTTTCATTCAGAATAAATTTCGTCTCTTTATAGGTTCTCTATAGCATGGTTGCGCAAAATCCAGTGCTCCTTGGACCCCTATGTAAGATAAATAGCACATGGTGTACACCTTTTAAATCCCTAAACTACGGGGGACCTATACCTCAGGAGTCCGAAGATATCACTTTGCGTAACCTTGCTCTAAAGAGTATACGTGATGATAAACTACACACCTAATAGTAAAAAAAATCCTCATTTAAATGTATAAAAAATCAGTTTTTATACATCATCAGTCGTTTTTGTGTTTCATAAAACCTTCAAAGAGACTTCTTAAAGCCTTCGATATATTTCTAGCAAAAAGTTGAGACACATTATCTGATTTACGGAAAAGTATTAAACCTAAATATTTATTTTATTTACCTTTCAATGTCTGTACTTCGTCTTCTACATCTTGTAAACCAAATTGTGACGTAATTTTTTTCTGTCTCTCGACATATACATTATTTAGTTCGGAGGTAATTCCGAATGAAATTTTATTAGAATTCTATCATTTTTTCGTACCTATTGAGATAAATGTACTTTCCATACTTTTCATAGCCTTGGACATTTTCTATTCGAGCGAAAATGATTTGTTCGATTTGTTGGATCGATTACAAGGACTTAACTCAATCCTTTTTTCTAACAAGTTATTGTATTTATTGATATTAAAATAATAAAACATCTAAAATCTAGGAAACCGCAATTATCAGTAATGATGAGTTTTGCATTTGCTCAAACTTCTAAAAAGATAGAACTAAAATTAGATCATTAAATTTCTCTTTATTTTTTTTTTCCTCATTTATGCCGTAGGTGTTTGGGAAAAGTATTAGCAGGGACTGTTCTAAGTACTCCGTGGTATTAGGCTCACTACGAATCGCGTAGTGAATCCGACAAAGTGGGGAAAAGTTCCGGAGTACTCCGCAAGGGATTTTTACTCTCAGATTTTAACTCTCGAAGAAACATGAAAGTTTTTAAGTTATTCAAATGCCAATAGAGTTTCGAATGAGATATAATGTTTTACGCGAAAGTTTAAATATCTTGAAGTAAAACTTGTGGAATATATTCATACATGTTAAGTTAGGATATTACTGTCATATAAAGACAACTTGGGAATTATATTTACAAAGACATGTTTGTACAATCTGCTTTGATACGTTGCATCTCATGCATTTTACTAACAAAACTCACTTTAACTTTACTATTATGCTTAAATTTTCTTTAAGTTGATAACAAAGTTTTTTTCTGTTGAACATTGCAATGGAACATTTCAGATACACCATCTAATAAATTCTTAAAAATAAGGGAAAACATGGTCCTAGATTTATAAAATTGTTCTCTACTCCCTAAAAATGATTCTTGCGGGTTCCAATTAACCATTATTATATTGGCAACTATTGCCCAAATAGGTTAATATTGTTATCACATATCTTTATACTAGAACTTAGCTTAGTTATCCTTATTTTGGAGACTACATTGAATGTTATTTTGGAAACTACATTAAATGTTATTTTGGAAACTACATTGAATGTTATTTTGGAAACTTCATTGAATGTTATTTTGAAAACTACATGATATGTTATTGAAACTTTAATACCACTTTCACCTTAATGTGGAATTTTTGATCAACTATTGTTTGACAAGAATTATTTTTACAAATATTTATTTCTTTAGGTGTTTATCAAAAGTCAATATAGTATAATTTAAACAATACCTTAATGAAATAATTCTGGCGCGATGGTGGGCGTGGTTTAACATCCAAGACTAACTTCGTTGGCTCTCTTGCATTATTAACCTTCGTTGTCAACTGATTTTAACCGTGTGTCATACTATAGACATCTTATATAGAGAGTAGACAAGACATTATACACTATAATAATACATTCAGCCTACTTAATAAGCTTATTATGCTTTTCTGTATGTGCTGCGTAATAGCCAAGCCACAAAGTGAAACCGCCAAAATCTCATATATTCACAAGCATTATTTGGCACCACCTACAACTTCAGTGATCTCAAAACTTTTTACGCTAGACTTGTCTCTTTTTTGCACGCATGTGTTTTTGTTGGGATGTTTATTATCAATAAATGACAATTCTATTTCATGCCAATACATAATGTGTATTATCTATCCTAGACGTATAATTGTTTGAAATCATAAAAAGTTTAATGTATAACCAAATTTCACTGAGCTACGTAAAAAAGTAGCCCGGTGAAAATAAAAGAAAACGACGTAAGAAGTATTATATAAAACAATTGTTTTGGAAATGACAGATTTCCATTGAGAAATGTAACTTTTCAATATCTTCTTTTACCCTAATGTAAGTGACAATATTTTAACATTTCTTTGTCTTCTTTATTGTCCTAATATTGACAGTGAAATATGACTCGAGTGAAATTTAAAACAAGAAGAACCCGCATAACGTTTTGGCAAGGACGAAAAATTTATATTGTTCGTAAAAACATTTTCGCGCTAATATAACAGAGTTACAGGCTTCTTGTCACTATTCCAGATCAGATCCCTATACTATGGGATAATTAATTCTATTATTCAATACGGTTTAATAGCATGGGTATCTGCCTGTGAAACTGCTAAACAAATGGTACTGAAAGCACAGAAAGCTGTCATTAGAACAATATTTAGGAAACCAAAGGCTATGGCACTACAAAACTTTACAATAAGTTTAATGTTCTTAATATAAAAAATATGTATAAGATGACTTGTGTACTGTATGGACTTAAAAACAGAAACAACAAGCTCACGGAAGTAATACACGGCAAAGAGACGCAAAGTGAAACAATGAAGTTATACCAAGTACCCAGGACTAACACTGCAAGAGCGCAACAATACGGGATAATAAACTGCGTAGGCTTCCGCGGTTATTGTCATGAAAGATTTAGGTCTTCCGGTGGTGACCGCGTCAATGTAGATGAAGAATCCGACGTTTCGCTTCCACTGTGGGAGGCATCTTCAGGGATGTAGGACATCATGGAAAGAAACACAATGCTGAAAAAATACTAAAAAGTGAACTCAGTTCAGTTTTGTAGAGCATTGTGTTCACTGAGAAAAATTTCTGGCATCTCACAATGAAAAAACATTGGGTTTAACCTGAATTTCTAGAAAAACCAAGGACGACTAAACGTTTGCTGGGTCTGCTAAATGAAAATAGTTAGGAGAGTTTATAGGATTTGTCTAAACTGTTCAGTTGAGGGGTTTAGTAGTTATGACTATGCATTTATTGGAAATTCTAGTGATCTTAACTATAAATAGTTGGTGGTTATTACTGATGTAACTGATTTTTCAGTTACCCCTAACTCTCTGTTTAGTTAGACCCAGTGAAATTTTACTCCAATATGGACTTTTCTGGTTAAGTGCAAATTATATATTTAGTTAGTCCAAACGTAATAGTAACTAAACTACTATAACTTCTAGTTGCCCCATTAACCTTCTGGTAGTTTATACTGTAATTTTTTGCTACTACCATTACTTTCTGGTAAGTCCTACTATACTTTCTGGTATGTTTTACTATACTTTCTGGTTACTACTACTTCTATTGCAGTAGGATCTGGTATACTTTTTGGTAGATTCTACTACACTATAGTAGAGATCTCCTAGAGTATCTACTATACATTGTAGTTGCCTTTACTAATTTGCCAGTAGACCCTTCATTTTAGTAGTGTCAGATGTGCACTTAGTGTTTTTAGTTTAGTGGCTTATCGTTGACTATTGATTAATGTTTATATTTAACAAAGAATAGGTACATTTGCTACATTTAGATAACTGAAACAAATATCACAAATATCTATACATGGTACAAATGTACGCATATTCTTTGTTAAATATAAACATTAATTAATAATCATAAACACTTAGCCACAAACTAAGTGCACATCTGACACTAGTGAAATGAAATAGTGCAGGTGTTAGGAAAATAGTAAATAAAACATACAATATTCCAAGTCCATGGAGGTGTTTTGTAACTTATATAAAAAACAGAACTGTTATTACATCAAATTTTTATTAAAAATTGAAAAAGAACATTACACGAATATATCATACGGAAAATTATGCAATTATCAAAAGATCACCATTAAAAAATACAAAATATATAAACAAGTACAATTAACTTTAATGAATGCAGCGAATGAATCGTTTGGCATAATTGAATAAAACCAATTATACATTGCTTGTGTAAAGGGAACTTCGTTTTGATGGTGTAGTTAACTTCAGGTGTAGACTAAATGTCTTGTATTCATCTCTAGAATCCAAAATGTGCAATAAAACACTTCCAATTTACTTTTTTACATTTTCCCCAAAAAAGTAAAATTTTCCTAAAGAAAAGTAAGTACCCCAGGTTTCATTAAATTATGTCAAACGGTTCAAAATTTAAGGAGGGGAGGGGAGACTTTTGGACCACCCTGTATATCATAACATTCATATTTATTGACTTAATTAAATTAATTAAGTTAATATATATGATATTTTATAACAATAATTTTAATAATATGCCATATTTACAATTATTATCTTTACTATTACAATTATTATCTTTGTTCACATAAAAAAGCACTTCACAGCTCAATCAACAAAAACGCACAAAAAATGTTACAATTAAAATTAAAACATTTAAATTGCAATATTGAATATAAGAGTTCATGAAGACGATATGCACACGACGCAGCTAGAAACCGGAATGGTTCTGGGGGTACGCGTCTCGTCTATTCCCATGCTGGGGTGGGGAGTCAGATATTACCTCTAACCAAGCCTACCATTGGATTCCACTAAACACTTGTCTTTTCAATGAAATGTTCTGTTACATCCTTCTAAATTGTTTTAAGCCTACCAGAACTACGTACGATTCTAGAATTTCTAGTAGACACTACCTGCCTTTACAATTTTTCTTGACTTTAACTGGAATTTAGTTAAGAAACAAAATAATACATTTAAAACGACAAATTTCTTGTCGATTCCAACATAAAGGCGCATTTCCTGCAAGTAATGTATCGTACCATGGCCTCGCAGGCTCAAAATTCCAACAAATTTGTATGTTACACAAGTTTTGTGTAACATGTATATCTCTATATTGCCAAAAGCCAGTTTAAATAATCAATTTGTATTTAATTTATTTTCCAATAAATATTTTAAATTAACTTTGGCCCCATTCTCAACAGTTTTTCCACATGACTATTATATAAGTTGGTTTTCGTATACCTATGAAATTTAAAAAAAACTACTTGACCACGCAGCAAGTAAACCACCTTTAATCAGTGGCGAATCCAACCGAGAGATCTGGAGGAGGCACATTAAAAAAATTGACGGCTGGGGGGGGGGGAGCGAGCGTATACAGGGTGGTCTAAAAGTCTCTCCCCTCTTAAAATTTGAACCGTTTGACATGATTTAATGAAACCTGGGGTACATTTCTTGTGTAAAGGGAACTTCGTTTTGATGGTGTAGTTAACTTTGGGTGTCTCATTAAACACCGGTTTTGAGGAAAATGTGAAAAAGTAAATTGGAAGGTATATTTTAAATAGACTTTTTGGATTCTAGAGATGAATAGAATACATTTTGCGTCTTCTATTCAATATCCAAACGCTGTATATAATGTTTTAGCGAATTTTTAATTTAAAAAATTATGCTAATGAACGTTGTCCATTTTTAGGTCAAGTAACAATTGAAACCGGCAAAATTAATGTTGATTATATTCCTTTCAGTAATTAATAAATTAATTTTTAATTTAGTTTAGGAATGTAGTACTTATTTTTTATATAGTTAAAATAACGGTATGAGCCGTATTAACATCTATACTTAAATAAATTTCGCCATTTAACTTAACCAGATACTTGATTAAAATGAAGTATTCGGACTTAACTACATTGTTCAGTTAATACCCTTAAACAATATATAGGACTTCACTGATTGGTTTTTTGCCTTTACTAAAATGTAGTTAAAGAAAAAAATAATGATAATAACTAAACGTGTATAGTAACGGCAGCTACCGTCATTTATGGAAACTCACTATTTAGTCTTTGCACTTAAATAAATCATATTTATTACAGCTAAATCGCACTGAACTAAAATCACTTAGTAGCAACATCTACGAGCCTGTTGCTGGATTGCCTAGCCAATAGATAACTGCAATGAATTTCCAATTAAACCCAATGAAGTGCCTCCTAATTACATTTAGTTAAACAAAAAAAGTCTTTATTTTTTTCAGTGTTCCTTTCTAAATTTTTAGCTGATTCATTATTGCGGGTTAATGGTGTCATAAAAAATATTTTTCCGAAAAGCACAACTACAGCTATAGACTGATTTTTGTGCTATGTTTAAACTCTCTAGCATAAATACATTAGGAGCTACGATGATAACAGACAGACAGACAGTCACACATACATATACATACAGACAGACAGACTACCATGTAAAAACAACTCAGGAGGTATTAGAAACTCCTGAAACTGATATTTTCGGTGACATCCCATTTTCGGATTTTTACAGAAAGCTGATATTTATAATAAAATGTAAATGTTAGTTTATAAAATGAAATGTTCTAGTTCTTCTTTTAAAACTATAATTTGATTTAAAATTTTATTTTTTAATTTTGTTTCTAAGTAATAAATATGTAGTTTACTCTGCTCTTAGGAGAGGGCGGGGGGGGGGGTGGTTGCAATAATGAAACCTTACAGCAGAAACACATGGAGATTAAATGATAAAGAATATATGAGTGTGAAGGAAAAAAGTTGTGCTCCGGGATATTTACACACACATAGCTTCATTTGATATTAAAGGGCAGAGGGGCTGAAATTTGCAGTGCTCAAGTTTACTAAAGTTCTCACAGAGGATTCCTCTAAATCCCTTTGATCCCCGCTTCTAATTTGTTTGGGTCAGTGTTTTGTAATTTGGGTTTTACTGGGTAGAAAGATTTTGTAGAAAAGGACTTTTTACTGGGAAGAGCAATGAAGAAACAGACCTTCAATATGTTCTGTATCAGAGAAAATGTGTACAGGTTTCCCTTTTGTTTTTTCCTTGGGATTTGACAAAGGATTTTTTTTTACAATGTGAGATGTTGCAAAGGAGAAAATGTAAGTTTATTTTCTAGTTCAATATTCGATGGAGTTTTTCCATATAAGAAGTCTGGTCAGGGGGATTTTCTCCGGTGTTAAAGGAATATCCGGTCTCTTGACCTCTTTTTTAAAACAGAATCTTCAGTTCGAAATCTAGGTAATAGTGTGACACCGAAATGTGTCAACAACCCTTAACCGGAATAATAATAGTTTCGCATAACAATAATAATACTCGCCCAGTCAGTATACACATATTAATTAATATTATGCAGTTCTAAGCAATAACATTAGAAACATATGAAACTCAAAATGTATCAAATTTAGACCTTTGGTATACAAGAATTATTATACTTTTGGTACTTATAAAGTCTGATAAATTATGGAATCCTTCTTTAGGGACATGTAAACACAAATGTCGTATTATTAGTCCAGAAAAAAATAATCCGAATAATTTCAGGAGCAAAATATGATGACCATTGCGAGGAATAATTCGTAAAATTTAAAATTATGAGAGTGGCGAATTTATTTATCTATAACTTATTAACATTGTTACTGATAATGATTTTGCCCAACTCAGTCGGCTGCTTTTTGGGGGTGGGCCTATAACAAATGGGGCTGCTAAGACCAACAAATACTAATATTAAATAGACCAGGTTGAATAAAATAGATAAAACAATATTTAAAATTTTAGATTTCTACCAAGAGATTATAATTAGATGTAAGTAACAAATTTAATATTCAGTAATAAATAAATTAAATAGCGTGCGAGCATTTCTTTAAATATATATCATGCTTTCATACTTAATCTAATAACTTAGAAACTAAATAAATCACGTTAATAAGCCTAGTTAATAGATAATCTATAGGTGTAGGTAAGATATTTAGATAATAATTATATAGTTGTTAGAGATAATAGTTTTAGGTGTAATATAGTTAAATAAGTTGTAGATAGGATTATGTTTAATAATTTGATAGGTAGATATAATATAATAATTGTAGATAACTAAATTATAGATAAGATTATATTTATTCATTTTATAGAAAGATTTAATATGATAATAATGGATAAATATAATAACAACTAGGAATAGATTTCTTAATAATTTACAATATCAATTTATTTTAGTTTAGGTATTTATAAAATTTAATTTAGTAATTAATTTATTTAGGTATTATAAAATTTAATTTATTAATTAATTTATTTAGATATTTATTTAGGTTAGTATTAATAATAATTACTAATAATAATTCAAGTAAGAAAAATATAGCGCTATAATTATAAAATCTTATAAAATAATGCATGCATGAAAATAAAAAAATAATACTAAAACGATATCTTAATGATCTCTCTCTCTCGCAAGTTTTCACGCCGCGCCCGGAAGTCTATAATAAGCTTCAACTGACTACTAATACTAGTAGTTCCTAAACTCAAAATAAAATAAAACTTAGAGCTAGGACTTAGCTGTCAGAGGTGACGAGTCAAAGTAGCGGTGCGATGACGAAAGTAATCCAAGTTTAAGGTAATCCACAATACAGGTAAGTCTACAAAATCACTTCATTATTAGCATCAACTAATCTTTCTCAGCAGACACAATTAATTTTTTGAGACACTCGGAAACACCACTAACAGATACACTGTATACTTAAAAATTGTACTTCATAAAATAATCCCGACGACTAACGTACGTACGGAAATAAGACGGTATGACTTTAACACTTCAAGAACATGAAATCTAAATTAATACAATTAACATCAGTAATAGTTATCCGACCTGGTCGACTGACTAACACATTGACATACAGGGTACAGACAGAGACGTATAACGCTACAGGCCGACTGGCTCACAGACAGGTGAATCTCGCCGTGGACGGTCTTATCACTTGAACTCCGACCGAACGTAAACAACGTACGTTCTTCTAAACTAGAACTAATACGATGCACGTTCGGGTCAGAGTAACAAGTTACAAAACAACAACAAAACAAAAAGATAAAATTAAATAAAAATAACTAGAATAAAAGATATAATGACAATTACGATATAATCTAAACTTATATCGTAACAACATATATTAAAAAATTTGATAAAATTAATACAACACACAGTTACAATACAAAAAAATAATACGTTAATGGGTCCACCGCATCGTTTGTCTAAATCTGAAGTTGGTCATACTATATTGGGAATAAACATGTACAACTCTCTTAATGACCAAGTTAAAAACATTTCTGAAAATAATTTTTAATAATATATAAAAAGTTACTTAATAGACAATCCATTCTATTCAAAGGATGAATTTTTTTCATGAAATAGTAAATAAATAAAAATATAACAATTAGAATTAATTAAATATAGAAATAGATTTAGTAACTTGACGCTTTATTTTAGGTAATCTTTCTTAACTGTTATATAAAAAATGTTGTATGTATGTGTGTATATCTAAATGTACGACAGATTTCTATTGTATTACTTTGTAAAATTTAATGAAAAATAAAGAATTATTATTATTATTAAGGGAAGAGTTTAAAAGCCAAATGATATTGATTATAAACAATTTATTAAAGACTGCAGTCCTATTAAAAAAATATATTTCAAACACATGCACAATATATTTAAAACACATGCACTATATATTTAAAACACATGCACAACATATTAAAACACATGCAAACTAAACGTTTAGCAGACTGAAACTCTGAATCATCAGTGTTTTATATTTTTATAATTAAATTAATATGACATTTAAAAATTATGATATTTAAAAATATGGTAATAAAATACGATTTTCCTATCTACCTGCGGTATAAACGAGGACAAGTAAAAATTGCAACTTTAATGATCATGTTGTTTTATTTTAATCAAATGTTTTAGTTGATTTTTTTTTTTTTTAGCTGAATATGGTTTATTGTCTGTTAAACGAATTTAGTGGAACAGTGCCACTTAGCTTTGATGAAACCTTTATATCCCCTGTCAATGTGTCATATCTAAAATCAATTTGACTCCCCCGGAGCTAATAGATGGGACCTGTTACGAGAGAGCTTCCCTTGGTGAGGAACTTTAGCCCCCCCCCCCCCCCCAAACCCTCACTGGGATGCAGGGTAGCCACCCAGTGCGGTTGCTTTACCTGCCTCAAACCTGTGATAACTAAAAATGATAAATGATACTTCCAATAACACTAGATTGTCTCTTCTGCTTCAATTATGGGTCTAAAATCTTTTATGCTTTTTTAGTGGATTTATTTATTTTCTCTATTTTGTCAGACGTATGTTTTTTTTTAAAGGGCGAAGAGTGGATTTAAAAAAGATCAATTTGTAAAAATAGGTTTTGACTTATTTTGGTTTAAAACATGATGGACACTGAGTGGCATGAATAAAACTTTGAGTATAAACCACAACTTCAGCCTTTATAATAAAATTATTTTTAATTGTTTCATTAGTAATTTTTAAAGAAAATAGTAATGGTTCAATAACTTTTAATAGCGAATTAAGCAACAATGTGTTGTTAATTGTTAATCTGTCCTGAGACAACGCGACCACCTGAAACCAAGTTTCCTGTATTCGAATCCAAGTACCATTTATAATTTTAGCAAAATTTCAAAGAAAATTGAGCTTATAACGTTGGGTTATGGAGACAAGGGGTTATACATTTTTGAAAGAGACGAGGGGACTCACTGATCAAGAATAAATAAATGAATAAAAATATTTTATTTTCCAATAAGTTTACAGAAATATACAACACCAAATATATTTCAATAAAATACACCAAATAATTAGAATATACTTAACAATGCATGACGTAATTATTTATTTTATTAAAACTGTGATAAACTGTAAATACGTTTTTGATAAGCAATTTGTTTCATTTTGATTTATAACATTTTATTTCAGCCTACAACTTTGACTTGACAAGTCCATTATAAACCTGTAGAGGCTCTTTTTCAGTTGAACAGTTTTTAAGCTTCCTGATTATATAGAAGCTTGAGTTTAATTTCTTGATTGTCTCTTCAATTTGATTCACTCGGCTAATTTTTTGATTTATTTGTACTCCTAATAATTTAGTAATTTTACATTCTGCAATATTACTGTCATTATTTTTCAAATTTTAATCATTATTTACTCTGTTTCCATTTGAATAAATTCTGTTGTAGATGCATTTAGCTTTAATCTATTAAATATAATCCACCTTGCTAGTTGTTTTAAGGACATATTAGCGTTTTTACTGGATTATTCATATATATATATATATATATATATATATATATATATATATAAAATAATGGAACAGAAAAACTAATCGTATTAAATAATACATTAAAAATAATAATAACAACTTACAGAGGGTGAAAATATAGGTGTTGTAGATTTTTCGAAAAACAAAATTTCGACAAACGTCTTCGTCGGTCTGGAGTGAAAGGAAGTTTCCGAGCTACAGAAAGAAAACTTGTACATACATACATCACACACACACACACACACACACACACACACACACACACACACACACACACACACATATATATATATATATATATATATAATATATGTGTATGTGTGTGTGGTTGTGTGTGTGTGTGTGTGTGTGTGTGTGTGTGTGTGTGTGTGTGGTGTGTGTGTGTGTGTGTGTATGTATGTACGAGTTTTTTAATTAAAATGGAACTTGGACAAAATTCAACCTTGTTTTATGTCCCAAACCCTGATGGGGAACACACCTCACGGGGTTCCTAATCTGGCATAGTGGATGCGAACTCCCTAAAGGGGTTCCGATTGCATGAATACCTGCATTATGGATCTGAAACACCTGAGAGTGTTTCCGCTGCGGTATTACCCTGATAAGGTAAAAGGTCATTCCAGCGAACGTATTTAAAAGTTTTCTAGATGAGATCCGCTAAATTTAAATATTTTCCGAGAAAACCTTTTCTGCATGCATGTAAATAGTTGAAAGCCACATACAAACACACCAAGTATTTGACTCTGTATCCAACGTACGACTTTTTAGTAACCTCATATTAACTTTATTACCCTAAAAAGGATAAAAGAACTTAAAAAGGTTCAAAAATTATAGTTTCAAAGAGAAGTGGTATTTTCTCACAAGTAGTGATAATAAGATTTTGACCACACGAGGGTAAAACCACACAGTTCTACCACACGGCTTTTAGTGTCCGACCACACTCCACCCACACAATAAACCCGTCATCAAGTAAGTTGCATCTGTGTACTTCGATATATCAGTCAATTATTCGAACTAAAATACAATGCTATTTATGCAATGTTTAAAACATTTAATTGCACTTTTTATTTTTTCATGTTATTTTTGTTTTGACAATTTCAAATGATCGTTTATTGAATGACATATACAGCATGTTTTCTGGATTTTTTTTAATGAGGAGTTAACAAAGACGTTATTTTCACTTTATGGACTATCTCTTATCTAACATGTACTTAATTTCTTTAAAAATATACGTTGGTCCTGTGAATACTGTCTTAGAGCGTAATTTATTTTAGAAAATTAATGTGGCGAAAGAAGTAAAAGTTTTATGATTCTTTTAAAACTGAATCATTCAAGTGAACGAAGCGTGTATGGTTTAAGAATAAACATTTTAAAATATGTTTTAAATGAGTGATTTTATAGAAGAGATAATAGATGATAACCGCTAAAGATAAACCCAAACAAATGCCGCATCTAAATTGTTTGACAAGAGACAAATTTCCGTGCATTTTATAAGAATCAAGTGGAATGTTTAGTTTACAATTTTATGTTTTGCTAGTTTTAACAAAAAGTCATTTATTTAATTATTAGTAAGACGATATGTGACATTTTGATGATAGTAGGTTTCAAGCAGTAACATTCTCATGTTTGTTGCAAGATTTAAAATTTTCATGTTTGTAAGCAGTAAACTTTGACTTTTGTTTATGTTTTCAACTTTAGACCTCATCATATTTGTGATTCAAAGATCGTAGCAGTGCCACCGTCGCTGATAAGAAATTGATATCGAAAAGGTGATCAAGGTTATGATATGTATATGCATAGAGATATGTACTAAACGGGGCATACCCTATCTCATTACAGTGAGAGGCCTGAAACATCTTTTTGGGGCTCTCAGGGGCTCTGTGTAACCTCATTGAAACCTCCTCTAAGAATAAGTTAAGGTTATTATAAATCAATTGTTTTCAGCTTCCCACACATTCCTTGTATTTTGATTTTGATTGTTTTGAAAACCCCTTTAAAATGGATTGTCAGGAGTTTTAAAATAAACTGATAAAAAGGTGAAACTCAAAATATAGTGTTTTATGATATTTGTTGTTAATTATTTTTACTTTTGAATAATTTTGGTTTGAAAAAAATCATAAAATTACTATTTTAGCATTAAATAGTTTAAATTAGTTGTAACAAGTATTTAAATTAACTGATAAGATTATATTTTCCAAACTGTGTTTATTTCATTTTTGTTATGAAGAGTTACTTTTTGTTTAATATTAAACAAATATTTTAATCGCAGTTTAATATAAAACCTTATTATATCGGTAAATACCAGGTTAAACAACGAACAAATCAAAGTCTGTAGTCATAAGAGCCTGAGTCTGTATTTAAAATCCCGGAATAATCGAACTATTTATCTATGAAAAATTGACAATTTTTATAGCGCCGATGGTCGTTCTATTAATTGTTTACTCATTTATCTCAAATTAACTAACAATAGAGAAATAAATGAAGGATTTCTATCAGCTCCCTTGCTAATCATATGATAAAAAGTTTTTTATCATAGGATAGTTATTTTTATCCTTTTCTTGTCATTGGTATTGCCAACCTTACAACTATCTCTTTGAATCGCGAATTGGTGATAAATAAAGAGATATATACTAGAGGGGGGCATAGCCTATCTCAATACATTGAAAGGCCTGAAAAATCTTTTTGGGGCTCTCAGGGGCTCTGAGTTTTTTGAGGCTTACAGTACATTTTTTTTGTATGTTTAACGTTCTACTATATAAGTTACTGTGATTTTGTGCTGATTGTTTGATTATATTTATAACCGAAAGTGGTCAGGTTACATTTTCGATGTTTCAAAATTTTATCTATAGGGCTCCCCTAGTAATAATATCTCTACGCCAGCAACCTCCTTATATGTTGTGTGTTTTAGCCTTGGAAAACAGTTTTAGCAATATAAAATCGGCAATACTCCTGATGAAAAAGTCGTATTGAATTTCTTAGAAAATGGGTTAATAGAATTCTGTGAAACACGGGAAGAGGGTTTTTTTTGAAAGGGGTGTTGTATAATTATAATTTTTTAATTAAAAATAAGGACCAATTTACATTAACAGTTTCAATATTTCATGACCAGACCTATACAACACTGCATATTCCATTATTCGTTGGGTTTTAAAACTTAAAAAATACAGCACGAAGCAGCATTCATACTTAAAGTCAGTTCATTTTTACAATAAGCATTATTTTAACGAGAAAATAGGTAACAAAAGGAACTTTCTACCGTATTAACTTTCAGTTATTTAAAAACAAAAATGAAAACGAGAGAGCTGTTTCTTTTTCCAAGCATTTTTATAATAACTTTATGTTTAGTTGGTTTAGAGGGCTTAGGGCGTCTTGCCCGGTATCTCTTTAGCTTCTTTAAGTCCAAGTACGTCTCGCCCTCACCCCTTCTCCTGCTTCGCCAGACTTTTCTTTAACTATGGCTTATTTTTTATATTTTATATTTTCCTTATAAAAAAGATAAAATATTATGATAAAATAACTTCATTTTTGTATCCATTAATGTTATTTCAGATTTGTCAAAATTAATTGTATTTATAGTTATATTGTTGCATTTACTATTAATCTATGCCTTATTTAATATGAGTTGTTTTATTATAGTATAGTGTTAGTTATTGTGTAAAAGTAGTTCTATGTAGTATACTGCTATGAGTTAGTGCAAGTACAATAGGCGTTGTATTATAGTAGTTATTAAATGCATAAACCCTTACAAGGACCTCATACAGTAGCCAGGGCTTAGGACCAAACGGAATAAAAGAAAAGTAAAAGACCACATAATGCACGCAACTTCAAATCACCCAATAAAACACAAACTAGCAGCCTAAAAAGTAGTAGAAAAACGGCTCTGCCAACACCAGAACAGACGAAATAGATACTAACAGACAATGGACAGTTTTGACTTACGTAGGGAAAGAAACTTACAGACTTACAAACTCCTTAAATAAACATAACTTAAGAACAGCATATAAAACATACAATAACATAACCAAAGTGGAGTTTACAAGATAACTTGCAAATATTGTAAACAAAATTATATAGGTAGAACACATCGAACACTAATCACAAGGTATACAGAGTACTTACGCTCATTCAAAAGATAAATCAGATTCTAACTTTGCCAACCACCTTCGCACACACGGACACGAACCAGATACAATGTAAAACTCAATGAAACTGCTACGCAAACAATCAAAAGGACCTAAACTTGACGTACTTTAAGACTTGGAATATACAAACACAGAATTACTGACAAGACAATTATTAACCAACAACTTACTTTCAATTCAGACATTACTTTTTCGGTACTCAAACCAGCTATTGACAAAAAACGAAATCAGGAAACCATGACACCGGTACACATAATAATAAAAGACACAAAGCATCATAACGTCAGATGACTCACACGCCTGACTTCTCAGGGCCACTGCCTTGACTCAGTACACATTCCCCATATAACCCCTCTCTTACTTCCTCCCTTATCTTCAGAGGGCTCGTCGTGCTTATTGCAACTAGAAGTTCACTGATATAACTTCATTAATTGAGAGCTCGATTGTTACCCCGTCTGCTGATGATGGCGTTATGCCGAAACAGGTCCAGGGATATTCATATCCAACAGCAAGTATCGACGGTAGCTGATTTTTCAATTTCTAAATATAACGACAAAAAATTTCCAATTATCATTTTTCAAATTTAACAGATTTTGCTATTAAATTGATAATAAATTCAACTGTTCGGCTGTAATTATTTTACAAATCTTAATTTTTGCAAATATTTCATATAAATTTCCTGGTAAATTGTTTATAATTTCCTTAATTAGTGTGAATACTTTATATTATTAACATAAGCAATTAGTTAAAAAGGTCCGAGCAGGCATTCTTGTAAATATATTTAAAATTTGCGGGGGAAAATAATTAACCAATTGGAATAGTACATCCGATAGAGGTGAGATTTGGAGGTATAGATACCTTTCGCGGAATTATCAGATTTTTTAACTAATTAATTTGAATATCTCACCGTTCACCCCATTAGAAAGAAGTCTTTCTGCCTAAACATTTATAATGCGTGGGATGCTCGCGTGCGAATAATTGTGTTAAATGAAATATTTTAGAACTATTGTGTGGGGGGTTTATCCGTATTTATCCTGTTCATTTATTAATCCCTAAGGTATGACAAACATGTTAATTTTAATTCTGGAAAAAAATATTTTTTCTTAAAAGTATATTTTTACTTCTCGATATTTACTTCCGCTATATACAGGAAAAGTTCTTATATAAAATCCATAATCGAGAATTTACCCTAGTTTAATTAGTTTCACCCTAATTTAATTTACCCTAGGTTTAGGAGTTCACGACCTTCTGAGTGATTTTCACTAGCGTCTGTATATACGAATCAATTTTGGCTCCAGTTGCCTGTTTTATATGGAATTTCAAACACTGCGCATCTTATTTTGCTCTCGAGTTCGAGTTTGAAATTTTAACTCTCTAGAACAGTTTTTGGTAATATTCTTATGTTTTTGGTTTTGGTAAAGTTAATCTTTAAATGTTTGGTGATGGTGTTTTTTTTATTTTATATTTTTTAACAAATAAAATTAAGAAGATGAAGATGCCTGGCTTCGCCAAGCGAAACGTCTGTTGATGTAAATGAAAGAAAATATTTTAAGAGGACTGAAGTCTCAATTTTATTTTTAGAATCATTCTTATTATTGCGGATTGAGATTTTTCATATTGAAATTAGAGAAATTGTCATTTAATGGCAATCGTCATTTAATTGTCATTTATGACTTTATGTAATTGTCACTTAATGAAGTTAATCGTCATTAACTTGGTTCACTACATCATCTCCGTTGGCTAGTAGAACTGCATTTTTGACATTAGCTATTAAACATTATTTTCACACTAGCTTGGGTGAATGCATTTACGCCATTACCTAGAATAGCTTCATTTTCCCATTACCTAGTAGCTTCACGCCATTAGTTCATTTTCGCCATTTATTCAGCGCGCTATTACCTAGAATAACTTCATTTCGCCATTACCTAGAATAGCTTCATTTTCGCCATTACCTTGAATAACTTCATTTTCGCCATTACCTAGAATAGCTTCATTTCGCCATTACCTGAATAACTTCATTTTCGCCATTACCTGAATAACTTCCTTTTCGCCATTACCTTGAATAACTTCATTTTCGCCATTACCTAGAATAACATTATTTTCGTCATTAGCTAGAGCAACTTCATTTTTACCATTAGCTAGGAGATCTCCTCACTTAACAGTTTACTTCTTAGCAAACAATTGATAGCTGTTGATATCAGCAATTGATTGTTTACTTCAACTCACATGTAACGTGAGTGTTATAATCAAATTTACGTGAATGTTTACTAAACACGCACTCCAACTTCATTGTTTCGACACCATGATTTAACATTAAACTTTGCTGTATACTTTTCAATTCTCCATAAGTATGTACTTATAAAACATAATTATATGTTTAAAATACAAATACTCCAATATTTACATTGATATAAATAACATCATACAACCAAGTTAAAATGTTTGTTACATTTGTCCTAAATCTACGTAAATATATTATCGCGCTTTTTATCAAAATTAAACGAAACAAAGTAAAAAAAAATACTAAAAAAAGATTAAAATCCATTTGGCAAAGTAATTTCCTACCTCTTCCTCAACTGCGTAAATATTTGGCTCGCTATCAACAGAATTCCATAAAAATACAAAACAATAGCGGGCCACTTGCCTTGCCCTGGGGAACCCCGGCTGATATCGGTTCAGACAACACCAAACTAAGATAAATTATTCGTTAATGAATAAAAAGTTAATCTCTTTAGAGGAGCTTTTATACATTCCTACACTTTTGTTTAGAATGTTTTTTGTTATTTATTTTATTTTATTGTTGCTACTCTTATATTTTAATGCCGTTTTTTTTTCGTTTGGAAAAGAATATTTGTTTTTCATGAACTATTACTTTTACCAATATTATTTTTGTCGAGGATATTTTTTTAGAGAGAAAAGAGCACTTAATAGAAAAAGAGATAAAGTAGCTTAAAATATTGCTCTCACATTATTGGTTACATTAGGTTATATATGTGGATTGGAAAGACGGAGAAAATAATGTGAAAAATAAATTATAAGAAAATGTATATTATTTTATATTTTCTTCTCCCTTTTAAATTTTTGATAAACAAGTTCCAAATATGTTTATTTATTTGAGATTGAGGTGGACATTTTCGATTTTAACATTGTTTTGAACAACTTAAGTTAATGAGATAGTGCTTTAGTGTGAATTTAGTGAGATAGAGCTTTAGTGTGAATTTAGTGAGATAGTGCTTTAGTGTGCATCTAGTGTGAATTTTATGAGATAGTGCTTTAGTGTGAATTTAGTGAGATAGGGCTTTAGTGTGAATTTAGTGAGATAGTGCTTTAGTGTGCATCTAGTGTGAATTTAGTGAGATAGTACTGTAGTGTGAATTTAATGAGATAGTGCTTTAGTGTGAATTTAGTGAGATAGTGTGCATCTAGTGTGAATTTAGTGAGATAGTGCTGTAGTGTGAATTTAATGAGATAGTGCTTTAGTGTGAATTTAGTGAGATAGTGCAATCGGTTACTACCAATTTCGGGTTTAACGGGTTCTATCTATATATTCTATTAGCGATTTTTTTAAAAGTTATTTGCTTTGATTTATGTCAATTAGTAAAATCTTTCTTTACTCAAGTTTACATGCATTGTTTGCTGTTACCAGAATCACTTTCGTTTGTGTTTTCCAAAATATTATTTGACTAAGAGAAAAAGCATAAGTAGGGGGCAAGTTTAATTAGGGCTGTAATTGGATATTTCAATTATTGTTTCACTGTTATAAAATCTCTTTGTAGCGGTTTTGCATTGAGGAACATAAGATATTGTTGTGTTATCCATTAGTTATTTTAGTTCAGTCAGGCGAGAGCTTGATTTTATTCCCAAACAATAGTAAATAAACATTTGCATACTAAAAACATTGGAATCAAGTGGAATTTTTTATTTTATAAATAATTTAACTTTCGTTTTGAGAGTCTAGCAAATGAGAATTTCGATTTCTTTTTGTATCGCTATGCTTAATATTTAACATATCTTTTTGGAAAAGTTCCAAAGATAATAACCTTATTAGGTTGGGGAGGGGGTGTTTCTTAAAAACGGGGTCTTACCGATCAAGAATATGTTGTATACTCTTGATCAGCGAGTCCTCCCTCCAATACATTATATATATATATATATATATATATATATATATATATATATATATATATATATATTATAATATAAAATAAATAAATAACCATTTATTTGCACATATTCACATATTTTACACTTGTTTACATATATCAGTAAGTCTTTTATGTGCAATTCGGCATTAAGCCGTGGTACCATATATATATATATATATATATATATTATATATATATTATATATATATATATATATATATATATATATATATATATATATATATTTGTGTGTGTTAAACTATTTTATTTATGATGAGGCGTTTATAAAATGTGTACCATGGTGATCACAAAGTTGTCTGTCTGCTTGTGTGAATGTGTCTGTTATCATGTTGGCTCCCAGTGTATTAATGCTAGAGAGTTGAAACTTTGTAGAGAAATCGGTCTATAGCTGTACTTGTGCTATCTGGGAAATATTTTTTATGACCTTATAAACCAGCTATGACTCAGCAGAAATTTCGTTAAATCATAAAACGCGGAAAAATGATGCTATCGGAATGATGAGATTTAGGCCGCATGTAGCCATGTATAAAACTAATGTATATACTAAGTTTCATCTAATTATCAGCATTAGTTATATTTTTATTAAATGACTTGTATAAGTTTTTTAAAAAATAGCAAAAAATCGGAAAATAATGTAATTAAATTGAAACTTGGTACACGTGTAATATACCTTTACGAATAAAAGGTACGCTAAGTTTCGTTTTAATACGGCAAGCACATCCCTAATTTGTATTGGATCATAAAATTTAAGCAGCTACGAGATGGGTGACCGTTGGAAGTAAAACTGATTTAAACACTATCTGAGGACGGACGAAGCGATTCCGAAAACGTATTAGTATAAATTTAATGACTTCTATACTCTGAGGACGAAGTAAGAGGAAGGATGAGCATAGCGAATCCGATGTGATAAGGATAAGTTCCGAGGTGCCCCGTACCTGATTTTCTTTACGCATATTTGTTTTTTTCGCGAAAGGTAAGAAAAGCATAATTAGCAAAATTAGTCAATGTTCGCTCTGTTATCCAGTTTTCATAAAATAATGAAAACCGCGGGTTGATGGATATCTGCTTCGTTACCTACAATGAGGCCTGCTGAACAATGAGGAAAAAATTTACCGAGTACTAAAGTTATGTGTTTATTAGTATTCCCGAAACCCTTTTGTCTCTATTTGACTTTAAAACTTGAAAATTTGTTTACGTGCCAATATAATGTATTCTATTTTTTCTTAAAAGATGGAATTCATTCCATTAGTTCCATAAGAATACTACGGACCCCAAATTCAGTGCCATTCTCATAAAAATTATAGCTGTACTTTGGGGAACAAAATTGAATTTTTGCGATACTATGCACTTACTGTCGTCGCGCTAAAGTTTTTTTTTTTTTGCTTTATTTTGCATAGTTGAGCTATTTCAACCAGTTATTGCTATTCTTGTTATTGAGGAAAAAACAAATATTCAAAGATATTAAAGCCTAAGACTGTAATAGAACTGTAAGTTTCTATTACAGTCCAAGAGCAACCTGAAAAAATGAGACTCATTTTGTACTACTTACCAAACTATTTTCAAAATACACCTTAAATTATGAAGAAAAATAAAGTCTGCCTATCCAGAGTGGGCCCTTCACATTATTATGCATGCTAAAAATGTTATAAAATCGCAGACGTGTCTGTTGTCTTGAAATAAGTGGGTCGTGTGCAAAACATGAAAAGAACATTTGTTAAAAGTAATAAAATGTTCTATAAAACGAGTGTTAAGTCATCTAAACCGGATGACTACAACCAAAGTTATGGTTCTTTTAATAGCACCAAAAAATTGTTTATTTTTGCATAGTCAGCGAATTTCTTTTAAAAAATTATTGGTTTTTTGTAGATTTGTTTTGGCCTTTTAACAAATGTAACTTCAGTTGTAGTTATACGATTTTGACGAAAAAACACTCGTTTTATCAGCGAGTTTTATAGGAAATTTTATCAGCTTTAAAATTAGTCTGCGCATTTTTTGCACACGACCTACAGGGAACTTATTTCAAGAAAACTGGAATTTGGTTTGAAGTAGTACAAAATGAGTTACATTTTTAGGCCTGGTTCTTGGGCTATTAAATGTTACACTGGTTCTTGGCCACCTAAATTTGTTGCCTAAAATTTCATAGTGGTCGATATTGTATTAATAATATCATTGAAAATAAACCTTCAGGTTGAAACCTTATTTACCTTTTACTTATTGGAAATATAATTATATCTCGACATCAAAGATCTTCCTAATAAACGGCTTTTACTTTCTTGAGCTTTTAGATACAATCTGTCGACAACAGCTGCTGTCTCGAGCTGTTTTAGCTGCTGTCACTCCGGAGCTTTTAATGCAAGAAAATTAGATTCTTCAGTCGAAAATCTAATTATCCGATATTCTTGATGAAATATTACTTTTCAGTAAAATCTGTTTTGAAATGCTTTTTGTCTTGATATACTATATTAATTATTTTGTGTAACTAAATGTAACTAAATTTAGAATGAAAGGAAGAAATCAAATTTATAAAATTAGCGAAAAATATTTAAAATAACTTAAATATAAAGTTTTATTTTAACTTAGATAAAAATAAACAGTAAATTAAATCTAAATTGTTAAATAGAAATAAATAAAATTGGAATGTAATCAACTAGTCTAAATATCCGGTCAAATCGTCGTTTCATTTCATTCTTAATGGGAATTCATCGAAGCAGGAAATGATAGAATAAATTGAATTCCAAAATAGACCAAACGATGGCCAAATGTAGGAAAATAATATTTGGAACGAAAGATTTTAACAGACAATAAAATTTGATTATTTTAAAGTAATGTATAGTATTTTATTTTGTTTGGATTGCCAGGAAAAGAGAGGTTTTAGGGTGGTTAAAGAAAGAGGGTGAGAAATTTATTTGTGATTTCTATAGCTCCAGTGTTTGCCATCGAAACGTTTATCAGCTTTATTTTATTATCATAAATCCAGTCAACCCACGCCACAGTGTCACAGTATAAGAACTGAAAATTTGTCTAACATAATTTTTACGTATCCTAAAGTGAGCAAACTGACGTCACAGTATCTGGAAATCTAAATTATAGTATATTTTCATGAATACTTATATTTTATAAAGTTTATTTTACTGTGGACTTCAAGGTTCCTGAAAAAAATAATAACCATATTAAGTATTATAATGTTAAAACTTGTTTAAAGAAGTCCCTTTAATCTCTTAACAAAATTAATTTTTAAAAATATTAAAAATTGTAGCTCCTGACGTCACGAAGTCATATTTTTTGGCCAAACCAACCATGTTACATCCACGATGTTTGTTTTTCAACAGCAAGGTAGATATTGGTTAGGACGATGGAAATATTTTCTCTATGCATCAGAAAACATTCCTTGAGCAGGGATTCGGGGAGGTATCTGTACTGTTGGAAAAATGAGCTGCGGAAATTTTCCCCGCTCCCTTTCCCACGACCATAGGAAAGAGAAAAACACTGAACAATACGAAGCCGTTATGATTTGGCTAGGTTCTATCTCTAGTTTCAAAATAAATAATAAAACTTGAGAGGGGAATAATTTTCAAGCCCTTGCTTAAAATCACCTCCTGCTTTCAGTGCTCAGTTTTATACAAATATGTTATTTGTAATATTTGCTCCTATCTGATATTTAATAACAGGTGTCTTTTGTTGTTATAAATAACATTACTGTAAACGCATTTATAAATCATATCTTGCTCAGGAAATCATTTAAATAGGATTTTTTTACTTTTCTCATTTTGACAGTAGGAATTTAGGAAAAGTGTTGAGTTTGATGTGAAAACCCTATTGGAGTTTAACCTAAATCATTCGTTTCAGATTTCATTAAAACCTTATAAGTGTTTTTTTTTACAACGCCCTTGTATAATTTATATTGCATTAGATTTTAGACAGTAATACAAAGCTTATGATAATACAATGTTTATGCTAATCTACAAAATTTTATAGCGCTTATTAAATGTTATGGATATATTAAGTAAAAATATATCCATAAAATTTTTTACCCTGTACCAAGATTGGAACCCGGGCTTCTGGGTTTGTAATATGAGTACTTAAATCCTTTAAACTAGTTTCATCTTGCTCAGAGCCAAAAAAATATTTAAAAACGACACAAAATCTGTTATTTATCACATTTTTTTTCGACTTTTTATGTCAGTTTAAGTGGTCGTATAAACTCCGGGACGGTTTTATTCGATTTGCACAAAAACATTGAAATCGACACCCTACTCAATTTTGTTTTATAAAAAAAATGTATGATATTTACAACTTTTTTTTATTCTATAGACAATGGAGCGGTCGTATCGACTCCGGACCGGTTTTATTTAATTTTGGGCACATTTTAACCTTGAATTCTATAGATTTTTGACATTTTATGACTCAGCAAAAAAATTGAGTTAGATTCCAAAATCTCAGAACAAGCGAAGAGTGTCCGAAGTATAACGAGGAAATGCAGTAAAAATGTACTAAGGAAAAATTTCAAGATTTCCCGTTCTCAATCTTCTACCTTTATTTTTGATAATACATAATTAGTAATGTTGTATAGTGTAGAATTAAGTAATACATATTTCATATTCTTTGTAGAATTATATATACATATACATATTTTGCGTATAGATTATAATACATAATTAATATCATATTTACGTAGTGTAGAATTATGTAATGCATAACTCATATCATATTTTGTATAGTGTAAAATTATGTAATACATAATTAATATCATATTTTACGTAGTGTAGAATTATGTAATGCATAACTCATATCATATTTTGTATAGTGTAAAATTTTACACTATACATAATTATGTAATACATAATTAATATCATATTTTACGTAATATAGAAGTATGAAATAAATAATTCATATCATATTTTGGATAGTTTAAAATTATATATAATAAATTATAAATTTATTTTGTGTAAAGAAACTTATTAATACATTCCAGAGTTGTAACAATAAACATCCACATCACGCATAATTATCATCGCTTAGATAATAGATCGTAGACATGGTTGCAAGTATCTCTTGCCATGACGGACACTGATCCACGCTTTTTGCCATTTCGATATATTATTCATTCTGCTTCATAGAAAGGCGTGTAAATTGCGGCATAGTGTGAGGTAGCATCAATTATAATTGAGGCTCGTTCCATGACAAGTTATATATGAACATAGTATTCTAGAAGTATGATATTCCGTTGAAATTCTTCGCCCGTATAATCAAGGGTATCAAGTCATATTATGTGAAATTCTTATTTTTCACTGGTCTTAATGGATGCTTTTATTATAATCTGAAAATATAATAAATTACTACGTTATGTAAGTGTATATATATATATTTCCACAATATTAGTTAATTATCAAATGTATTATTAGTATTAGTCAATAAACGTGATTTGTTTAAATCAAATGCTATATGTCAAACGATAAAGTCAGAACTACTGATTATAATAACATTTTTTTACGTATATTGTGATTTAATTACTTCTTACACTATTAGTATTTGTTACATATATAATTTGTAATATTTTTAAAGACACTGGATGGGACTGGAATCACAACTTCTTACTTCTTTAAACGACTATATAGGTGCATTCAGAATACTGCGGTAGCCATGCGTCCGGTCGTTGCGCCCTTTCTTGCTTATCAATCCATATTATCTTAAGTTTTCTTATTTTTTCCAAGAAAATGCGTATATTTATTTACACTACACAGTATTATTTGCACTAATTTGAAACTCAGTTTATGCTAATTTTTAACGCATTTTTCTTTGAAAAATCCGGAAAAATTGAATAACAAGTTGTGCCGCTACTGCTCAGGTTATTAAATAGAAAATTTGAGGGAAATCAGATTGGTAAGCTAGAAAGCGCGCATTTCTATGCTGTCAGTGGAGTGACCAGCTCGCAGACCACCGCGCCGGAATTATTTTGAAGTTATAAACTTATATACTAATAATGCTCATAAAATAATAAATGCACTTAATAAACAAATAACTAATTAACTCCTGTACCTAGATTCGAACCTGAGAACCCTAGCTTTGAGTGGTCTTATCGCCTTCCAACCTTTACTACGCCTTTACTGGATTTGCATCCCAGAAAACATCCCAATCGACACCCTACTACTACTTAGGTTATCCGTTGATTAACCTCTATATATTCGACTTTTTGGTAATTTAAGGTAGTCGTATCAACTTTGAATTGTTTTGATAGATTCAGGGTAGCGTTTTCTAAGCTTTTGGAGTGCTGATCAAAAGCTTCGAAAACGATACCCTAGTTAAAATTTGTTCCGACTGTTTGGTTTCCTGTTATTTTCCACGGTCATATTGACCGTTGAAATATTGACGGGGTTTAATTGATTCAGCGCCCCCAAAGTACATACATTCAGACCTTTTCCTGGCCAAAACTATTAACATTAAATTCTTCGATTCGTTTTAAATTTTACTCTCAGCAAACCGGGTTAGTGACGCAACAACACTTTGGTTTTCAATACAGTTCGTTTCCTCTCCAAGATTGATTTTCGTACCTTGACTGATTTGTAAATATATATATAATATATATATATATATATATATAATATATATATATATATATATATATATATATATATATATATATGTATGTATGTATGTATGTATGTATATATGTTTTGTTTTTATAGCCCTAAATAGGAAAACCCTCAATACAAGGAAATGTAGCGTTCATAACTTATTCAGGACATTTTTATTACAAAAAATTATTTTTCTCTTAGTTTCAATATCTGTTGAAAAACTAGAACAGATTTATCGTTTTAACATGGAATATATACATCGTTCAATGTGTCTAAAATATATATGTAGAATATACACTATACATGGTTCAATATGTTAAAAGTATACATATATTCTATGTATAAGTTATAAAACTAGATGCGATTTATTGTCTCTACTTAACTAATGCGCCTACACATGTGTATGAAATTTAGCCCATTAATAAATTAAATTGAACCCTTCTCAAATCCGTTTAGTAAAATAATCTACATTACATCCTCTCTATCTAACTTTAAATTACCCTGAAAATTTAAATGTTCATTTTATTATAATTATATTAACCCTTTATAGAGATATAAGCGAGAATTTTTCATTAGCTGAGCGATAATATAGAGAGAGTTAAATTATAGATGTATCATTTAAAAAATAACCTCTAAATTTGTTATTTTTAATGTCATATATTTATAAATAAAAATAAAAAACTTTATTACCATACAACATATAACATTTTTCTTAAAAAGTTAGTAAAAATTAATATGATAGAAAAGAAAATAAATAAAAATTAGAACTTCTTAGTTGCAGAATAAATGAGAGCTCCCTGTAGAAAAACTAAAGCGGGGGCTCTGTCTCGTTCTCTTTTATCAAAATAATTTAAATTTTACGAGAAAAAGAAAGAAATAATAATAATAACAATTATGAATAATTTTAATGAAATTAAGTGAAGCAAATAAAAAATAAATTGTGAATGTAAAACGCATATATTTGTAAATATGAAACATAAAATAACACTATATGTGTTTAGAAAAAAATAATCTTGTCCTTAACTTAAATAAACTTAATAATTACAAAAAATAATAATTCTAGACGTATCGATTTCTCATATGTATATATTACATACATATACATACACCTACATACATTTACACTCACACATACATATCTTACCAAAAACCTCTTATGTGGTAAAATACTCCCCCCCAAGTCTTTGGTCCAAAATAGTAGGAAATCAACTTTTCTGTCCCGCCAAATCATGTCCGTATTGGGTGGTGACGGTCATAGGCGTTTTAAAGTGAAGTTGCTAGGTTGTCTATACTAAAGGGCCTTATTTAAATTGAGAGGCAATCATCAGCTTCAACTCCTTAGCGCCAGCAGCGTCTATACTTTGAGATACTAAACAATTCAGGTGTTCGTGGAGATTAATCATAAAAGATTTTATCAGTTGTCATAAATGCATCAGTTTTACTTACCTGCATAGATCCAGGAGTAGATTTGATTTATACAAAAGAAATGAATGAATAAATGAAACGATAAGGGTACGATATCAGGCACTATTATCACGATTATCAGGCACTATACCCTATATACCCTTGCAAACACTACCTCTAAAGGTGATTCACTTTTCTGGCACGCCGCCAAGGAAAAGAAACTGATGATTGCCTCTCAATGTAAAAAGGGCCCTTAATTATTGCCAACCTAGCAACTTCACTTTGAAACGCCTATGAAAGTCTTCACCCAATACGGACATGACATGAAAAGTTGATTTCTCTACTTTTTTGGACCAAAGACTTGGCGGGGAGTATTTTACCACGTAAGTGGTTTTTGGTAACATTTCATTACTTTTTGTACGACTCATGTTTTATGTAAAAAAAGAAGTAAACATGATACGTGTAATTGATAAAGCTGTAAAGAGTGTCAAGGTATTGTATATACCACTCTCAAACTTTGTTTCCTGCGGCGCGTACAACATAGGATTTATAAATTTGGGATTTATTGTTACATGAATGTTAAAAAGGCATCAGAGAAAATCCAAAAGTCCTCAAACACCAAAATCTATTCATATGTAAAGAGTGCAGATGGGTCAATTTATATAGAATTAGCGTTCGCTAGCTCCGTGTTTAGCACAGGAATGTCGAATTTGAGATTTCATCAGGTAACACTACACACAGGCCTGAGACAAATTCAAAAAGTCACCACATATCAAAATGTGATCAGTAGTTTAGGCTGCAGGTTAGTTTTTCGCTCCGCGTTAAGCGTATGAACGTCAATTTTGAGATTTTATGACGTAGAAATGCACACGAGCATATAAGAGGAATCTAAAAAGTCCTCACACATCAAAAGCCGTTCAGTAGTTGAGGCAGTAGGTGCGCCAATGTATAAAACTACCGTTCGCTAGCGCAGTTTTTCGCTCCGCGTTCAGCGTAGGGATGTCGAATTTGAGTTATGAAGTAGGAATGCCCTCGAGCATAAGACGAATCTAAAAAGTCCTCACACATTTTGATGTGTAGGACTACTGATCCGTTCAGTAGTTGAGGCAGTAGGTGCGCCAATGTATAAAACTACCGTTCGTTTGCTTACTAATACTAATAGATCTGTACTAAATATTTTAACACTAAAGAAAGTCAAGAGTTACGTATTCACTTCGCTCGACGTAAAAACAAATTCGTATTTATGTTTTATTTTAATATACACAGAGATTCGCTAACAAAGGCAATTAGCGAAGTTTTAATATTTTCTTTACTACCTTAGTTTAGTTCATATTCGCCTAATAATCCCCTAGGGGTATTTAAGTAAGGACCACTCGCCATAAATCTCCACAACTTACCGCCTTAGATGGGCAAACTTGTTCAACACCAAGCCTCCGTGAAAATCATGAATTTTCTATAATTTAAGAACATAATAGTTAAATTTAGACTCCTAATTAACCTAGTGTAGGACCTTTTAATAAAATCATTAAGACATGAAACCCTAAGAGTAATACTAACCCTTCAAAACCTGCCTAAAATTTAAATTTATTTTGGAATTTTAAAGATTTTTTACTTTTCGTCATTTATACCGACAAGTAATAAAGTACGAGTGTGGTTTCCACAAAGTTGTCTGTCTGTATGTGTGTGCGTTTGTTATTATCGTAGCACCCATTGTATTTATGGTGGAGAGTTGAAACTTTATAAAAAAATCATTCTAAAGGTCAACAAAACTCTTTGGTTTCACTACTTCTCTATAGAACTTCCACATTTTAATAACTAGAATAAATGGCTTATAGTTCTATATTACGATAAAAACAACCCTATATCACAATTTTTGAAACTATTTATTTACCTTGTTTCTAGTCAGACGAAGTTATTTTTTGTTGTTTAATAATTTTATTCTTTGTTAGCCTTTTTTAAATTTTGTATAATGTGTGATTTTCTAATTTAGTTGATTTTGATGTGTATAGATTTTAAGATTTATGTTTCAAAGCCTGAAGATGGCCACAGAGTTGGCTGAAATACATAGCTACCATTAATTGATACCTGTGACATAGAACTATAAGCTATTTTATTCTAGTTATTAAAAAAATCTTAAGGTGTAATTGTGCTATTCGGAAAATATTTTTATGACGTCATTAACCCGCAATAATGAATCAGCAGAAATGTTGAAGAATCATAAAATTCGGAAACATTATGCGATCGGATTGAGATATAGCCATATATAATACTAACATATATGCTAAGAATTTTTATCACATGACTTGTGCTCGAGTTTTAAAAAATAGTAAAAAAATCGGAAACAATTTAATTGATTTGAAATTTGGTACAAGTGTACACCTTTACGTAATAAATATGTACACTAAGTTTTTAACTACATAAATAACCGCAAGATTCATAATTCAACCGACATTCGCATTCAACTTAAAGATTGCAAAGCGGCTGCAATGACCCTGATAAAGATTCACGTTTATTAGCTGAAAATCAAAACGATTATTTTGTTTTTGTTACGGCAGAGTAACCAAAAACTTGGTTACTGAAGTTTACAGTGTTACGGTGAACTTCCAAATAATGTACTTCATCCAGCGGTTGTCACTAGGGGCGGACTGGCCATTGAGGGCGAGGGCGGCGCCCTCCTCGGGCCCCTTAGCCAAAAATAAACTTAAAGAAAAAACAAAGAAAAAAAATATTATCATATTTAATATCCATAACACCAGAGACAAAGGGACCTTTGAATACTTTAAATAAGGACCTATAGAGCTCCTAGAGACAAATATTTTGAAAGTACTTAAAATATTCTCAATTTGTTACCTAAATTTAGGTCCATTAAGGCCCCTATTCTTTGTACTTGGACCTTTAAAGATTCCATACGAAAGACTAGAGCCACAAAGGGCCCTTAACATACTTGATCAGGGCCTATTAGAAGTACAAAAAGGGCCCTAAAGATAAAACATAAAATAGTTTTGTTAAAACCCCTCTTCATTGGGCCCTTGAGATTTAGATGTGGGCCTTTTTAGGCCAAACCCTCGGCCCTTTTTGGCTAAATCCACCACTGTTTGTCACATGCCACGTGACAATTCAAGTAAAAAAACAAATCAAGTTCGCTGCTTAATTGGAACTTAGCTTTACTTTTTATTTTTATTGTAGAAAATGCATGCTTTTATTTTCATGTCCTCGCTCGATTCACTTGCCTGCTTTATGAGAGCAACTGCAACCTTCCATTTCAAACTGATCTCTGTCCAACGCTCGAGGATATTGTTTGCAGACTGATGAGTCGTATATGTGTGTCGGATACCTGTGTCCTTTGAGACAGACGTCGTCTACCTCGCCAGACCACTGCTGTTCTTCTTCACCCAGGCAACACCCGCCTTTGTGCACCGCGTTCTTTGGATTGTAGTATTTTGTCGCGAGTGTATTTGTCTGGCATGGTGCAGAGTTTGGTGTTAGACTCAAACAAGGATGCTGAAAATCAACAAAATTCCTGTGTTAGACCCACGTAAACTAACTTGAAAAATTTCATAAAAATACCTGTTTGCATTTTTACTGCAATGGTCAGGAGTGTGGATAAGAACTTTATTTATTTACGGCAGCCAAATCACGCATAACTGAATTCATTTTAACCTTCACCTAAACTTTTACCTAAACTAAAGTAATATGAAAACCAAGTAGCGAAACTCCAACACTTACCTTTGTAAAAAAAATGCAGACATGCGGGATCAGCAGAGAGCTGGCTCAAAAATAAAAAATAGCTAAAATTGGAATAACTGTGAATTAGCCTTTTAGGATTTACGTTTTTACTTATGCTCATATACACCGTAGGTATGTAGGAAAAGTATTGTGTTAGCAAAAACAAAATATGCGTTACCGGCGTTTTTAAGACCTCCTGAGTGGTTTTTGAAAAGTTGTTTGTCTGTATGTGTGTGTGTTTGTGTGTATGTTACGTGTGTATGTTATGTTACAATCATTTTATGTCCATAATTAAAATGTATTTATCTAATTAATTAAGTAGTCTAACCGATTGAAACATATAAAAGTAATTAATACATTTGGGACTTTATGTACCGCTTTTACTTAATACTTGAATGCCTTTATAAACATAACAAATATGTTTATAGGTACTCTACACTCTACATAATAAATTGATATACTAAATCATGTAATAGATAAATCCCGCGTTACAAGTTTAAATACATGATAACATTTGCATTAAACCTGGGTCAAAACAGAATATTTATTCCGTGCACAGTTGCGGGCTAGACTCTTGTTAATCTATAGCCTCTCAGTATTACTTATAGTATTGCTTATTCTGCAATTGACAAAAATATTACAGTCTATCGTTTAGTTTGAAAATCCCCAAGGTCATAAGTATTTTGAGGATTGACCGATCAGAGAAGCCGCTGCCAACCTCTCACTTAAAAAGAGAAAAAAAATCCCTACCACAATAATCGCTGTAGGGAAAAAACCTTCTTCCCGGCAATCGTTCACTTTGTTTGTGGTCCTTCTTTTGATTACATCGTTTTGAAAACTACTTTCAAATAAATCTTAAAATGATATTTTAAAATAAAACTGCAAACTTGTAGTACCTTTTTATCTAGATATCCAGGATATTTAATGAGGGGTCTAGTTTGTTTGGCAGGTTTTCTAGCAGAGAAGCAAGGCGTGTCGTCAGCCTTAGCCAATATCTCTCTGATTTTGTTTAGCAAATTCTCTCTTCGCTCTCCTGTTCTGTGGCAGCGTAGCTCATCGTGGTCTGGGCAGTTATGCATCGCCATAATTTAGGAATTGGGTCTTGCTTATTTCTTGAAATATAGATAGCTTGAATTTAATTCCGGAAACTTGAAGTACATTGACAGGATATTGACAGGATCTTTATCAACACTTACTATTCTATCCGTATAATGCATCAATAAGATTAGTTGTATAAGATGATTTAAGACTTGCAGTGGTGACCGCGTCACTATAGAGGTTGAATCCGTCGTTTCACTTAAATTGTGGGAGGCATCTTCAGGAATGAAAAACATCATATATGCCCTATGAAACTAAAACTTAGTTTCAGTTTTGTAGAGCATTGTGCACACATCCATGATGTGTGCATCCTTAAAGATGCCTCCCACAATGGAAACAAAACATTGGATTCACCTTCTATATTGACGCGGTCACCGGAAGATTAAAATCTTCGTGAAAATAACTGTGGAAGCCTGCACAGTAAGAATGTATATGGATTTATCGATGATATATATGAATATTATGTAGGATTAACACTTGTACTTCATGAATTAAAATCATAGATAGAGGAAATCTACTTTCCTAAAATGCACCAGATTTTAGAAGTTTCTCAAACGCTTAAAGATCAATTCCTATCATAAAAACCAATCATGTTGGGCAACGTAATGAGATCCTTGTATATGTACGAAACTTCTATGTTATACACAAAACGCTTTACCTGACAATCACAATATTTTCAACACTATCTCTTATCTTTGAGTTTTGCTAAAAAAAATTAATCTTTTTTTCATTAAATTAAATGAAACTAAAAATGCTAAATTATTGGGTCTTAATCTAGAAAAAAATCAAAAATGGAATAATCAAGTAAAAAATGTAAATAAAACATTAAACAGTAATTATTACTTAATTAAATATTTGGGTAATTACCTGAATGAAGAACAGCTAAAGAATATATACTTCGGCTGTGTACAGTCTAGATTGTATGTTAAGCAAAGGGGAGACTTGTCCATTCAAGTCCCAGCACAACCTTAACTAATATCTAGGGCTGATTTTAAAACAAGGTAAAAATGAATAAGAAAGTCAAAAATTATAAAAAGAATATTTGAGGACTGTATTTAAGATTAAAATAATTAATGACAAAATCATAAAAGATCTTTAAGCAAAGAAAATACTTCAAATAAATCAAGAGGAATATTCTGAGTCCTGAAAAGGACTATCATAGAATATTAAAATTAATACAAAGAATTATTCTAATTAAAAGAAAATTTAATGTCTCGCGTAAATAATCAAAATTAAGATTTCTCCCGATAACAATAAAAAAAAACTTATGCAGGAATGAGGTCTCAAAAGATAGGAAATAATTATTAATTATATTGTTTATAAGTTTTACTATGTAAATAAAAATAAGCATTAAAATAAGCCAAAAAAGGAATAAAATTATAGGAGATAGAGAGAGCAAATAATAAGAAGAAAGCATAAAAAATTGTTTGTGTGTAGTGTTTTTAAATTATTATAATAGGAAGGAACATTAGGTCGAAGAACAAACTGATGATGAGGCAGCATATAAAATTTTAAAAGGTGGTTGCAAGTATGAAAAATCAGATCTGATGTTAACTATGAACTAATAAAACTGGAAAGAGCACACCTGAATAAGAATGAAGCTGAAGATGATAAAGAGTTAAAGTTGCTGACAAACCACATAAGAAATTCTCTGAGTGGATCCAAAAGTCCTTAAAACTGTCAGGTAAGTAAGTTCCCTTTAAACTCCAAATTACCGGTAATGAACTACACCACACAACTTCAGTACATTTAAGATTAAACTTGACAGACTATACTAAATTAATATTGCACTTGACTAAAAAGTTAAAGGTAAAAAAAATGGTCTTAAAATAGGTCTTATAAACTGGTCACATTTTGTTGGCTGCATAACTCAGACTCATCTTTTGATAGACTGCATAAAGGAAAGGTTAATTGAATGGAAGGGATAAAATATATTATGAATCATTGTGACAGTTTAATGTAGAGTGAAAGAAGAAAGTAAAAAGGAAAAAATATTAAACAAGTTAGAAGAAAGTAATAAAGACAACAAAGGTTCAATTTAATTTGAGAGATTAAAGAAAGTAAATAAACTTTGACCTCACCCAGTGACAATATTTCAAAATAAATGAAAAGATAAATTCCTTACAAAAAATCAATGAAATAATAAATACAAACAAGGGAATTTTATAAAAACCTAAACATTGTATGGTGTGGTTTTGTGGGCCAATTCTCCTCCAGCGAAGGAAACACTGTTGATTCAAAAGAAAATAATAAGAGCTATATGCAAAGTGAGCTCAAAAAAATCATGCAAACCTTTGTTTAAGAAATTAGAGATTTTAACATTACCTGCTTTGTATGTTTTGGAAAATTTAAAATTAGTTAAAAAAAATCTAGCATTGTACCAAAAAGTTGGAGATAGTCATAACTATTGTACTAGAAATAAACATTTTTTAAAAATTAACAAACATAGAACTAATTTTTATAAAAAGAACAGTCATTATAATGGCATGTTTTATAACAAGTTACCTGATTTCATTAAAAAAGAAAGTGATTTTGATGTGTTTGTAAAACAATGTAAAGATTTGTTACTGTCTAGTCCGTTGAATAGAATTAGCGATTTTTTGAAATTATTTTAGTTATTCTTGTGGTATGTTAAGTTATTGTGTTTATTTTTATTTATTTATTTACGAATGTGTGTAAGGATTATAAATGAAAACGAATGCAAATGTTTTCATTTTATTATTGTCAAGGTCCAATTTTATAAGAAATATTAAATGTCTTGACGTATTTACAATGTATGAAAAATTGTACTTAATGTAAATAAATAAAATCATCTTTATCTTTGTAATGAGACTTAGGTAATCTAAGTATTTTTAATCAATCCGATATTAATATCATAATAATAAAAAGACACAGTACAATTGTGCGAGAGACACCTAGGATATGTAACAAGCTAAATGCAACGCTGCTCCATTCGACATTCGTCATCATTGATGGTTCAACATGATGTCATGTCCTATTCTGTTTCGTTACGTCTAACTCATCCGGGCGCCCATCTCGCACCCTTATATTGTGTCAACTATTCATGTTTTGCAAAACTCAGAAGTATCAAATGATGTATGTTTTGCTTGCCAAGCATGTTGGCGGTATGAGAGCACTCTGGTAAATACATAATATTCTTCGGAATTTTAAATGAAGGTCAGATTAAGTTTAGGCTCAGTCGGTGCCCTAATGAGTTAGACGTAATGACACAGATTGGGACATGACATTATGTCGAGGCATCAATGATGACCAATGTCGAATGATGGAACAGTTCTCAGATGTAGCAGCTTTTTGCTTGTTACATCTCCTAGGTGTCTCTCGCATAAGTATATTGTGTCAACTATTTATATTTTGAAAACTCGGTAGTATCAAGTTATATATCATAATAAGAGTCCATGTTTCGCATTCTAGAATCATCTTTACACCGTTTCATCGACTTCAAGATTATTTTGTAGCTATAACGAAGGAAAATTGTCTTGAATTATAAAGCTTCTGTAAACCTGACTATATTGTTGATTTATATGAGGCTCGTGTTTTGGAACTTTATCCGTTTTCATGCTATCGTAATTCTGGTCACCCCTATTTTCCCGGTTATTATTATAACCACACCCAGTATTGGCGGGCGTAGATTATTATTTATTTCTCTCAACCTTCCATGTTATACTTTAATCTCTTTTATAAAATAAGAAATTGTTGTATGTTGTTATAAATTACCTCCTAACTACAAAGTAGGTTTACGGGAACCTTAACTTAGCGGTGGTCTCTTCTTACACGAATCGTTTATTCAAATACCAAAATCGATCATTTTACCAAAATTTGATTTTGTATTGATAATCTGTTTTAATTTGTTTTTAACTGAAAATTAAAGGATATATTATTTAAAAAAAAAATAGCAAATATGAAAATAGTCCAACTGCAGAACCTAAAAAAAGGGACTCATTTGGTCTTTTTAACAACCTTTTCTGAAAATATACCTTAAATGGTAAAAAAACCTAGTCCGCCTATCCAGAGTGGAGTCGTTCATTTGATTACGCACGCTAAAAATGTCAAAAAATCACCTAAATTTTAAATGTCTTAAAATATTACATGTTGTTCGAGAACGAACTTGAACAACGTAAAGACATACATAATTATGAAACCAGTAATAAAAATAAATTAAATATACCGAAGCATCATCTAAAAAAAATGTGAAGTAGGGCATTGTGTACAAGGAATCATCTTTTTCGATAAGCCTCCAGATAAATTAAATACGGGCCTTCGGCCCGTAGCCGCTGCGCGGCCTCGGCGCTTCGCGCCTCGTCCGCTCCGCGGACGAGGCCAAACAAATTGTTTATTTGAGTATAACCTTTAGGTTGAAAAAAATATATTCATGATTTTTTAAAATAAAAATACCGTTTTCGTCGCTTAGGATTGTCCGATTGAGCTGAAACCGGTCGCAATCGTTTTAGAATGACTTCGACCATATAAAGACTACTTCGAGGTTCTTCCTCTTAACAGGCCTGCTTAGCTCGGCGTGGATCATTGGAAGCCATTTTTGCCCTGTCTCTCTGGGACAGTAGGCTTACCATGATGGAGCAAGAGGTAGAGGTCTCTCTTTTATACTATATCCCCACCCTCTAACATAACTGATTCCAACAGATATCGTACGAGTCTTTGACCTAGACGTATACATATATACAAGATTATATATATATGTATACCAATTGCGCCATTTGTGATGGTTTGATTGAGCTGAAATTGGTCTTAATCGATTCAGCTAGCAGTCTACCTAAATACTAGGTACCTTGTTTTAAAGCCATTTTAAGTTTTTTTTTCATGACGTCATAACTTTAGTTGATGACGTCATAATGTTTTTATAAACAATAGGCCTCGTAACCTCCTCAACATCTCGCGATTTGCAAAGTTTCGTTCAATTTGAGAACGCCTTCGAGAGTTATCGTTCGCCATACGAAAGGGGAAACTTACATACATATATATATATATATATATATGTATATATAATATATATATATATATATATATAATATATATATATATATATATATATATATATATATATTTATCAGGAAGCCAATAGGAACCGATTCCACTCACTCCCACCCTCAACTTCCGTCATCCGAACAACTCTCATAAGCGTCATTTCATTATGAAAATTCGCTAAAAACCTAAATTTTACAAATTTTAAAACAGAAATTAAAAGTTTTTTGACTGAGAATGTTTCCTACAACATTAGAGAGTTCCTAGATTTGAAAATGTAATTTAATTGTATTTTATGACATATTTTCTCTTGTTTAGTTCCTTAAAGCTAACGTACGAATCTTTATCTTTATCTTTATCGTATTACTGGTTCCCATTTAGTCGTAAGTAAAACTTGAAGAGAAAAGTTTTATAGATGATGAAATTTGCGATAAATTGAGCTTTCATTCATTAAAATCGGATAATTACAACCAACGTTATAGCATTGGCAAAACTACCAAGTAAATTGATAGTTTTGTTAAGTCAGCCATTTTATTTTAAAAAAATGTCAACGATTTGTGCTTTTTTGAGTCATTTTGCAAATGCTATGACTTGAAAACATTACGCAGAAACATAATATATATTTTATATAAGCTAATATTGAGGTTCCTATATTTGTCCTAAGCATAGGATTATTTCTAAACTACAATCTTATAATACTTTTACCAATCGATATAAGGAATTAAAATCAAACGTAACGTTAAATTTGGGCCCGAGGCCCCGGTCGAAACCGAGTCCCGGAGACACCTGTTGAAAAGCAACGACATTCGGCACATCAAATCACGTGACATCAATGAACCAATGGCAGCTACGACCGTTGCCGCCTTTATTTAAAGGTATGAATTCAAACTTAAAAATATTCCTTATTCTTAACATTTTTACCAAATTACTACAAAATTTGAAGCTTAAAATGAATATTAAGAATAACTGACACAATATAATTGTGCGAGAGACACCTAGGAAATGTAACAAGCAAAATGCAATGCTACATCTGGGAACTGTTCCATCATTCGACATTCGTCATCATTGATGGCTCGACATAATGTCATGTCCCACTCTGTTTCGTTACGTCTAACTCATCAGGGCGCCGACAGAGCCTGAACTCACTCTGACCTTCAATTAATTCCAAAGAATATAATGTGAAGAACTTACCAGAGACGAGCGGTGCTCTCTTACCGCCATCATGCATGGCAAGCAAAACATATATCATGCATTTTGCTTGTTACATTTCAATTATATTGTGTCAACTATTCATGTTTTGCAAAACTCGGTAGTATCAAATGATATATTAAGAATAACGGTAACAATAAATGAAATCATTTTTTTTTTTTTTGCATGTAAGGTTATAGTCCGGAATTGACGTCATTGCAGGAATAAATAGTACATTTTTAATGTTGAACGCCTATACCGAGTCCTGCAATGACGTCAGACGTCATTCATAAAAACGTTATAACCTCTGAATGCGTTTGGTTTGTTTACATCAAATTGAATCACCTTCTAAATTTCTATCACCTTGCCGAATGGGGTCGAACCCGGATTGTCAGGGTGACAGGTACATGTGCACAAACCATAACACCACTGGAACACCCTCATTAGTTATTATGCAGATCACAATTCCTTATCTGACATGAATTCAATAATTTTTATCTTAAATAAACTAAACACACTTTTTGACAACATAATTACATTTTATAACTTCATTTTTAGGATTCACAAAATGGTTCAATTTTATTATCCCTCTCGAACGAGTCGTTGGAGATAATTTCGTTTCAAAAACCCCTCTCTCCGATCCTTCTTAACCACCCACCCCTCTTTATTTCGTCCTCGGGTGCCCGTGACCTCAGAATTGCCTTTACCCTGGTTTTCAGAAGTCTCTCTGACCCTACAATGTAAAAACGACTTCGTATTACCCTAATCGTTTAAAATTGGTTTCGAACAATGTCTTGGAGAGATTTTAACTTGAATCTTTAAACAATTAAGTACAGCTTATAAGTAAGTCCTTAAAATAAGAGACTTTGAGAAACATTTAGTCATTTTGCCAAAATTATTAAGTAAAGAAAAAATCGGGTACAGGGTACCTCAAACATTTTACTTACCTTATCACATTCGCTCATTTCGCTCGCTTAACTCGTCCTCGGAATATGGAAATTACCTAAGTCCCAAAATTAGTATTAAATATAAGTAGGGTTTCGGACTTACTTCGCTTGTCCTTAGACTGTAATAAGAATATAAGCTATTTATTCCTATCGGTAACTTATTCACGTGCTTATTCAACGCTGCTTTACACAAGTGATGTAACGCAAACTAACCATGGATAAACTAACCATTGAATTAAAACTTTATATACTTGTTTATTAGATAAGAGGATACATTAGAGCTAAGTTACAATTTAACTGGGTGATATTTCGATTTATAACAATTTAAAATACGAATAAGTGATATAAGTATATAATACGTATAAGTGATATACGTATAAAATACGTATAAGTGATGTACGTATAAAATACGTATAAATGATATACGTATAAGTGATGTACGTATAAAATACGTATAAGTGATATACGTATAAAATACGTATAAGTGATATACGTATAAAATACGTATAAATGATATACGTATAAAATACTTATAAGTGATATACGTATAAAATACGTATAAGTGATATACGTATAAAATACGTATACGTGATATACGTATAAAATACGTATAAGTGATATACGTATAAGTAATATACGTATAAAATACGTATAATTGATATACGTATAAAATACGTATAAGTGATATACGTGTAAAATAAGTATAAGTGATATACGTGTAAAATACGTATAAGTGATATACGATATACGTATAAGTATATACGTATAAAAATACGTATAAGTATATACGTATAAAATACGTATAAGTGATATACGTGTAAAATACGTATAAGTGATATACGTATCAAAAACTGAATTAATTGCCATTATGAGATTTAACTTGGCACATTTGCGAGTCTGGTGTAGGACTACACGATTCCATCATATTTCCATTTTTATTCTTAAATTTTCGCCATTAATGCTACAAATATAATTTTAGTAATGACCATTCATAACACATTAATGGTCATAACACATTTATAGTCATTAATGACTATAAAAAATCCGGAAGTATGGTCCAACAATTTTTTAATTTTTTTTAAAATATTTTTATGAATTATTTTTTATGATGTTCTAAAATTGTTTTTTTTTTTTAATTTAATGAATTCGTTGCAAGCCAATTGTGTACCGTCAAAATTGGTCAAAACTGTTTAAATATGACCAAACATACAACATAAAAATTACTAATGAGCACCCTAAAACACACAAAAAACTATAAAATAGCAAGTTTTTCCATGTTATCATACTTGAGATACAGGCAGACTTGATAATTAAGCACATTCTTTCAAACCAAATGTAATACATAACTTTTCTAAAGAAAGAGAGTAACACAGCCCTTGTCGGATTGAGATTTGGCACGCATGTGACTATGTATAAAACTATCATATGTGCCAAGTTTCATCTCAGTTCAATTTTTATTGAATGACTTGTGTATGTTTTTTAAAAAATTGTTATAATAGGGAATGGTCCAATTGAGTTGAAATTTAGTACAAGTGTATATTATCACCTAATAAATAAGTACATTAAGTTTCGTTTCAATGTGACAAGTATACCCATGATTTTTGTTGATTCTTGATCATGAAAATTAAGGAGCATTGAGCGTGGTCAGTGCTGTATGGGTGACCGCTGAGAATGATACGGATGCATTTACTATCTGAGAATGAACGAAGCGAGTCCGAAGGCGTGTTATAGCATAGAATTGGTGAACTGTATTTCTGAGGAAGAGGGAAGCGAGTCCGAAGGCATGTTATAGCATAGAATTGGTGAACTGTATTTCTGAGGAAGAGGGAAGCGAGTCAGAAGGCATGTTATAGCATAGAATTGGTGAACTGTATTTCTGAGGAAGAGGGAAGCGAGTCCGAAGGCATGTTATAGCATAGAATTGGTGAACTGTATTTCTGAGGAAGAGGGAAGCGAGTCAGAAGGCATGTTATAGCATAGAAGTGGTGAACTGTATTTCTGAGGAAGAGGGAAGCGAGTCCGAAGCATGTTATAGCATAGAATTGGTGAACTGTATTTCTGAGGAAGAGGGAAGCGAGTCCGAAGGCATTTTATAGCATAGAATTGGTGAACTGTATTTCTGAGGGGAAGTGAGTCAGAAGGCGTGTTTATAGCATAGAATTGGTGAACTGTATTTCTGAGGAAGAGGAAGCGAGTCAGAAGCAGGAAGAATGAGCGCAGCGAATCCAATGTAATAAGGAAAAGTTCTGAGGTACCCCGCAACCGACTTTTTACTATGAACTTAACAAAAGAACTTATTAATTAGCAGTTAATATTGAATTAACCTTAAGAGAACCTAGTTTCGATATTCAATCAAATCAAAAATATTTTTAAATAGAGAAAGATTTTAAAAATAAAATACGGGCCTTCGGCCCGTAGCCGCTACGCGGTCTCGGAGCTTCGCGCCTCGCCCGCTCCGCGGCGTCGGCCCACCGGGCCGCTTCGTGGCCCGGGGGCCTTCCAGTGGCCGCTTCGCGGCCACATTGTTGTTGTTTTGTATTAATGTATGGTTTCACTATCGTTTCTTGTTACATGGCATTTTGCCACGTATTTAGCGAATTTTCATAGCCTCGTTTCACAGGCCCGCTTCGCGGGCCTGAGAGGCTTTCTCACATATTTGATTTTAATAATCCTCTATTATTAATAGTAAGCAATAGTATTACAGTTAACAAGCAATATAAAAAAATAATAAGTATATTTAAATACATAACTAACTATTTTTATAGAGGTTATTCTTTATACCTCTATTTCTCTATTATTTCTTGGTACCTTTATACCAAGAAATAAATCCACACGTTGCAACTGTTGGAGTAACCTTGTATAAAGAGTAAGGAAAGATTATAGTTTCATCTTTCATCAGTTTTAGTTATCGTCCACCATACAAAAAGCATTAACTCTTACACACATTTATGATTGTTTATACAATTTAAAGAAAAATGTCAAATTTTTTTTGTAAACAAATTGTTTATTTGAGTATAACCTTTAGGTTGAAAAAAATATATCCATGATTTTTTAAAATAAAAATACGGGCCTTCGGCCCGTAGCCGCTTCGCGGTCTCGGCGCTTCGCGCCTCGTCCGCTCCGCGGCGTCGGCCCACCGGGCCGCTTCGCGGCCCGGGGGCCTCCTAGTGGCCGCTTTGCGGCCACATTGTTGTTGTTTTGTATTATGTATGGTTTCATTATCGTTTCTTGTTACATGGCATTTTGCCACGTATTTAGCGAATTTTCATAGCCTCGTTTCACAGGCCCGCTTCGCGGCCTGAGAGGCTTTCTCACATATTTGATTTTAATAATCCTCTATTATTAATAGTAAGCAATAGTATTACAGTTAACAAGCAATATAAAAAAATAATAAGTATATTTAAATACATAACTAACTATTTTTATAGAGGTTATTCTTTATACCTCTATTTTCTCTATTATTTCTTGGTACCTTTATACCAAGAATAAATCCACACGTTGCAACTGTTGGAGTAACCTTGTATAAGAGTAAGGAAAGATTATAGTTTCATCTTTCATCAGTTTTAGTTATCGTCCACCATACAAAAAGCATTAACTCTTACACACATTTATGATTGTTTATACAATTTAAAGAAAATGTCAAATTTTTTTGTAAACAAATTGTTTATTTGAGTATAACCTTTAGGTTGAAAAAATATATCCATGATTTTTTAAAATAAAAATACGGGCCTTCGGCCCGTAGCCGCTTCGCGGGTCTCGGCGCTTCGCGCCTCGTCCGCTCCGCGGCGTCGGCCCACCGGGCCGCTTCGCGGCCCGGGGGCCTCCTAGTGGCCGCTTGCGGCCACATTGTTGTTGTTTTGTATTATGTATGGTTTCATTATCGTTTCTTGTTACATGGCATTTTTGCCACGTATTTAGCGAATTTTCACAGCCTCGTTTCACAGGCCCTTCGCGGGCCTGACAGGCTTTCTCGCAAATTTGATTTTATTAATTCTCTATTATTAATAGTAAGCAATGATATTGCAGTTAACAAGCCATATAAAAAAATAATAATTATATTTAAATACATAACTAATACGTTTTTATAGAGGTATAAAGAATACAAGAAATAAATCCACACGTTGCAACTGTTGGAGTAACCTTGTACAAAGGGTAAGAAAAGATTATAGTTTCATCTTTAATCAGTTTTAGTTATCGTCCACCATACAAAAGGGTATTAACTCTTACACACATTTATGATTGTTTATACAATTTAAAGAAAAATGTCAAATTTTTTTGTAAACAAATTGTTTATTTGAGTATAACCATTAGGTTGAAAAAAATATATTCATGATTTTTTAAAATAAAAATACCGTTTTCGTCGCTTAGGATTGTCCGATTGAGCTGAAACCGGTCGCAATCGTTTTAGAATGACTTCGACCATATAAAGACTACTTCGAGGTTCTTCCTCTTTACAGGCCTGCTTAGCTCGGCGTGGATTAGTGGAAGCCATTTTTGTCCTGTCTCTCTGGGACAGTAGGCTTACCAGGATGGAGCAAGAGGTAGAGGCTCTTCTAATATACTACATCCCCACCCTCTAACACTACTGAACCCAACAGATATCGTACGAGTCTTTGACCTAGACGTATACATATATACAAGATTATATATACATATATGTATACCGTTTGCGCCATTTGTGATGGTTCGATTGAGCTGAAATTGGTCTTAATCGATTCAGCTAACCTAAATACGAAATACCTTGTTTTAAAGCCATTTCAAGTTTCAAAAAAAATTTTTTTTCATGACGTCATAACTTTGATTGATGACGTCATAATGTTTTTATAAACAATAGGCCTCGTAACCTCCACAACATCTCGCGATTTGCAAAGTTTCGTTTCAATTTGAGAACGCCTTCAAGAGTTATCGTTCGCCATACCAAAGGGTAGAAACTCTTACATACATATATATATATATATATATATATACATATATATATATATATATACATATATATATAAACTTTTTTGGGACATATATTTTTGTTATCAGGAAGCCAATAGGAACCGATTCCGCTCACTCCCACCTTCAACTTCCGCCATCCGAACAACCTCATAAGCGTCATTTTCATAATGAAAATTCGCTAAATGATTATTCATTAAAGAATATTAATGTTGAAATTACTCTGTGCCGTGAAATAAAACATAAATTGCTTTTTATCTTCTTTAAAAAGTTTTAGGATCAGATACCTACGATCTAATTTTAAAATACGGGCCTTCGGCCCGTAGCCGCTACGCGGCCTCGGCGCTTCGCGCCTCGTCCGCTCCGCGTCGTCGGCCCACCGGGCCGCTTCGCGGCCCGGGGACCTTCCTGTGGCCGCTTTGCGGCCACATTGTTGTTGTTTTGTATTATGTGTTGTTTCATTATTGTTCTTGTTACATGGCATTTTGCCATGTATCTAGCGAATTTTCACAGCCTCTCCACACAGGCCCGCTTCGCGGGCCTGAGTGGCTTTCTTACAAACTTGATTTTACTAATTGAGATTTTATTAATACTCTATTATTAATAGTATGCTAAAATTAAGAAGCATTATAAACAAAAATATATTATTCATGATTTTTGTTTTTAAATAAAAATACCTTTTCCGTCACTAAAGATTGTCAGATTGAGCTGAAACCGGTCGCAATGGTTTTAGAATGACTTCGACCATATAAAGACAACTTTAACTCTTACTTACATTTATGATTGTTTATAGAATTTAAATAAAAATGTCAAATTTTTTTTTTGTAAACAAATTGTTTATTTGAGTAAAATCTTAAGGTTGAAAAAAATATATTCATGATTATTTAAAATAAAAATACCGTTTTCGTCTCTTAGGATTGTCCGATTGAGCTGAAACTGGTCGCATTCGTTTTAGAATAACTTCGACCATATAAAGACTACTTCGATGTTCTTCCTCTTTACGGGTCTGCTTAGCTCGGCGTGGTTCAGTGGAAGCCATTTTTGCCCTGTCTCTCTGGGACAGTAGGCTTACTATGATGGAGCAAGAGGTAGAGGTCTCTCTTTTATACTATATCCCCACCCTCTAACACTACTGAACCCAACAGATATCGTACGAGTCTTTGACCTAGACGTATACATATATACAAGATTATATATATATATGTATACCGATTGCGCCATTTGTGATGGTTCGATTCAGCTGAAATTGGTCTTAATCGATTCAGCTAGCCGTCTACCTAAACACAAAATACCTTGTTTTAAAGCCATTTCAAGTTTCAAAAAAAAATTTTTTCATGACGTCATAACTTTGGTTGATGACGTCATAATGTTTTATAAAAATAGGCCTCGTAACCTCCACAACATCTCGCGATTTGCAAAGTTTCGTTTCAATTTGAGAACGCCTTCGAGAGTTATCGTTCGCCATACGAAAGGGTAGAAACTCTTACATACATATATATATATTACATATATATATATATATATATATATATATATATATATATATATATATATATATATATATATATATATATATATACATATATATATAAACTTTTTTCGGACATATATTTTTGTTATCAGGAAGCCAATAGGAACCGATTCCACTCACTCCCACCCTCAACTTCCGTCATCCGAACAACCTCATAAGCGTCATTTTCATTATGAAAATTCGCTAAAACTGATCTAATTACACTTTGGTTTGAGAAGAAGACATAAAAAATTACAAGGAACTCAGAGTTTTAATTTGAATTAGAATTGACTTCTTAGTGGAAATTTTATTTTTAAAAAAACATGACGTAAGAAGTATTAAGTTATAGTTAAGTCAATAGTTTGACTTAGAAATTGTTTAATTATTTTTAAATTAGAACTTTATTTGAGTAATAATAAGAATGAAGATTTACATTGATTAAATTAAATTTTAATCTAATTATTTATACATTTTAAACTTTAGCTATTAGAAAAATCTTTAAAATTTTAAGAGGTTTTAGCAAAATTAAACCTAGTGAAATTCAGTGAACATTTATTATTTCTATTTTTGAGTTTTGCATTATTTTATTTTTATTTTGTTTTTGTATTATTATTTTGGATATCATATTATGTTGTACATTTTGGGTATGTGTTTCCGATTAACTTTTGATTTTGATATTTAGTAGGCCGTGCTTTTTTTTATTGTTGAGGTTGAGGTTGAGGTTGTTGTTGGTTGAGGTTTTTATTGTTTTTTTTGTTGAGTTTTTTCTCTATCGGCAGCCACGTTAGGCTCGGCTTTGACAGGCCCTAGGCTAAGAAAGTGTCTGAATTTGGTAGTAAGTTAGTTTCAGTCTGTCAGTTGTTAGTCAGGAGTTTTGAATTAATTATTTCAACGCTCATTCTACCCTTTTTTACGGTAAGAATCAGCTCATTTCAAAGCTTAGAATAATACTATATATAGAAGGAGCACAGGACCGTAAACACAATGTAATTCCACTGATAACACGAAAGGCGGTTGACTGGTGCAACTAAGTAATGCTGCCAACCTGACAACAAAACATTATTTTAAATATTTGTCATAAATATCTATTAATGAAGAAAGATCGTAAAGAACAAATATAATAACTTAAAACACCTGCTGAATATTTAATAAAACTGGTCTTAGATGGCAAAAGGGTGGCGGAATACAAGAATCTACATTTAGTTGACGAGGACTACTTATTATATATAATTTTAATAAATACGTTAAACTACAATCTAAAATGCTTTAAATATTGTAATGCACCGATATTTATAACAGTATTTTATGAATAATCAATAATTAATTAATAATAGAACATAATAATTCAGCAACCTGAAGTATTGCCAACTTTTTTTTAGAAAATTGTATATTGTTAGGGTGGCAGCATTACTTAGTTGCACCAGTCAACCGGCTTTCGTGTTATCAGTAGTGCTCCTTCTATATAAAGTATTATTCTAAGTTTCAAAGTCATTCTATCATGTTGTTGTCATGTTGTTGTTGTCACCGTATTTATTCATCTTATCATGTTTCTAATGGTTTTGTTCGTCAATTATGTTATAGGGTCCTAGTGTAGGACAAGTAGTAGTGTCAGGACATGGTACTTGAAATTTGGTTTATATTAAGAAAGGTTACTAGAAAGCAATCTATCGTCTCCCCCCCCCTTCCAACCTCATTCATCTGATATTATAAAATCACATTTTTAAATTTAACATTTAAGTATATTTTGTTTATTATTTTTTATAAGCAAAGTATGGTTTTAACTTACACAGGTAATCAATTTTTAAACCTTATATTTTTATTTAAGCACCTCGTAACTGCATTGTTTATGCCTACTAAGTTGATAATAAGATACTACATACAGTTATTTTTATGATTTATTTAATTAAAGTATATGAGTTAACTTATTGAGTACTTAGCTAGTAAGTTTCCTTTTGCCATAGTTAAAGTTTTCGACTTATCAGGTTTGGTTCTTTTATTTCCTAATTTACAAAAAGAACCTGGCCCTTTTTACAATATTTAAGGACTCGGGACATGAAACAGAAAATTATTTTGGAATAGTCCATTGAACTAAGTGTAACCCACTCCCAGCGGCCAGACTGAGTTGGGCATTAATTCAGATGTTACAACCTGAGGTTCCTACAATAAGGGCTGCTTTGAGGCCACATTGTTGAAATTTAGCGCTATTGGTCGTTTGATGGAATCTAGCAATGTAATTAGTGAATTCTCAATTCTTGGCTCTCGTTGCGGCGGTCTTGCCTTTTAGTTCGAGGTGCAATAATTTCACTTCTTTAGACATAAGGAAATTAATATGTTAATTTTAAGTTAAGGCTTAGGTACCGCCTCCTTAGTTTCAAATTTGACAGTCTGTCTTTTATCAAATGAATTCTAAAAGAAAGAAGGCTAATCAAGGTTAGACAAGGCAGACAATACAAGCCCGAGCCGATGCACTTGTCCTTTGTCTGCAAAGCTAATATTCTGTATTGTTACTCCGTCAAGGGCTCTGGATACACTGTGTCATATTGTTATGAACAAAACATCTTGAGTGCACTTGATTCTTTGAACAATTCTTTCCCCAGCACTCTATGAAAGGTCTATTATTTTAGATTCTATATAATTCTAAATAAAGAAATACAACTCATATCATTGACTAATTGAAGGATTGCAACTCATATCACTGACTAATTAAAGGATTACAACTCATATCACTGGCTAATTAAAGGATTGCTTCTCATATCACGACTAATTAAAGATGCAACTCTTATCACTGACTAATTAAAGGATTGCTACTCATATCACTGACTAAATAAAGGATTACAACTCATATCACTGACTAATTAAAGGATTGCTACTCATATCACTGACTAAATAAAGGATTGCAAATCATATCACTGACCATTATCAATGGTTATAAGTTACATTGCTTACTTTTACTTTTGTAATTTAGTTAGAATTAAAAATAATAGCAGGCTTCTTTCGTGGCCGTGATCGCATAACTACTCGTTTTCGGCACCGGAGGTCGGGCGTTCGCAGCCAAGAATATGCTCTTGGTTTTAGTGAAAAGTACTTGTTATAATTGTCTATAAATTCCATGTAAACTTATCCTTTGCCGCTACCTAGGCATGTTATATGAAGATCACTCCCGGTCTTAGCGGAACCTACGCTTGGACCAGGATTGTGTCCACTTCGGCCTTCGTGGCCATGATCAAAGCACTCGATTTTGGCACCTGAGGTCCAGGGATCGCATCCCGAGCTAAGCTCTAAGTTTATATCAATAGTATGTGTAATATAAAAAGTTAGCTAACTTTAATTAATTCTTAGAGGATAGTACATGCAACCCACCTGAGGAAGTTCACGTGGGGAGTGTACTCTGATGGGCAGAAAAGCCCTAAAACTGGCATTTTTAATTGTTTCATAGTATCATTTTCCTAAAAAAAAAATCTGTAATACAGTATAAGAATAAGTGTACTTATCTCATCTATATTAAATAATTGAAACATAGAAAGGAGGATTTTCAGATATTTGTATTACCTTTATAATTTTCTTCTCCCACTGCTTTGCAGACTGAATTTTCCTTCCGTCCCTTATATCATAGAATAATATGCTTTGATATATTTATGATCAGGGTGCCAATTTAAAATCAACCCTCTTCTTTTTCCTCTCCACTTCCATCATCCGAAATCCTCATAATAATAATAATAATAATTAACATGTTTATTTAAAACAAATACAATTTATCATATAAAAAAAGAATAGCAAAAAACATAATGGCATGGGCGAAGCCCGTCTGCCAAGTGTGACAATAGGCCCCTGTAGACGTACGGTTTTTTTCCCGACGGTTTTTGGACTGTCGGTCCAAAACCGTCGGAAAAACCGTGCGTCTAAATGCTGGGACAGATCGATTGGACCGCTGGTAAAAACCGTGTGATGGACCGCTGTCCTGGACCGTCAGTTTTTGTTTATGTGCATTTACACGTGCAGACCAGACTGGCGGATCAAGTCTGTCGGTTTTTTATTTACTTTACAGCACTTAATTAAAAAAAAATAAAAAAAATAAATAAAAAAAATCGGTATGGGGTACCTTGGAACTTTTTCTCATTCATGATTACGGTAATTTATATATTTTAAATAATCATAAAAATATAAGTTACCATATTAGGATTCGAACCCTGTTCCATTAATTTTTAAAATTTAATATATTTTTATTTCGACCATTAAAGAGTTACAATTCAATCATCGATTATTTCTTTTTGCATGCACACATAACTTTTCCTTTACTGTGAAGAAATGTACCTCATATTAAGTTGAATGTACCTAATATATTTACCTTAAAAATGTATTATAAGGTAAATACATTACTTTATCCTTTATCTCATATTTATGAGAAAAAGAAAGGTTAAAAATGATTCTTGTTATTTATGTAAACCCGCAATACAAGTAATGATTATGATTAAGATTAAACTTTTTTGATAATAATAATAACACTGTATAAATAACAATTGTTTTCTATAATAATACTAATTTTCTAGTACAAAAACATAAAAAATAAACAAAAACAAATATAAAAAATAAATTATCTCTGGACTGTCACAAAAAACTTTCCGCCAGGCGGAAAGACCACGGACCGGTCCAAAACCGACAGTTTTTGTGTTTACACTAGCAGTTTTGGACCGTCGGTCCATCTCACGGTTTTGGACCGCGGATCTGGACCGTGCACTTTATTTTTCTTTATTATTTGGACTGTCGGTTTTTCCCGCGGTCCAGACCGCGGTCCGGACCGCGGGAAAAACCGACAGTCCAAAACCGTCGGGAAAAACCGTACGTCTACAGGGGCCTAATAGGCCCTTGTAGACGTACGGTTTTTCCCGACGGTTTTGGACTGTCGGTCCAAAACCGTCGGGAAAAACCGTGCGTCTAAATGCTGGGACGGATCGATTGGACCGCTGGTAAAAACCGTGTGATGGACCGCGGTCCTGGACCGTCAGTTTTTTTTGTTTTATGTGCATTTACACGTGCAGACCAGACTGGCGGATCAAGTCTGTCGGTTTTTTTATTTACTTTACTTTTTACTTTACAGCACTTAATTAAAAAAAAAAGAAAAATAAAATAAAAAAATCGGGTATGGGGTACCTTGGAACTTTTTCTCATTCATGATTACGCTAATTTATATATTTTAAATAATCATAAAAATATAAGTTACCATATTAGGATTCGAAAAAAAACTTGACAAAATAATAGTTTTTTATGCAACAAGGGACTAATCGTCTAGTATCCTAAAATTTTAGATTACATGTAATTATATTATATGTATACAAACTACTTCATTATACAGAGTAGTAGTAAAAAGCATTACACCAAGACTCTATACAAATTTTACTTCTAATAACATACCTGGAAATAATGTTTTTTAAGTGCATTATAAATAGCTAAACACGTTTCTGGTATTATTTGACCAAGTGATGAGGGAGATATTAATGTAGAATATTGCAGATCTTGTAGTGATCGTCCAGTGGCTAAAAAAACGAAGGGTTGCTACTAAACGCTCTTCTGCAGAAATACTTTTCCTCATAACTGTGTCTTTTTTACTAATTATTGGAGAAACAAGTTTTAAAATAAATTTAAATGATTCGTTGTCCATTCGCAAGTAATTCCTGTAATCATCAGAATCAAGCTCTCTTAACAACTGTAAATGTCCTCTATTTTCGCGGTCTTTCCTCCACTCTTTAACCCAAATTCTTCCTTGACTTCTATATCGTTCACTTAATAAGCATAATGCGACTGTTGCAGTTATTCGCTTTTTATTTCTTTTTTCCATTTTGCACTACACACTACACCAAACTAGTTAACTTTTTAATAATAATAATAAGTAAAAAGACACTTTTACTTTTTTGATAATAATAATAACACTGCATAAATAACAATTGTTTTCTATAATAATACTAATTTTCTAGTACAAGAAACATAAAAAATAAACAAAAACAAATATAAAAAATAAATTATCTCTGGACTGTCACAAAAAACTTTCCGCCAGGCGGAAAGACCACGGACCGGTCCAAAACCGACAGTTTTTGTGTTTACACTAGCAGTTTTGGACCGTCGGTCCATCTCACGGTTTTGGACCGCGGATCTGGACCGTGCACTTTATTTTTCTTTATTATTTGGACTGTCGGTTTTTCCCGCGGTCCAGACCGTGGTCCGGACCGCGGTCTGGACCGCAGGAAAAACTGACAGTCCAAAACCGTCGGGAAAAACCGTACGTCTACAGGGGCCTAATTTCTTTCCTAAAAAAATAAAAACAAAACTTAAACAAAAAAACTATCTTCTTAATTTTTGGATTTCACATAGATTTTAATCTATGTATTTCTAGTTATTAATTTCTTTTTCTCTCTCTATCTCTATCTACAGTTAATTATTTATTTAATTATGAATTCTATCTTTATTTTTTAAAACTATGAAAATGTGTATGTTTAAAAAACTACAAACAAATAAAATACGATTTGTACGCGGCCTCGGCGCTTCGCGCCTTGTCCGCTTCGCGGCCACATTGTTGTTGTTTTGTATTAATGTATGGTTTCACTATCGTTTCTTGTTACATGGCATTTTGCCACGTATTTAGAGAATTTTAACAGACTCGTTTCACAGGCCCGCTTCGCGGGCCTGAGAGGCTTTCTCACAAATTTGATTTTATTAATCCTCTATTATTAATAGTAAGCAATAATATTACAGTTAACAAGCAATATAAGAAAATAATAAGTATATTTAAATACATAACTAATATGTTTTTTATAGAGGTATAAAGAATACAAGGAAAAAATCCACACGTTGCAACTGTTGAAGTAACCTTGTATAAAGGGTAAGAAAAGATTATAGTTTCATCTTTTATCAGCTTTAGCTATCGTCCACTATACAAAAGGGTATAAACTCTTACTTACATTTATGATTGTTTATAGAATTTAAAGATAAATGTCAAATTTTTTTTGTAAACAAATTGTTTATTTGAGTTAAATCTTAAGGTTGAAAAAAATATATTCATGATTATTTAAAATAAAAATACCGTTTGCGTCACTTAGGATTGTCCGATTGAGCTGAAACCGGTCGCATTCGTTTTAGAATAACTTCGACCATATGAAGACTACTTCGATGTTCTTCCTCTTTACAGGCCTGCTTAGCCAGGCGTGGATCAGTGGAAGCCATTTTTGTCCTGTCTCTCTGGGACAGTAGGCTTACCAGGATGGAGCAAGAGGTAGAGGCCCCTCTTTTATACTATATCCCCACCCTCTAACACTACTGAACCCAACAGATATCGTACGAGTCTTTGACCTAGACGTATACATATATACAAGATTATATATATATGTATACCGATTGCGCCATTTGTGATGGTTTGATTGAGCTGAAATTGGTCTTAATCGATTCAGCTAGCCGTCTTCCTAAATACTAGATACCTTGTTTTAAAGCCATTTTAAGTTTCAAAAAATTTTTTTTTCATGACGTCATAACTTTGATTGATGACGTCATAATGTTTTATAAACAATAGGCCTCGTAACCTCCTCAACATCTCGCGATTTGCAAAGTTTCGTTTCAATTTGAGAACGCCTTCGAGAGTTATCGTTCGCCATACGAAAGGGTAAAACTCTTACATACATATATATATATATATATATATATATATATATATATATATATATATATATATATATATATATAATATATATATAAACTTTTTTTCGGACATATATTTTGTTATCAGGAAGCCAATAGGAACCGATTCCACTCACTCCCACCCTCAACTTCCGTCATCAATTTAAATTAAATTATATTTCCTTCATTCTACTCTTTTCTTCCTCTTAATTTATGAAAATAGACTTAAAAAATCAAAATTTGGCAACCTGTAACAAAAATGGGAAAGAAATAATTTAATATAAAATTAATAAATTGTTTAATAGGTAGCTAAGTTATTTCTACTGTTAAAAATTATCAAAGATCTTACATTATTATTTTTCTAATAAAAAACCTGAAGAAAAAGGGAACCAATATTATGAATATGATTTTTTTTTAGTCAAGACTAGAAAGTAGAAGAACTTTCTTTCTATACTCTATGGCTTTCTTTACATATTTAGCTAAGTTCACCCAGTTTTTACCATTTAAATATTCTATGACTTCCTCTCGGGCTAATATAAACTTCCCTAACCAAAATCTTCTTATTTCTCCTAAGATAGTGCACCTGCCAAAGAAATGTAAGTGATCTTCAATGTCTCTGGAGTTGCACAAACTACATATTCGAAATTCAGGTTCATTAAGTGGAGAGAAATTCAGATGCAACAGGTTGCCCTTTGCTTTAAAGATCCAACATAAATCATTGAAGTTTATATCTTCTCTCTTGTATAAGCCATCTGGTGCTCTGAGATCTTGGTATAGAGCATGATACTGAGATTCAGAAGCATTATTCCGTAGTTGCTCTATCCATTCTACTTTTAATTTTAAAAGAATGTTGTCCATTTGGCATTTCAGTTGATTCAAAGCTAGAGGGTCAAAAACTAACGGAAGCTCTAAGCATGTTGCTAGATCTCTCCACTCTTTAGCCCAGAAGATATTATTATTATTGATTTCTAAAGCTAAAAATCTAGTAAGTCTATGTTCTGGAGAAGCTAGGACTTTTATTATATAATTTATATTATACTTGTAGCATTTGATAAATGTTGGCTCAAACTCCGAAATCCTCATAAGTGTAATTTTATAACCGAAATTCGCTAATAAGGATTGTTCCCTTAAAAATAAAATCCATTTCGAAATAATCTCCTGTTCAATAACTGTATTCTTCCGTTGCTATTACTCCCTAATTTATCTTCTCAATCTCGTTAGGGTAAAATAATCATATTTAAGATTGATTGCGTACGAGAGCGTCTATTAATCAAGGCTCTTACTTTCCTTGACATTTTCTTTATAAAAACGCTTCGAAATTTTCTTTCTTCTCTTGTCCATTGGATAGAAAATGTTATGGTTGGTTATGATGTAATTATCTCGCTTATCTCAGCTGGAAAAGTCCTCATTATCTTTTAGATGTAATAAAACACTTTTATTAATTATATGATAGAAATAATACATCACAGTTCCTTGGAGGGCTTCATTATGTGACGCCTAAAAATAAGAATTTTAAGATAGTAATATATCTTAAAAGTTTTATGTTCATAACAGCATTAAGATACAAAATATACATTAACACACTGAAACCGAATCGATGTCTCAGTTGATTTGAAATGTAGCATGCATGTAGTCATGCATAAAACCAACAGTTGTGTCACGTTTCATCTCAATATCAGCATTAGTTCAATATTTATCAAAAACCTTAAAATGTTACTTTAAAAAAAATCTGTCGCGGTGGTCCGCATGCTGGACAAATTTCCTTTAGGGTGCGTGTTTTTGTACTTCGCAATATATTTCTTGCTTATAAGCTTCCGGTATGCTTTATAACTAAAGCATTTGTAAGGTAATTATGAAGGCATCCTGGCTTCGAGACTGTGAGTGCTTGTATCGACTCTTTCCATTTTCGTATTCAACTGGACCATTTTCATTCAACAAGCCCAGAAAACACCGAAAATGACTCCCCACTTAGGATATGTCGTTTACCGGCCGTATTCAAAGCTTTTTGGTAATTGACTGCCATTTTTTATACTTTTTGGTCACTTTTTGGTAGTCGCATCTACTCCGGGCCAGTTTTAATCGATTAAGCTGCCCAAAAACATTAAAAACGATAAATAAATTCCAAGTAGGGACTCGAAATTATTTTTCATCGACTGTAATTTAACACGGTTTGTTAGACTTTTTGGTCACTTGGAGTGGTGATATTTATTTCGCTCCGGTTTTATTCAATTCAGCGCCCAAAAACATTGGTAGAACTGAAGTTATTGATAAAGTCTTTTTCGCGACAAAAAATGATAACCTTGAATTTTACAGATTTTATGAAAATTTTGCTGACTTAGCAAACCAAGGTAATTACAATTACGTCACAACAACTGGGTTCGTGTCCTCCCCAAGGTTGATTTTTTTATCAAGCTTAATTAAAAAAATGTGTCTAAAAATACATGTACAAACATACATATATATATATGTAACTGGCAGTGAAGGCGATACGATCACTTGAAGTGACCAAAAAATTTTTAAAAAAACCGTTGTAAAACTCTAAGCTTGGTAAACATGAAAATTTGTCTAGGATGTTGTGTTCGATAGGTTTTGAGGCTTTGAATCTAATGAAACCGGTCCGAAGTCGATAAGATCACTTAAGTAACAAAAACTATTGTAAATAACCGGCGAACCTAAAACCTATACACGGAAGTAGGTTAAGGAAATTCGCCTAACTTGCGGACCTCGGACATGCAGAATATTTTTGGTCTTGCTTTTAGCTTTTTGGTTTTTAGGGTTTGAAGGAGGGGTGAAGTGAGAAATGATGAGTAATATCTTAGAAACCCCTTGTCTAGAAACAGACCTCTAGCAAACAATTAAAATTACCCAAAATTTTTAAGTGAATATAATTTTTGGCAAAAGTTAACAATTTTATTGTTTGATCAAACTATTTGCCTCACCGACTAAAACAATCCAGGTTGAAGTTATCTCATTTTGTTAACAAAAACTAATATCTTACCTATCAGAAGTGTCAAATAACACCACCAGGTAGAATTTAGAGAAACTCTAACTATCTAACAACAATTTTATTCTTAACTATTTTAACTTGAAATTATAACGTTTCTAGGAGTTTCAATTTTGTTTGAAAACTTAACTCAATAGCTAGCTGATTGTAATAAAAGCTAGTTATAATAAGTAGTAGTAGTAAGTAATAATAGTTATTAATAATGAGTTATAATTAAGAAAATATCGGAAAGACGTTAGAGGCACAAGAGGCAACTACTTTTATTTGTTATACTGTTTTTCATCTAAATAGTTGTCTATTAGAACCAAGGATCTTGAATAAAGGGGATGACGCACTAAGTCGATTTGCCATACAAACAAGTGACCCCATCGAAAACCAAAATAGAGAGAATTCAACACGAAACACACGTCAAAAACCAACTGCACATGCTTGGTACAAACCTCGCATGCTTACAATTCTTAAAACAGCGCAGGTCTTAAAATTCAGAGGCAAACTTACTGCGTTTGGCGCTTTTTTCATTATAATCAAGGGGAAGGGGTAAGTTTGCTTCTAATTCTCTATCTCATACATCTTCCATGGGGTCAGAAAAGTTCCTTAATGCGTCATCCCCTTTATTCAAGATCCTTGATTAGAACACCCAAAAAATGCATGTGCTATACGACTTAGAATGGCTATTTTACCTTGCATTTTTTTACTGTCTTGCTTCGCTCGACAGTATTAATAGTCCCCACGGTAAAAATGAACTTCTCAAAGGTCTTGTTACATAATATGCTATAAACTCAATATAACTGTGCGAGAGACACCTAGGAAATGTAACAAGCAAAATGCAATGCTACATCTGGGAACTGTTCCATCATTCGACATTGGTCATCATTAATGGCTCGACATAATGTCATGTCACTCTGTTTCATTACGTCTAACTCATTAGGGCGCCGACAGAGCCTGAACTAATGAATTACACGTAACGAAACAGAGTGGGACATGACATTATGTCGAGTCATCAATGATGACGACTGTCGAATGATGGAACAGTTCCCAGATGTAGCATTGCGTTTTGCTTGTTACATTTCCTAGGTGTCTCTCGCACAATTATATTGTGTCAACTATTCATGTTTTGCAAAACTCGGTAGTATCAAATGATATAATATACTATTAATTCATATATTATATGTGTCTAGCAAGCATTTTAATATATTTGTATTAAATTTCACCCTGATTAGACCATTTTTCTAGGTATAGTGTTTCTAATTAGTATAAGTAATTCGGACTTTTAAAGTTAAGACTTTAAAACAGGTCTGAGCATAAGAGCCAGGCTCAGGATAGCTCGGGGCCCTCCCAAACTTCAAACTCGCTTTGCATATCCTCAGAATGTCGATTGCTTAAGCCTTAAAGTCGTGGGTATCACTTTAGCCAAACCCCCAATTTTTGAGGTCAAGCCAAACCCATAGATAAGAGAGAGTATATTGAGGCCAAGCCTGACCTCAAAAGAAGTAAACAAAGTAAACTTCAAAGATTTATTTAAAGACTTTAAATATAGTCAACAAACATTTAGAATGTTATGACTTAGGACTCGCTTCGCTCGTTCTTAAAATGTCTCGTTGCCCAAAGCTTACATCAGTTTCGATAAAGATATTATTTGACACTTTAAAAGTTAGTTCGTCCGAACGTCATAAAAGTGCCGGATACAAATTATTATGACGAAATCTCGTTTCCTATATTAGGGCGAACACGATACGTTTTACCTACGGTTGTAGGCGAGGAAGAGTAAACAATTTCACTAAGGGGAGGGTCTATAAAAGACTTCTGGGTTGTTCCAAAGCACTGCGCTAAATTAATTTTAAAGAACAGCATATTTTTTCTCTTAAGACAGTAAATATATTTTATAACCAAAAAGCTAAAATCCTTAAGCTCATTATACTTGATGATGTTTGCTTACAAGTTCTAAAGAATAAGTAAGTATAATGCTCTTAAAAATTGTACATAAAAATGAGGCATTAAGCATAGAGTTTATAGGAATAGAGCGAGTCTATTTGTTATAAAAATATTCATTAAATATCATTGTTGGTTTAAAACACCGTCTCTTATACTATGAAACTCTATTCTGAAGTTGTTTTGTCTTCTGATATTAATTTCATACTATAGAGGAATGTCCACTTATCATTTAATAAGTGTGGAATAGCCGAGTGGTCTCGTACGCTGCAGTCAACAACCTCTCAGCTAAAGCTGGATTTGATGTGAATATCTTACAATATTTTTGTAAGATACTAACTTAAGATAATATCTTATATAATATTTTATTTTATACATTTGTAAGATTGTAGAAGCATTCTAGTCAACAACCTTTGCTGTTTTTTCCACCGACATTAATTTAAACATAATTTTTCTCAGTGAAATCATTTTAAAAGATGTCATTCCTTGTGGAGATCCATCTAGACGTGGCCTCAGGCACTACTTGAACAAAAGAAGAGGCTCAAATACTAAAAATTATTTTCGTTTATTACCAGACAAAGTATGAAAATTTAGAGCCATTAAAACAAACAGGCATAATAGGAAACGAACTGTATACTAAAGAAAATGAGTCAAAATAAGAACTAAGGGGGTTGAAAGCCAATGGGAAAATACTAAGGAAGAATAAGAAGAAGCACTTCTTAGCTCCTTAGATCTAAGAAAGAGGCTTTATTTACCCCCTGTCCTCTCATTAGAAAGCCTTTAATTCTCCTTTCTTATCATTAATCTCATCTAAAGCACTATTTTAGTGTGACGAACAAGTGAAAAAATATTTTATACTTTAACATTTGACTTCATCAGATTAGGTCATATTTATTTTATTTATTCTTTATAGCAGTGCTTGATATTGACTTAGCATTTGGAGACAACTGATGCTTTCAAAGCGACTCAAGTAACTTAATTATGCTTTGAATTACAGTATTTACTTAGGAATAAAATCTTCTGCGATAATACTTGATGGCAGAACTGTTTGACCCTTTTTTAATTCTACCTTAATTTTCTGTTTTTCATCTAATAAAAACTAAATAATTTAATAAGCAAGCATGAGATGTGATAGTGTTACTCAGTGCAGCATTTGTCAAACAAACATTTAACGAATGCTAGATTCCTTCTTTGTTCACTTATCAAATTTTTCTGGCGAAGTGGATGACGCTCTGTGATTTGTTATGACTGTTTCAAACTGCAATTATAGTTATCTATAGAACTAATTTACGTAAAAGCAGAAAAAATTGAATTTTACTCATCAGTTATAATATAACTCCCCAACTCAAGGTGAGGGTAGGGTATAAAAAATTCCTGCTAAGGTGAAGCCGAGTCAGATAAAAATCTTACGTGTCAATGATGTTTCCTTTCCTGCCTTGTTGCAAACAATATTTTAATTTTAAAAAGGTTGTATTTACCGCATGTTGAAGAAGCAATTGAAGAATCAGATACCGTCGATACTTGCTGTTGGATATGAATATCCCTGGACCGGTTTCGGCATAACAGCATCATCTGCAGGTGGGGCAACATTCGAGCTCTCAACTAATAAAGTTATATCAGTGAATAACTTTTAGTCTCAATGAGCACGACGAGCCCTCTGAAGATAAGGAAGGGAGTAGGAGAGGGTTTATATATCGTCGTCGTGCTTATTGAGACTAGAAGTTATTCACTGATATAACTTTATTATTTGAGAGCTCGAGTGTTGCCCCGCCTGCTGATGATGGCGTTATGCCGAAACAGGTCCAAGGATATTCATATCCAACAGCAAGTATCGACAGTAGCTGATTCTTCAATTAATAGTTTAATCTTTGTACTTTATTAAGAAAAAATAATTATAAATCTCACCAAAAATAATTAATTTAGGATGTTTAATTTTTATTTTGATACAACATCAATAAATAAATAAACTAATAATTTAAAGGAGTTAACCAGAACAAAAATATATATTATCAAAAATTAATAAACTTGTTAATTGAAAAACACGCCAGTGTTGTTTCTGTTTTTTTTTTTAAATGGTCTACTTTATAATTTTAAAACAATTGTGACTATTAATTAGAAAGTCGCATCTTTAAATTATTAAAACTTATAAAGAAAATAATTATCATCAAGAAACACTGAAATAAACTGTATTTGTGGAAAATATAAAAAATCAATGATGTATACTTTTACCTGCCTTGGAGCATTAAGTAATACCTGTTTATCTTAAATGCTACTTTTAATCCCAATTCAGGTAATACTGTACCTGACTGATTTTTTTTAAATTTTACCTGCTTGTTTTTAAAATTATCGGTTGGAAAAATGACTATTTATTTGGTTGGATAGATGACTGAAATTTAGTTTCCCCTGTCCTTAGGTCATAGTATACTCTAAAAGTTTATTTTTATAATCACTCATTTTGTTTTAAAATATATCACCTTTTAGATATATAAAACTTGGTGTTAAAGTCACTGCATAAAAGGTAGTTGAAAGACGAATTAGTTGTATGAGACACCTGTTGTTATACATAAGAGGTAACTTGGGGCCAGAGAGTTAAGGTAGAAGATTAGAGAGATCAAAACTCTTTTTTTCCTCACCCTTTATAAAATATGTGACCAGAATCATGGATGTTACTTTCAGTTTTCTTCAACTTTAGAATCGATACAAAATACACCGGGTTTAGTTTCTCGTGACCTAAATTGTTATTCCAAAATTGGTATTATAACTTTGTTTTTGCCTCTTCCCTCCTCCCTAACCTTTCACATATCCACCTGTTATAACTCTAAATAATAAAACAAAAGAAGTCTCTCCACAAAACAAAACTTTATTGGCAAGGTGCTTTCAACCTCACTGGAGGCCATCTTCAGTGCAAAATCATTGAGTTGTTAAAGAAGTAGAGAAGTGATTCTATGTTTTCTTATAAGGTATTAGAGTCTGACTCTCTACTTCTTTAACATCTCAACGGTTTTGCACTGATGATGGCCTCTAGATAGGTTGAAAGCGCTTTGCCAATAAAGTTTTGCTCTGTGGAGAGACTACTTTTCTTTTATTATTTATGATGGACTCCATTCACGCTCATTCAACTAGTATGTAATTCCTCTATTTTAGCAAATTTCCTTTGGAAAAAAATCGCCAATGGGAATCCGTTTCTGAGGAACATTGGTAATTAACCGTTTAAAAGGTAAATTGGAAATTCGCATGACATGCGGACCACCGCGCCAGAATCTTTCATCTATTTAGTTCCAAAACTACTACATATATTACTGTTGTAATATAGTACACCTACGAATTAGATTGCATGACTTAGATGTATTTGTATCTTATCGTCTGTCCACGAGTGCAAACTGTTAACAAGTCGTATATTTACGTCTGCCATCACGTCAAACAAACTCCTTTGTTGCTAAATATAATAAAAACACAAGTCCATTAATTATAAATTAAAAAAAAAAACAGAATTCATAAGCGAAAATTGTTTAATTTTTATTGAAACATTTTGTGTTTTTTGACTAATTTTTTTTATTAAAAAACCATTTTTTTTTAACAAATAGAACTTAATTTTCTAACTGACTAACTTTTAAGGGAAGAAAAGAGGAAATTAAAAATCTGTTGAAACAATTGTTTAACCATCATTAAACCTTTGTTAATTACATTTCTTTTAATGAACTGGAATTGTTTATCTGTCTCATTAAATAAGTATTATACATTTAAAAATGTCTCATTTGGAATATCAGGAACCAGTTATTTGAATCTGGTCTGGTTTTTTAGAACGTTTGTAAATTCATTACAGTCAAAAGCTTAGTATTGTATTGTTATGTGTTCTTAACATAGGGGACATAGTATCCTTATACATTTTACGAATACAACATCCCACATTGGGAAACACATCCCTAAAAATAAGGGGAAAACATGGTCTAGATTTTTAAAAATGGTTTCTATTCTTAGTGAATTGACTCTTGCGAGTTAAAGATATCGTTACATTTTTTGTCTCCAATTTCTTAACTTTTGTTAAACTATTTTACAAATTTTTATTTAATTTAATAACCTCCGCCTTCAAAACGGCAAATTATCTTTCGAGCGAATTTTTAAAGAAACATAATTTTTTTTAAATTAATTCCTAATAACTTATCGGTGGACAGATGATTTTTAAAATAATTTTACAATTATTTATATGAGTAGTGTTTAGCTTGATTACTAAAGTAGAGTTTGTATTGATTGTGGTGGCAGGTAAATTCCGACGTGAGTTCAGAAGAGGATTCCGATGTTGCTGGCCAGGCGAGGGCCGAGGTGTCGGGCCGGAGAGTCCGTCAGCACGCCAGAGGAGAGTTACATGGGCCAACACTGACCGGAGGCAAACCGAGACGCTGGCCTTGTCTACGCTAAGCAATCATATCACGTAGCGCAGAGCCAGGCCACGCATTCATCTACAGAGAACTTAAACTCATTGTCTTTCTACTGTAGATTTTACTCTAAATGTACTTATTTGTTGTGTTCTTCTATTCTGAACTATTTATATTTTATTTATTTTCCAATTTTTATTAGTCTGATTCAAGTTTAATTTGTGATTAAACAGTCCAGAGTTTTATATAAAAACAAACCGTATATAAATTAGTATAAAGGCATATACATAACAAAAACTCTCTAAACTTGTGAAAAATTCTATAAGTAGTAAAGTAAATTGCTGTCTCAAATCTCCTGCCAAGACCCTGGCTTTATTGGTCCCATTGTTGCAAGTTAACAGTACTGACATAATCTTTAATAATACGGTTCGTATTGAATGTGTTGTACTTCACAATTGTGATTCGCACTATAGGGGTTACGTATTGTCGAAGTCTCGATGACTTTCCTGTCGCGGAAAACTAAGATTACAAGCACTATGAAACTTCTTTACCTGGGGAAAGGCCCCAGGTAGAGAAGTTTCAAAATCCTGACCCCCTACACATACCACACACAGTCTTTCTCAAGACGAACCTGATGATGGGAGAAGTACCTGCTCCCGAAACGTTGTTAATTGTAAATAACATTGACAATGAATTACGTCCGACTAATTTTACTCAAAGCACTATGTGTTTGTATCTCTTTAATGTTATTAAATCGATATTTGTTTTATTAGTCATAATTTCATAAAAGTAGCAATTAACTTTCATTAAACTAAATAAGTGCATAAAAGTACTTTTCCTTCTCCCCCTATAAATCCAAATTTGTCGTTCAAAAAAATTATTTGTAATTAAACTTTAGCAGAACTGGCTGTCTGCAATAATGCCATCTACAGTGCCGGCAAGTAGTTAAGTCTACAGTACCTAGATAATTAGTACTATAGTACGACACACGGCTAAAATCAATTGACAGCGCGCCAAAAATCTGTGAGGGAAAGAATTCTATTGGTTCAGACCGACCCCGCTCTTTCCCCCTCCACCTCATGCCAACCTAGGTATAAAAAAATACCTTCTTCGTAAATAAAATCATAAAATGGCAACACTGGTTGTAAATATTTTTAACCTCGCGTCGCTTTTATTATGCTCATTGATTTCGTTTCGTTTCATTCCAATGTGTTTATTTCATTCGATTAATGCGGAGTTGTAATATGATATGAGTGCCTATATTTGACGCTTGGACATTGACGTATTCTTCAAGCATTTCTTGCTTTGAGTACAGCGCAGGTTCAGTGCTCTGTCAACCAAAAGACAGCATTTTTTTTTATAATGCCATGTCTTTCAATAGATGACAGTCTTGACTTTAATAAGTTTGAATGCATATTGTGTCATATTATTTTTATAATATGAAACAATACACATTCAATTATACAAACTTCACACAAAAAAGCAGTTTGTTTTAGAAAAAAATAATCATAGCTGACAATTTATTTAAATCGTCAAACTTTTATCGGAGAACTATTATGATCCATTGCATTACGTAATTAACAACTTTAACTCCACTTAATTCATACTTCCCGAACAAATTTAAAGCAACACTTAGTTGGAAATTTATAAGATACAACAATATTCCTTCTTAAAAAGTAAATAACTAATTTTTAAAAATAAAAAATACGATATCAAATAAAAACAAATAATAAATTCAAAACATAACCTGACTTTCAGTGTTGCCAGAGTAGGGAAATTTTTTTGTTACATAAAAGAAGGGATTTTTTTATTAAAAAAAAGAGGGTTGGAAGCATTGAGATTTTGGCGGGCTGTCAATTGATTTTAGCCGTGTGTCGCATTATAGAGCTTTCAGAGCATTGGGTACGGACCTCTCACAACTCAAAACTGATTGGTGGAAATCCGGTACAATTTTCCAAGGTGTTAAATAACATTCTTGTTAGATAACTCAAACAAATTTCCCTTTGGAAGAGAGAAAAAGTTTTACTTTCTTCTGATCTGAATCTACAGGGAGACAAATAACTAAAAAGTAACTAGCGGGTGTTAAAAAGTAAAAGGGTATTAAAGAGGTTGTTGGGGAAACTTTTTAATCCCTGCTTCGCATTTCCTCTTAAGCTTAGTCAGTAGCGCTTTCAGCTCTCAACTTGAAGATCAAATGTTCAATCATCACTGGGGACGCACACTTTTAGCAGTTTTTAATATGTTTTATCACCAAGTATGTACTATAATTTAATAAAAAACGCTGTGAATGGTATTATTAGTATAAACCAACTCTGCTTTCTGTGTAATAAGATTATTAGAAAAATAAAATTATTTGTGAAAACTTTGTGTAGTTATTGTATATTACTCCACTGTCATTAGGAATTGTTTTGCTTTTTGAAAATAACAAGTAAGGTTCTATTTGTTTCTATGCCTTGAAAGTAAGTGTCAATATTACACACATAAATAATAAATATTGGAAAATGAATAATATGTTTTAGTTCGTGATGAACACTAACTTACTCTAAATGTATACTTGTAACTTCTTTTAAATGTAACTACCTCTGCAATCCTCTTTCCCTTAGCTCTATAGACAACTATAAAAATTATGAAAGAGCCCTTAGATTTGTTTGCTAGTAGAACGTACACTAAATAACTTGTTTGTTAGTTACACTTACACTAGCTAACTTGTTTGCTCGTTACTTACACTAGCTAACTTGTTTGCTCGTTACACTTACACTAGCTAACTTGTTTGCTCGTTACACTTACACTAGCTAACTTGTTCGCTCGTTACACTTACACTAGCTAACTTGTTGCTCGTTTTACACTGCTAACTTGTCGCTCGTACACTTACACTAGCTAACACTAGCTAACTTGTTTGCTAGTTTCACTTACCCTAGCTAACTTGTTGATTAGTGTACAGAACAATTTATTTTGGAAATTCGGTTCATTACCTACTAAGCAGTTGAATCTATTTGACAAACTTTAATAATCAAACAAGTTTGATTGAAAATCATCGTTTTTTTTTAAAAAATTCAAATCAATTTTATACTTCTACTTGTAAAGATTTTCATGCTATACAATCACTTCATGTTTTCATGTTATTTACTCATACTTTTAGCAAATGTATCACAAATTCTGTTAAAATTAAAAATTTAATAATAAACATGTTGGCAACTGAAAGTATCATGGCTCGGCACATGTAAGCGACATGTCTTGTCCATGACATGTGGAAAGCAACATTATTTTCTCTTTTTCGCTTTATAAAGACGAAAAAGGAGGAAATATGTCTCTCCTCTATTTTATAACGTTATATGTAAATAAATAAAGAAATAACACACAATAAGAAAAATTTCATTTAAGTAATTTGGTTTACTTTGGCCGCAACAACTATATTCTATTGTTAAAAACGTTCTAATTAAAATTTCTAAATTTTTATACACAATTTTAATTTAGAAAATGTAATATTTTTTTTTTAAATTTTCTAGCTTAATATAAGGCATTTTTAGTTTTTAAAAATGTTTCATAGGCTAATATGAGGTCATCATCAGTAGCATAAAAAATACGTATACGTAAAGGTATACACTTTTTCAAACTTTCAACACAATTGGATAATTCTCCGATATTTCGTAATTTAAAAAAAAAAAAACTTACGCAAGTCATTTGACAAAATTGAATAAATGCTGATAATGAGATGAAACTTGACACACATGTTAGTCCTATAAATTGAACTAATGCTGATAATGAGATGAAACTTGACACATATGTTAGCCCTATACATGGCTACATGCGTTTTAAATCTCAATCCAATCGCAATATTTTTCCACGTTTTATGATTTTTCGAAATTTTTGCTGTCTCAGCAGTTAATGACGTCATAAAAAAATATTTTTCGAAAGCACAATAACACCTATAGACTGTTTTTTGTGCAATGTTTCAAATCTCTAGCATAAATACACTGGGAGCTACGATGATAACACACACATACAGACGGACAACTTTATGAAAACTATCTGGAGGTCATAAAAACACCTCAAACAGGCTATTCCGGTGACATCCTGGTTTTGGATTTTTTCGCAAACACAATACTTTTCATATATACCTACGGTATAAATGAGGAAAAGTAAAAATAAAATAGTTTTATGTAATTATAATTTTCATCTTTATTTTCATGGCACTGATGATGACCCCGTGTTAGGACAATTAAAGCTCTTTGCTAATAAACTATTTATTTATTTGGAGACACTCTTTCCTCCGTTGCCAAGTCTGAATAACTCCAATTGTGCACAACTTTATTTATATCATAGGCTTAATATTTTAATAGCAATTCTAAGCTAAATAATCTAATTTGTTTGCTTCAGGTGTTGCTTAATGCTAAAATTTTCAATCAATAATTTAACATTATTTTGCTTTCTAAATCAATATTATTTAAGAGATCAAGTATCATCAAACACTATTATCTAGAACCTCCATGGCTTTGCAGCATGGCCTTGGGTGGGCAGGGTGTCTTTCTGCTCTGTATAGTTTTTATTATAAATTGAGATTATGGAACTGTATGCAAAAGTAACTTATGCAATCTGAATGTAATTTATTTAAACTTAAGGGGTATATTTCTGTCAATATATTGAATACTTTCATTATGTATATAATTCCATAGTATAAGAATCAAAGGATTTATTTAAAGACATTTCTTTCTTGACACCTTGAAAACTTTTATGAAATGATGTCTAAAGAAAGTTTTAAGAGGGCCTTAAGGAGACCTTAAGAATCCTTAAAGAGACCTAAAAACCATTAATGGTGCCTAAAGGAAACATTAAGAACGCCTTAAGGAGATCTTAGAAATTCTTAAAGAGGTCTTAAGGAGACCTAGAAACGATTAATGAAGCCTCAAGAAACATTAAAAATGCTTTAAGAAGATCTTTAAGATCTGGAACTACTAATAATGTCTTAAGAGAACTTAAAAAAGGCCTTAGAGAGATTTTGGGAAAAAAAGAGACAAGAGGTAGACCTTAGAAACTTTTAAGAAAGTTTTATAAAACTCTTAACTTTAAAAGTGTTAGTTCTAAAAGAAGCGTTAAGAACCCTTTAAGACTCCAGGATTTTTGGTCTCTATTAGGGACCTAGTGATGATAATTATTTTATGGTTGTTTTAGAAACCCCTAAGGGAGTCATAAAGCCTCCTGAAAGATTATGTTCTGGCACAAGAAATTATCATTGCATACGGCCCTCTTAAGTGTGTTTATATGTATTTGGTGTATTAAGACTTTCTTTTGATGTTATTATGTTAAATTATTTAAATTTGATCTGAAAATACTAAACGTGCGTTCACAAACCTTTTCCGCTTGTATTTAGTGAGCTCTAGGACGTTTCGGTACTTCCTTTAAAACAAGAAAAAGTTAACACCCGTGATCACTCAGTTAGTTAACACCCAGTCAACAAGTCAGGTCAGTAGCCCCCTTCAGGAATAACTTGGCTCCCTTTGTCAAAGTACTTTGCTGCGGAAGTCCAGTATAGGTGTGTGAAACATCGCCCTCTCTGGGGTTGGTTTCGCCACCCCAGAGAGGTGGCAAAATCAGGAATGATATTCCTAATTTAAAAAGAACGAACGGATATGTGAAACATAAGCGCTAGTGGATTTTATACCATAAGGATGTAAATAAAAATCTCCACGAATATAGGTTTCAACCAATGTAATAATGACAGAACAAGCTTTCAACTTAATACAAGTCATCCTCAGTGCCTACAAACAAGAAGGTGTAATAATTAAAAAATACGAAATAAACAAATAATGAAATACAACAAATACAAAAATGAAACTACTAAAAAACCCTTAAATTTACCGGTAATAAAAATTACTTTTATTTTTAGTCTTTTTCGTAGATTCACGAATGTGATTGCCCGCCCTAGTACAGATACTCCTTCCAGTTTTGCCAACATATTACGCGTCACAAACCCCAAACTACATTACATACACATTCAACAACATACGGGGCATAAAAATAGCGAGCACAAGGTTGGCATTCTTCATCGTATTACTAAAGGCCTTAAAATGGATTTGCTTGAGAAATTTGAAATTACGCGGAGTCACAAGGCTTTGTGTGATGATATCCTTAATAAGAGATTGACCTGCTAAGTTCTAATTAAAGAACTTTCAAATCAAATCAAAAAACAACTTTATTGCCTTAAAATACAATAAATATAAAATATATAAGAATACAAATGAAACAATACAAATTTTGGTATTAGTTAAAAAAAATAAACTAATATGAATACAATAAGTCATATAACCTTTTAAAAAATACTAAACAAATACTAAATAATACTAAGCAATCCTGAAATACCAGAAAAGAGGGAATACATTTTGGTGAATTCAAATTTAAATAAAAATACCAAAACATGGCAATCCTACTTGACTATAAAGTCTGAGTGTGGGGTTTTAAAGAGTAATTAATAGAATTAGAGTCACGGGAAGGTTTGTAAATTAAAATTAAATGCTAAGAAAGAAGTATGTATGTATAAAAAATAAAGTCAATGGAGTGATAATGACTTTAACAAGTCAATAAATTAATATGTACGTTCCGTCTCCCAATTTCAAATAGATTAAGTTAGTCTGCATCCTAAAAAAAGGGGCATCTACAGACTTTTGTGGGCTAGAGCCTGCAATAGATTGGACAAGAAAGCAGGACAAATCCCTTGTAAAAGATTGGATTTGGAAGGAAACTAAAATCACATGGGAAAATAACACCGGATGTAGACAGTCAAAGATGATATTTCCAACATTAGATAGAAGGAAATCTAGATGGCTTCTTGACTTGAGTAAGTCTAATCTCAGACTTATGGTAGGAGTAATCACTGGGCACTGCAGGCTTAATAGGCATTTAGCCCTAATGAAGGTGACTGAGAGCCCAATATGTGAAGACAATGAGGAAGAAACAGCCTATCATTATTTGGCAACGTGTGAAGGGTTTGGAAGGCTCAGGTTTCAAATATTTGGAACTGGAACGCTACTCGAAGAGGAAATGGAGTCTCTAAGCTGGCAGTACATTCTTACTTCCATTCATCGTAGCAGGAGGTTTGACGAGGAGAAAGTAGTGGAGGTATAAGTGATAGGTGGTTGATTTCGGGGTTGGTGAAAAGGACCCAAAGGTGTGGTCTATTCACCAGGCTTGACTACTGGCCACTCTTACTACTGCTAGTCTGCATCCACTCTCAAATCTCATAACCAGACTCAAGAGAATGGCTAGACCAAAGAATAGCTTTTTCTCACCGGTAAATTTACCGTTTTTTAGTATCTTAATTTGTATTTGTTGTATTTCATTATTTATTTTTGTTGTTTGTCGTATTTTTAGATAAACTCTTTCTTAGAGTTTAGCACAAAGGATACTTAAATTAAATCCGGTTTTGTCGTCATTGTATTGATTTAAATCTATTTTTGGATCGACTTTTATTTACATTCTTAGAACGAACGATATTTGCTATTTAAAAAGACACCTACCCTCTTTGACTCCAAACTCGTTAGCTCTTTTTTTTGGAAATTCGCAAAAACTTAGTTTTTTAAAAATGCATTTTATTTGGTATCTCTAACCACCTTTAACCGCCTCTATTTGTAGCTTCATCGTACATTTAGCTTCATAAGAATTGAATTCGTTGCGCTGTATAATTGTTGTGCGATTCTTTCAAATGAATGGTTATTAATTTGTCTTTAAAAACACTACCTCTCTATAGTATAGTATAGTATTCTATATATTGTGTCTTCTATTCCTTGATTCCTTCATTCCTTGATTTTGTTATGGAAAACACATATTTTACTTAACAAATATTTTGTTTTGTTACGAAATAAAAAATAGTCTCATTAGGCGATTGTAATACGATAAACTGGACTGTTTTTAAGTTTATTTGTAGCAGATCTCTAATTGCTGAGGGCTCGATACTAATTGATTCATTTCAGAGCGTTTGAGTGTTTACACGATGTCCACACCCCCTGAAACCCCTGTCGGTCTTGTCGTTCCATTGGATTCAAACTCCCTTTCATTCCAGACCCCTAGACAATCCATCCTATCCTATGTTTAATATTAGTTTAGTTATACAAATGAATCATGCTTTTGTTTTCTTATTAATGAAACCAATTATATTAATATAAACAACAACAGAGGAAACATGTACAAAAATCGGGTATAGGGTACCTCGGAACTTATTCTCATCTTATCGAATTTCGCTGTGCTCATTCTCGCTACTTCAGAAATCACTTAGTTTACATTGCAGTACGTTTTTGAACTCTCAACGCTCGTCCTTAATTATTAAAAACATCCGTTTTATTCCCAGTAGTCACCCATTCAGGTACTGACCTTACTCAATCCTGCTAAACTTAACTGATCAACAAAACCATAGATACACTAGCCGTATTGAAACTTTGGTTTATTATTTATATTTTAAACGGTTTTTACAATACAGTTATTTGAAAAAAAGTGAACTAATGCTGATAATAAGATAAACCTTACCACATTTGTACACACACATACTGGCAGCCAATTTTGTAAAAACCACTCTAGAGGCCTTATAGACCGAGAGCCGGACCTGAAAAAATGTGATTAATTTTGTATATTTTTAACCCAAATTATTCTAAAAATATACCTTAAATTATAAAGGAAAAGCCTATCCAAGGTGGGGCCTTACATATGATTGCGCATGCTCAAAATTTTATAAAATTGCACAAATTCCAGTTTTCTTGCAGTAAGTGGCTCCCTGGAAGTCACATGCAAATTATTTTTTAAAGCTAATAAAATTTCATATAAAACGAGTGTTCAATCATCAAAATCGGATAACTACAACCAAAGTTATGGGTCTTTCAAAAACACCAAAAAATGGTTAACTTATGCAAAGACAGCGAATTTCTTTACAAAAATATTGACTTTTTGTGCATTTTTTTGGCCATTTAACAAATGTTACAACTTTAGTTGTATTTATTTGATTTTGACGAAAAAAACACTGTTATTATAGGCGATTTCAGCAGCTTTAAAAAATGGTCTCTCCGTTTTTTGCATACGACTTACAGAAAGAAATTTATTGCAAGAAAACTCGAATTTGTGAGATTTTATAAAATTTTAAGCATGCGCTATCATATGAAAGGCTCCACTCTGTATAGGCAGATTATGATTTTCCATCACAATTTAAGGTAAATTTTCAGAATAATATGGTTTGAAGTAGTACAAAATGAGTCACATTTTTTAAGCCTGGCTCTTGGAGTATTAAAATTTTGGTGAACCCCTGGTTTCGGAGATTTAGTACTAACACCATACTTTTCCTATTAACGTACGGTATAAATGAGAAAGTTAATTTCAGATTAACATTTTCTAAACAATGATAGAGATAAATTTTATTTTTGAGAGATCAAGTCATATGTGGCATAGAAATTCTTCTGACAGGATAAGGGGAACAAAATGTTTCCTTTAAACTTTCTTAAATAGACTTCATTATCAAAACATTCTAAATTTTAATTGAAATGTTTCCTCGGTATGCATCGTGAGCAAATGCTTAATAAAATTAAAAAGTCTGCTTGTTGGCAGTAATTACTGCACATTTTATCTTTATCCCTCTAAGTTGATGTAACAATATAATACCCCACTAAAATGTTCTCATTTTAAAACTTAAAGATAAAAATAGAAAGAGGTTTATTATGCTTTCCCCTTCAAGACAGGAGCCGAGCCGCTGGTTCTAAATATAACCAGTTTTAATTGCATTTTAATTTTATTGTACTTTTATTACTGTTTCTAAAATAACTTTATCTTGGTAAAGGCTTAAGTAAGAACCAGTTAAAAAATTTGTATGTCTCACGTTAATGAAGAAATCCATCTAAATTCTCTTGAAGAAGCAAAGTGTCGAGTTTAAACTAGCTTGTTTGTTAAAAATATAATTACTAATTTTGGTGTGAATTTCCTCTAAACGTTTAATAAAAAGTAAGCTATTACTGATGCAATAGAATACCTGTCGGACTCAAAGACGCCTTGGTGTTTTTGAGGACACGAATAACATTTTTGCAATTTCTTCTGTAGCAAGGAACGAGAAAGGTTTTTAAAAGTAATTTTATATAAAAGGGCTTTTCTAGATAACTAGATTTTGTTTCTTCTTTTATTAACCATTTTAATTACTAGTACTGGAGAAGCTTTCCTATAATTTTACCTTATTATTCCCCTTTTTTGTAATTTAAAAAATAAGTTTTGGAGTTATTTGCGTGGAGTTTAAAACAATAGAAAGTCACCTTAATGTACTCAAACTTAACTTGTTTGTAGCCTGTGTCCTTCTTTTATGCTAATTGTTGGTAATGGCTAATTTTTATAAAGAGACAATTAGAAGTATCGATACAAATTTTTGGAGAAGTTGTAACAAACATTTACCCCCCCCCCTCCACCCTCAGACAAATAAAAGTTTCGATACAAATTTTTGGAGAGGTAGTAAAAAACAATTACCCACACTTAATAATCAGAAGTAACATTTTAAAATGAAGCATTAAATTATTTTAATTGTTCTTACACGTGTTTTGTGTGATAATTTATATGATATTTACTAAGGACATAGTTTTCTGCATTTAATTTTGTTCTTGAGGTGATGGGGAAAAATATGATGACAATAGAGGTCGGGAATGCTGGGAATTACGGTGATAAGTGACAAAATGAACAACTGCAGATACTGTAATAATGCCGTGTTTCCCTTCCCTCTGCTATTAATAAAAACTCATTTTCTCTTCCTCATTTTTAGCGAATTTCCTTTGGAAATTCGCCTAATGGGATAGGAGTCATGGCGGAATTCGAACCTCGGACCACGACACAAATCCGTTTCAGAGGTCCCTAATGACAAAAAAGATAGACTCATTTTGTCTGTATTTTCCAAAGGAAATGCGCTAAAACCTTTATAGATAACTGACTAAGCTTAAAAATAAGTAACTTAGCTTTAAACTAGTGCAAATAATAGTGCGTACTTCTAATTTTAGAGGCATAGTTTTGTACAACAACTGGATGATTATGCGCATTTCCTTTGGAAAATACAGACAAAATGAGTTACGAGCAGTGCTTGACAATTGAGTAACTGCTTAGGTTCTAAAGCATGAACCGGAACCACGCAATGGGCATGGTTCTTGCATAAGCAAGAAAAGGGTTGTTTAGCACGGAAACACGCATTCTAAATGAAATTCGCCCGACAGCGGACCACCGCGCTAGAATTATTTATTTAGTAGTTGTAAACTTATATAATGTAAAAAGCACGGAAACACGCATTCCAAATGAAATTCGCCCGACATGCGGACCACCGCGCCGGAATTATTTATTTAGTAGTTGTAAACTTATAGAATGTAAAAAGCACGGAAACACGCAACCAAAGGAAATTCGCCCGACATGCGGACCACCGCGCCAGAATTTTTTTAATAAAAGACTTCTCATACTTGAAGTTTTTTAAAAGCCATAAAAACGTTTATTGGAATGAAATAAAAGGTTTAAATTCGTTTTGTATGAAAACAAGAGACCTTTGGCATCTAGGCCGCTTTTAGATCAGTTCGTCATACTAGTTTATATAAGTGGCGCACTGACACATGTTTTAATCAAAAACGTGATTTGTTTACATTATGTTATATATGTCAATCAATAACACCGAAAATGACATTCTTATCACTTTTAAAAGATTTGTGAGTTTTAAAATGTTTGTGAGGTCATTACTGTGGTTAATGACGTTACACGTATTTCATAAACATATGAAATGTGTAGTTCTCTAGCCCAATTAGGTCTACTTCAGACTACCTAATAGACTAACAGTGTTAAACACTGTTAGTCTATTAGGTAGTCTATAATAATTATAGACTACCTAATAGTAAAAAAGTAAGGATACCAAAAAGTAAAAAGGCGATAAGTCGAAAAATGTCAATTTTGAGTTATTACTACCACTGGAAGCAGCAAAAAAAGCTCTTTCGATTGTTATAATAAATGTATATCTATGATAATTAGTTTTTTAATTAATTAACTCAATCCAAAGGAGATATCTTTTATTTTGAACATAAGCATTTAGTATAAACGTAATAAGTTAAGTTAACCCATTTAGACTTCAATAAGTTGAAAAAATTATAAATATGAAAGACATAAGTCGAGTTATACCCTTTTGCAAATGTTTGCCTGCTGGTAACTGAATATAAAGGGGATAAGTCAATCCATCGTCTGTTTGTTTCGTTTCCTTCATTTAATAACTTTGTACAAAATCACCAATAATATGGATACTAAAAAAAAGGTGATAAGTCAAAAAATGCAACTTTTCAGGAACCAAAAAACAAACTTTGAATGAAGCTCTAAAACTTTTATGTTTATCCACATTTTAATAAGAAATATGAAACTTTATCTACATAAATAATTTACTATAATAGTAAGCTTTCCTCAAACAAGCAAAATAGTTTAATTCTAGTTCAGCAAGATTAAAAATGATAATTGTAAAAAATATAAATAGCAGTCAAAAGGGGATAACTCTCTTTTTGAAACCGATGAAAAAGACATAAGTCATAAGTCATAAGACATAAGTTTTCCCAAATTTTTGCTAATATTTCTAGAACTATTTATAAATTAAATACCAAATTATTTCAAATTATATAGAACATATTAATAAATATAATAATGTTAAAATAAAAGCTGTGACTGGTCTTAACGATTTTGGAGATTCCTGAAAAGTTGCATTTTTTGACTTATCACCTTTTTACTTTTTGGTATCCGTGGTATGACATATCTCCTTTATACTTTTCAGTCCTGACTACATTACCAAAAAGTCGCAAAGCCAATGTTTTAGATATTTTGAGCTAGAATTTTAATTTAAATTCACGAAACAGCGATATTAAGCTTAAATTAAAATATTCCTATATAAACACATTGATTTTAGTATTCAACTGGACACCGGGCTAACTCAGGAACATTTTCGTTTTCTGTGTAAAATAGTAAATTTTTACTTTCATGTTTATCCACATTTTAATTAGAAATATGAAACTTTATCTACATAGATAATTTACTATAATAGTAAGCTTACTTTAACCAAGAAAAATAGTTTGATTTTTAGTTCAACAACCTTATAAATGACAAGTGGAAAATCAGTCAAAAGGGGATAACAACCTCTTTGGAACCGATAAAAAAAGGATAAGTCAGTGGGTTTTCCTAAATTTTCCCCAATATCTGGAGAACTATTTATTAATTGAATACCAAACTACTTCTCATTATATAGAACATTTTAATAAATATGATAATGTTAAAATAAAAACTGTTACTGGTTTTATCGATTTTAGAGCTTCATTCAAAGTTTGTTTTTCGGTTCCTGAAAAGTTGCATTTTTTGACTTATCACCTTTTTACTTTTTGGTATCCTTATATCATAATATTTCTGATATAGTGCGCATAATATTTCTATATTTTAAAAAATTATGATATTAGCACTGTCATCTCTATGTGCTATATAACAAATTTGCATTATATAATCATGACTTTATTTTCGTCCTCTTGGGATATAAATAGATGCATTTCATTGTATACTCAGTATTGATATTATTTTTGTATAATTTTAATTGTATTTATAATATTGATTACTATATCTGTGATTAAACTAATCTTAAGTAATTTCTCCTTAGTCTCAATTTTAAGTTTATAGAACTATCGCATTTTGAAGAATTAAAATAATGACTTATATTCTATAATATTCTCTTAACTAATCTACAAATTAGCTATTATCATTTTACCCAACCCTGTGGGCATCTTCAGGCCATCAAAAATAAACTTAAACATTACATTAACAACACGTTAAAAGCTTAAAAACAAAGAAATTTACACGCACAACATAAAGAGACGAGAATTAAATTTATGTTGAGCGTGTAAATTGGTTTGTTTTTAAGCTTTTAATGTGTTGTTAATGTAGTGATTAAGTTTATTTTTGATTGCCTGAAGATGTCCACAGGGTTGGGGTAAATGATCATAGCTAATTTGTAGTTGAGGGAATATTATAGAATATAAGTCATTATTTCAATTATTTAAAAAAATTAAACTAATCAGTATTAATTATTAAAAAAAATGAATATATTATTTGTAAATAGAAAACTCTATTTAAGTTTCACATAATTAATGTGTAACTTGCAAGACTTTTTATTATTCTTTAAGTGAAAGAATTAAAAATTAAATTAAATTAAAGAATACCTTACAAAAAGAATCAATAAACCTAAAAGACAATCTAGAACTTACTGTAAAATCGGTAAATAAGACCGAAAAGGCATTCGGTCTACTGGCCGCCCCGCTGCGTCGGCGTTACGGCGGTGGTTTTGCGGTCACATGGTTCTTGTCATAGAGTAGTCGATAGCCTAGAGATATTTACTAGAGGGGGCATAGCCTATCTCAATACATTAAGAGTCGTGAAACATCATTTTGAGGCTCTCAGGGGCTCTGTGTAACCTAATTGAAACCTCTTCTAAGAGTGAGTTAAGGTTTTAATTAATCAATTGTTTTCAGCCTACTGCACATTGTTTGTGTTTTGATTTATATTTTTATCGATCTACCATATAAGACACAGTAATTTTGTTCTGCTTATTTGATTATATAGATAGTCGAAGGTGGAACATTTTTCCGATGTTTCAAAATGCAACCAAAAAGGCCCATCTAGTAATATATCTCTATGGTTCTTGTCCTGTTACAGTTTGTTGTTAGTAGTTTTGTAAGTGTATAAGTGGTGTATATAAGCGCATTCCAAAATGTTTTAGTCAAAAAATTTTATTTGTTTACATATATAGTTATATTTATAAATCTATGATAAATCAGAACTAGTGCTTACAATAAAATGTAGATACATGTTTGTGTTATATATATATATATATATATATATATATATATATATATATATATATATATATATATATATATATATATATATATATATATATATATATATATTATATATATATATATATATAATAATGCCCGTTTTAGGGCCTTCAGCCCTAAAATTTTTTATTTTTGTGGTATAAGTTTTGATTATTTTTTGGGGGTGAAGGGTTTTTTTGGGTTAAGGATAATTTTACATTTTTTTTAGTTTGGGTATTTTATTTTTTATATTATTATTATTTTTTTAATATTAGATGCAATGAATAATTGTATTGCAATGCAGTAACCTCCATGTCAATACTAAATTATAAACTACCATTGTAATATTCAAATGTTTACAGATACTGGTAAAAGGGCAATTAATGTAATATCTCAAGATAAGAACCATATGATACCCTCTCAGTCATTCAAAATTGCCAACTTCAGATTCGGTATTGCTTAATTATTTTTTTCGTATTCCCTTTCTGTTTAATGTTATTCTTAACCTAAAGTTAAGGGTTATTTTTCCCTATACCTGTGATACTATATACTTTCCCCTACAAAAATATTTCTATTAGAATCAAAGTATTGTTAATAACTAATGTTTCTCAGGTAATATATCTCTGTCTCATTTGTTAGGTTTAGCTAGTTTTCTTTAATTTAACTATAATGTAACTTATAATTAAATGTAACTATGTAAATATTTTATATTTTACTATACACTTAATTTCTATTCCCCTTTGTCGTATATGTATATATGTTTGATGTCCTGTATGGGTATATATGTTTGATGTCCTGTAAGGATATCGCTCTTCTGTATGTGTATATAGGATTGATGTGATATTGCTCTCTGTATGTGCATATAGAATAAATGTCCTGTAAGGATATTGCTCTCCTGTATGTGCATATAGAATAAATGTCCTGTAAGGATATTGCTCTCCTGTATGTGTATATAGGATTAATGTCCAGTAAAGATATTGATATCCTGTATGTGCATATAGCATTGATGTCCTGTAAGGATATTGATATCCTGTATGTGCATATAGGATTGATGTCCTGTAAGGATATTGCTCTCCTGTATGTGCATATAGGATTGATGTCCTGTAAGGATATTGCTTTCCTGTATGTGCATATAGAATAAATGTCCTGTAAGGATATTGCTCTCCTGTATGTGCATATAGGATTGATGTCATGAAAGGATCTTGATGTCCTATATGTGCGTACATGTTTGAGTCCTGCAAGGATAGTCCTATTCATGATAGATGTTAAATGTCAAGTTTTAAGACCTTTTATATCCGAAAAATATTCAAATATCTCCCCATTGCTTGTCCCTAACTACTCCTTCAACCCTCATCCTTTCGAAACCTATTTTGTAATGAATGTACTTTTAAATTACTGTACCTACATACCTGTTTTCTTCATGCTTTCCATTTTTATTGAAAATTTCTCCTATCCTCATTTTCCATTCCTACTCCACACTCATTTCGGTATTTGTAATCGTCTCATTCATATTGATATACCAGCTAAATTTACCAAATACATGTTATAATAACTAAACATATTCTTATTATCGATTGGTCCTAATTTCTTTCAGTGTTTCCTACGGTCAAACATTCTTCTAGCGTCCTATCCCGACTTATTAATCATCATTTAACCCATTATCTATCCTACATATAACACCCTGTCAATTGTCCCCTTTCTAGATTTCATTTCCTTTATATTTGATTGTATTTGTGCAATTTAAGGTCTTCCTTTTTCCCATTTTGAATTTTATATACTAATAAATCAATTTAAATATTTTAATGTATAATAAAAGGTATCAAATATATGTAAACTTAAGTTTGTTTTTATTTTATTCGGCCTCTTTGTTTTGTTTTAGAGTAATGTGTTCTTTCTATAATGTGTTTTCAAAATACTTATTGGTTCACACAGGTCTAACTCACTCGTTCATGGTTGGTTTAGAGAAACCGTAACCGGTTGGATTTGGTTGTTCCAGGCGTAAAATAAAGTTTGTTTGAAATTAACTAATATTCAGCTAATAGAAGGTTTGCAACAGAGACTGTCGACTCAATGGTGGAAAAAATTGGATTCCGGTCGACACTAATACAAAACATGACAACGGCGAACTGTTTTTGTGAAAAATAAATAAAGAAAATAATAATAATGTAGCTATCATGACCAAAAATTGCTAATGGTATTCATAAAAATTTAAATATAAAAATATAATCGGTCATTTTTGGAAAGCTATTGGAATTAGTTTATGAGTTGTCCACACCGGTCCGCCACAGCAGCAGCGCTAATTTTTGGTAGCTTGCGATAATTGAATCAATACTTTTCCTCATTTAAGTTACCCCCCCTCCCCTGGTTTGCAACGAGACGAATTATGCTGAACACTACAGTTCAACTTCTATAGTATAACACGGCTAAAATCAGTTGACAGCCCGCCAAAATCTCAATGTTTTCAACCCAATTTATTAACATTAGAATAATACTATATATAGAAGGAGCACTACTGATAACACGAAAGCCGGTTCACTGGTGCAACTAAGTAATGCTGCCACTCTTACAATATACAATTTTCTAAAAAAAAGTTGGCAATACTTCCGGTTGCTGAATTATTATGTTCTATTATTAATTAATGATTGATTATTCATAAAATAGTAATATAAATATCAGTGCATTACAATATTTTATGCATTTTAAATTGTAGTTTAATGTATTTGTTAAAATTATATAAAAAGTAGTCCTCGTCAACTAAATGTAGATTCTTGTATTTCGCCACCCTTTTACCATCTAAGACCAGTTTTATTAAATACTCAGTACGATCTTTCTTCATTAATAGATATTTATAACACATATTTAAAATAATGTTTTGTTGTCAGGTTGGCAGCATTACTTAGTTGCACCAGTCTACCGGCTTTCGTGTTATCAGTGGAATTACATTGTGTTTACGGTCCTTTGCTTCTTCTATATATAGTATTATTCTAAGTTATTAACAAATAATCTATTTTTCAAATAACTATAAAATTTCTAACTACAAAAACATAAATATGTTTCAATTTTTTTTTTAACATAACTCTTCGATAATTATTTTATTTACTTGCATTATTATGAAGGTCTTAGATAGTTATATTATTCACTAATATTATCTTTTAAGGACTGATTGAATCTTTTTACTCTTAATTTTTTTTGTTTTATTGTTGTTTATTGCGGTCTATACTTCCTGTTTTGTACTTTGATATGTTAGTTCTTAGCTTTTACAAAACTAGCAATATGCCTAAACATGCTTTAATTGTTATTAGTGTTTGTTACCTAATATTTAATTTTTCTCAAACTTGAATTTTATTTTCATTTATTTTTTAACTTTATAATGTCTACTTTAATTTTATTGTTTTTTATTGTTTTTTTCTTATTGTAATCTTTAATAATACAATTATGTGGAGCTTTAATCGTCCTTGGCCGCTTGTGTAAATTTAAAAATAAATATGAATTGATGATTCAGTTCAATGATGAATTGAACAGATTGAAATGAAACAAAACGAACTCAAACAGATTCCAACAGTGTGTTTGTAACCAGCGATGCGAGGTTACAAATTCCTAAAACCAGTGTTACCTTTTTATGATCTTATTTACGAAAACGTAATTTTTTGTACCCAGAATGGCATAAGGTGGAGGGGGAAGGAGCGTGGTCGGTCTAAACCAATAAAATTCTTTCCCTCACAGATTTTTGGCCGGATGTCAACTGATTTTAGCCGTGTGTTATACTGTAGTTGAGAGCAGAGTCTGGAGCTCCTGGCAAGAGACCATAGAGATATTATTACTAGAGGGGCCCTATAGGTTAAATTTTGAAACATCGAAGAAGTAACCAATGGTTGTATTGACCATTTTAGGTTAGGACCATCTTCGCTTATAAATATAATCAAATAATCAGTACAAAAATACCATAACTTATATAGTAAAACGTTAAAAGTACAAACCAAAACACAAACAATGTGCGGGAAACCGAAATAGATTTATTAATTATGACCTTAACTCAATCATGAAGGAGGTTTTACAGTTTCAGGTTTCACAGGATGTTACACAGAGCCCCTGAGAGCCCAAAAAAGATGTTTCAGGCCTCTCAATGTATTTAGATAGGCTATGCTCCCTCTAGAATTTATCTCTATGCTAGAGACCGCTTGATGGCATTAGCTTATGTCACCAAAATGCAGTGTTGCACTTACTCCAGAAAATGTTTATACAGTCTATAATTAAATTATAGCAATAAAACTCTTTACTTTTTTAACTCTAACTTAAAATCTTGACGTTTAAACAAAGTGGGAATTATAAATTAGATGAAAGAGTCTAAAATAAAAAGTAATTAAATATTTAATTTTGTGGTAACGATAGGCTTTGTCTTCGCTTCCTTTGTCCGAACATTAACAAATTCAACAAAAAAATGTTTGAAAACAAACCCTGCCTTCTTTGCTTGAAAAGAAGCTCTTATCAAAAAATTATTAAAGCTTATGCACGGGGTTTTAATAGAGAGGATGTCTTGACTGAAGAACACTCAATTTTTGATTTAATTTAGTTACGTCATAAAATACTCTCCAATATAATGTTCATTTCAGGTTAATTTTCTTGGGCGAATTCTTAAACTAATCTTGTATGCATATTAGAATAACTGTAATTATTAATGTTTAAAAAATAAAGAAAGAAAAAAAAAGAAAATAAAGAATTAAAAATCTAAAAGAAATTATTTAGGAGCTAAAATATAAGATTTTGGATTAATATTAATTCTTTTAGAATCAGAAAATATGGTTCTAAGATAAAATAAATATGATATAAAAATTAGGATACAATTTAAAAATTATTCGTATACACTTGCAGATGGCTCTCGGCTTTAAGTTTGTAAACACAAATCTAAACAAAATATCCAACATAGTAAAGACGGTAACTTATACAAAACAAAATAACACGATCTTTTTTTTGTAACTTTTTCTGAATATTTTTTCGTGTTTAAGGGTCTGATGCATAGAGAAAATACTAGAGGGGCTCTATTGGTTGAATTTTGAAACATCGAAGATGTAACGTTAACATCTTCGACCATTAAAATAATCAAATAAATAGTATAAAATTAAATTATATAGTTAAACGTTTAAGATACAAAATAAAACAAAAACAATGTTTAAGAAGACGAGAATTGATTCGTAAAACCTAAATTCGATCTTAGAGAAGGGTTTAATGAGATTACACAGAGCTTCTAAGAGCCCTAAATAGATGTTTCAAGGTCCTCAATGTATTGAGATAAGCTATGCCACATCTAGTAATATATATCTAAGGTCTAATGTCAGTAAAATTTGGTAATTACGGTTTAAGAGTTACTCTCAAACGTTGCTCTTATTTAAGGTTCCAAGTCAAATAGTCAGAGCAAACAAACCATTAATATCTTCTAGATTAGTTTTGTCCTCTAAAAAGAACAGAGAACAATATTTCAGAGCAATAATCACCTTTGATGATAGGCTGGGATCAATTAAATTGTTTGATATTAGTAGTAGTAGTAATAGGGTGGGAAGGCAAAGCCAGGCAAATAGGCCACGTAGTTGGGTCGTTCTTGTAAGCCCCGATTCCTTAGCCTGCACCATCTCTACCAAGTATCTCTTGGAAAGGTTAATAAATTGGAGGATATCTCTCCAACCAAGAGAAGAAAGCTCCTCTTCATACAAGAGGCCTACGCCAAATATGTGGGTACGATGAAAAGTATAGGCCTCACACTCTGCAAGCAGGTGAAAGGCTGTCTCTTCATGATGCCCACACATGGGGCAGTTTGCCTCTGAGATTATGCCTAAGTATTACAGTGACTGGTAAGAACACTAACTAGGTTCCTAAGGCAAGGCTTGCTGAGGTTAATTAGAAATTGTTTTATTAGCCTAATAATGAACATTTTTGCTTGTCTGCAACCAGCAAAAGCATGCTAGTTAAATCTTAGGGTGTTCATTGACCAGCTATCCAAATATTTTTATCCATTCGTGTGTAGAGCCTTGAAGACAACCTTTTAAAATAAACCTTAGTGTCTCATACCAATTCTGGTCAAACCAACTACATCGGAGCTTAGTTTTTCTTTGAGCAAGTCTTATATAAAGCCCTCGTGAAAATCATATTATACTGAATAAACTTCGTCAATTTATAATGACTTGATTTCAGTTGCAATTTCTTACTGGAACCTTTTCCGTTGAAATTTGAAGGATTGTCAGCCAGATGAAAAAGATTCGAGAACATTTTTATAAACCACTGCCGACCTTTAAACATAACGTGAACCTTTTTTCTATTTTTTGAAGAACAAGAAGAAAAGTTTCATCAAGCACAATCATGTCTCTTTTTCGTTTAATATCCGCCTATTTACTTTCTTTTTCCTCGTCCCTTTTTCCTTAAATTTTTTTCTGTCTAGAAAATATTCACTCACAAGAGGAAAAACGTTTTTCAGTCAAAATAGATATTCCCTATGATAAGAAAATAAAAAATATAGCATTTGCCTTATTTCTCACAATATAAAGCAGTTTTTTTTTTGTTATTTTTTGTCTCCTTTCCTTTTATTATTAATTAATTCTAGATACAAAAATATCAAAGGGTTATATAGAAATATCAGTTTGAAAAGAGTACACGATAAAAAGAACAAAGGATGTTAAAATTAAAAAAGAGTATTTTAGTTGAAGATAAATTTAATAAAAAGTGTAATATAAATTGGAACAGTCGAAATAATTTTATCAAATATTTTGGACAGGAAAACAAGACCAAGAGTCACCAATATAGCAGAAAAAATCGAGTGCAGGGTACCTCGGAACTTTCCCTTGTTACATCGGACTCGCTACGTTCATCCTTCCTACTTCGGAGCCGCTTCGCTCATCCTCAGAACATAAGATTCGCCAAATTTATACTGTAATACGTCACAGAATCGTTTATTGTTTTCTAGTACGTCAACGAATTTTATTCCCAGCTCCCAGCTTTTACCCATTCGAGCACTGACCGCGCTCGATGCTGCTTGACTTTTATAATTCAACATGAATTGCTGACAAATATAATTGTACGAGGAACAACTAAAAAATCTAAGATCTGTCGGAAATGTAGGGTCTGCCGAAAATGTAGGCTCTGTTTGCCCCCTGATGAGATAGACGTAACAAATCAGAATAGAACATTGCATTATTTGAAGCCATCAATGATGACGAATGTCGAATGATGGAACTATTTAGTTCAATTCAATGCAAATGCAAGCATTGCATTTTGCTTTTTACATTTCCCATGTGCCTCTTGATCAATTTTATTGTTCAATATGAGTATCTGGGATTCGAATCCCAGGATATGCTCTCAGTTTTTACGTATATTGTTAAAAACATATCTACAACTACAGTTGGCACTTTGAGGTTACCACTGCACAGCCATCTGAGGGCAGTGTTTGCCCTCAGACACTGGTATGAGGGCCTTCAGGTGTGTAATGAGGGATGAATCGCAGAGTCATCCCAATTTTACCTTCAACCTCTTCATTCTGCATTGATGTTCCTACTATGAGTTTTTATAAACAAAAGATTCGGTGCTTCGCGCCTCGGCCACTTCATGTTGCAGCCGCTTTACATGCTTTCAGCCCGCTAGATGAAGACCCTTGTGCCTAGTATATCTATGGTTGTTGTCGAATAACTCAAGTCACTAATAAGAACATGAGTACATATAAGCAGCTCTTGAATATAAGCACTAGAGTTCTTACGTCAAAGTAGCGATTCCGAAGTGGAGAGAACAATTTCGAGATACCCCGTAGCCGATTTCTTTAATTAACCAAATTAACCTGACTTATAAAGAAAAGAGAAAAAACAAGTCCCTATAGTTAAAGCATAGATTTTTACCCCTATTCAAGCTTTATACATTCTTGATTACTCTAAATTCCAAGACGAGTTTCATTCCAACAATTTTTCTCACTCGTTTCTAATTAAAATATTTTCACTTCTTTCTTTTCTTGTTGTTTAAGGAGTCTTTGTCCTACCCTTGAGGGAATAAACTGAAAACCTCTGCTCTCACCTTGAGGGAATAAAATGAAAACCTTTGCTCTCACCTTGAGAGAATAAAATGACATCCTTGCTCACCTTGAGGGAATAAAATCACCTTTGCTCTCACCTTGAGAGAATAAAATGAGCACCTGTGCTCCCACCTTGAGAGGATAAAATTACAACCTTTGCTCTCACTCTGAGGGAATAAAATGAAAACCTTTGCTCTCACCTTGAGAGAATAAAATGACATCCTTTGCTCTCACCTTGAGGGAATAAAATGACATCCTTTCCTCTCACCCTGAGGGAAATAACAAACCTTTACTCCCACCTTGAGAGAATAAAATGAATCCTTTGCTCTCACCAGAGATAAAATGACATACTTTGCTCTCACCTTGAGGGAATAAAATGACATCCTTTGCTCTCACCCTGAGGGAATAACATAAAAACCTTTACTCCCACCTTGAGAGGATAAAATTACAACCTTTGCTCTCACTTTTGATGGGATAAAATGAAAACTTTGCTCTCCTTTGATGGGATAGAATGAAAACCCTTTGCTCTCACTTTGATGGGATAAAATGAAAACCTTTGCTCTCATTTGATTGGATAAATGAAAACCTTTGGCTCCATTTGAGAGAATATTTTTAATTACTACTTTACTATTTTTTAATATTACAAACCTTTGCTCTTCACTTTGATGGGATAAAATTGAAACCTTTGCTCTCCACTTTGATGGGGATAGAATGAAAACCTTTGCTCTCACTTTGAGAGAATATTTTTTAATTACTACTTACTATTTTTTAATATTACAACCTTTGCTCTCACTTTGATGGGATAAAATGAAAACCTTTGCTCTCACTTTGATGGGATAGAATGAAAACCTTTGCTCTCACTTTGAGAGAATATTTTTTAATTACTACTTACTATTTTTTTAATATTACAAACTTTGCTCTCACTTTGATGGGATAATAAAATGAAAACCTTTTGCTCTCACCTCAAAGGAATAGAATTACATTCTTTTTGATACAATTATTAAGTCGCTAATAGCATCTGTTAATTATGTTTAGCTCCTAGGTTAACGCACTTTTTGTTCTGAATTTTAGATAAGTACAGGAAGGAATTCAAGAAAGCATTTAATTGCTGGTGGAAGGAGAAACCCAGGACGCGAAGGTGTGTCGGTGAGAGTACTACATTCAGGTGCAGCTCAGGACGTACTGAAACTTTAGCACTCAGCAATATGAACACTAACATCGATATTTCTAGATATTTAGATGATGATTAAGTACTGAAAATTGTTTATAACATGTACTACGTACACACGAGGGGTTGAATCCTACCACGTAACCTTGTTATAAATAAATAACGAAAGTATAGAGTTCGAAAGTCTCTAACCGCTATTAGGGAAATTTTAGTACTTGGATTGGGTGATTGCGCAATCAAATGGTATACTAGTCCCGTGGGGTAGGTATGACCTTGGATTCAAAGTGAACTGGATATGTGTCCACTAGCATTATCAATAAATTCTACCAGAGTCAGAACATGACACTTTTTATAACACCGTTATATCAGGTGTGATCAAGGATCTTGAATAAAGGGGATGACGTACTAAGTCGATTTGCCACACAAACAAGTGAATTTATCGAAAACCAAAAAACAGAGAGAATTCAACACGAAACACACGTCAAAAACCACCTGGACATGCTTGGTACATACTGCGCATGCTTTACAATTCTTATAACAGCGCAGTTCTTTAAATTTTAGAGGCAAACTTACCCCTCAATGGTTTCCACTGTTTATTGCTTGAGAAGGTAAACACGCTTAAATTATCACTCACTGAAGTAGCTATGTATAGTCCAAAATTTGAAATTAAATAAGCACAAATGACTTAACAAGCACCACAAATGTAACAATCACGAAATGCACAGAAGAAAGTTGAGAAGCAAACTTGACAATCTTGCTTCATAACCTGCGTTTTGCGCCCTTTTTTCATTATAACCTGGGGGAAGGTAAATTTGCTTCTATTTCTCCATACAACTTTCAGGGGATAAGAAAAGTTCCTTAATGCATCGTCCCCTTTATTCAAGATCCTCGCCCTATAGGGGAGGGCTACGAGTGTGGTTGGATCTGGTTGGACCTAAGGCGCGGTTGGTGGAGATGTGGTTGGACCTAATACATGAATAAGTAAAAAACTAAATGTCTGTCTTTGTGGCCGTGATCGTAAGCACTCGATTTATCGGAGGTGCAAAGTTCGCAGCCTGAGCTGTGCCCTCAGTTTATATGAATAGTATTTGCAATCGAATGATTTCGTCGACTTTAATAAATAATTAGAGCATAGTGTACGCAACCCCTCAGAGGTGGCTGCAAACACTGATGGGCCAAAACAAAATAATGAAATTTATAGGGCTTCATGGTCAAAAGATGATTAATACCAAAACCTCATAATAATTTATTGAAATAAAACATGGTCTCTCCACAGATAACGTTTATTTGACATATCCAGCTTTCAATATATCATTAGTAAAGAGAACCCTGTTTTAGTTCATTACATAAAACTCCACAACTCACTTTTTAGGTTTTACCTTCTCACTTAAATCTTGAAGCACCTGAATCACTCTGTGAAAAACAGAGATATAACTCAGTGTTGTTCAACCCGTGGTTTAGCTTGGGATTCAATCCCTCGACAAAGTGATTAATTCGTCCCTGCAATTCAACTGTATTGTTAAATATCTATATTTTTGTATTTTCAAGCAAATCATTTTAATATTTTTTTCTATCCCTGACCTATAAAGGCGTAACTTCAAAAGTATTTATTGCATAATCTGCGATAATGAGTTTTCATTAATTGGATGAAAAACTATTAACTAGGAGATACAATGATAACAAACACGCACATACACACAAACAAACACGCACATACACACAACAACACGGCACATACACACAAACAACACGCACATCCACACAAAAACAAACACTCAGGAGGTCTTAAACACAGCTGTAACGTATAATTGAGGTTAAATCTCGGATTTTAGTCATGGGTTCAATCCAGCACGGGCCTCTAGGATTTTTATGAGAGGGATACAAATTCTGCGAACCACGTCCATCAGAAGGGAAGTAAAGCCGGTGGTCTCGAGCCTGTGCGTTGTCAGGTACTCGATAAAGGTCCCTAAAATGAAACTGGGTGTAGGCAAAATTTAGGACCCTCATTGTAGTTTAAAGTGTGTGGAGGTTTGGTTTAACAGTGAGAGCACGTGTTGTTCCCAGTTTTCACTAGACTATAAGAGTCAGTGAAAATATGCATGATTTCTTGAAAAACCATGAGAGGAACCATAGAAATTCACGGCTCATCTGTCTAGATTAGATGAAATATACCTTGAAATTAAAAGGAGTAGAACACTATCTTAGGGAGCTGGCAAAATTGTTGGGGCCCAACAACGTGGCCTACTTGCCTGGCAGTTACTACCACTCCTCCCATATTACTATCACTTTATCTCGTTATCAGCATTAGTTCAATATTTATCAAATGACTTGTGTACGTTTTTTTTAATTGTAAAAAATCGGAAAATAATCCAATTGAGTTAAAATTTAATACAAGTGTATACATTCATAAATAAATACACTATGTTTCGTTTCAATGCAACAAGTGTACCTATGGTTGTTGTTTGGATCATAAAAGTTAAGCATCATCGAGCGTGGTCAGTCCTGTATGGATGGCTATCTGAGGACGAGCGAAGCAAGTCCAAAGTAGGGAGGATGAGCGTAACGAATCTGATGAGATAAGGAAAAGTTCCGAGGTACCCCGTACCCGATTTTTTGTTTTGGTAAACATATTTCAATTTTTGGTCAATTTTGTATTAGAAAAAAATTGACTAACTAGTCGTGTCTCTTGTACTGTAAAAAACTTTAAACTATTCACACTTACTTCATGATATTGGGAAATACACACCACCATCTCTACGTGCTTCACTTTAGTATGATGTTTGAATAAATATCTTTAAGTCATTACATGCATAATTTAACATTTAGAAATGCGTAGTTTAAAATATTAAAACAAATTCTTTATATTTTGATCCTTAAGAAAAGGTTTTTATATATAATTAGTATCTCAAACTGTTTTGGTTGTGGAGTTTTAATTAATTCAATCAACAGGGTCCCTGCAATACAATGATATGTATTTGACATATCCAAATATTAATCTTAACAGGTCATCGTCAGTTCTGGTTAGCAGTTAAAGAGACAGCGATAGGAGACAGCGTTTACTCTTTATCTAAAGGTTTGTTGCTGTTAAAACCCTCTAATCTAAACAATCCTATAACCGCTGTTATCTGACTCTTTTCTTTAACGTTACCACCTTTCAATCTTAACAGATCATTATCTGTTAAGATTGAAAGGTGGTAACGTTAAAGAAAAGGGTCAGATTATCAGTGCTAGTGAGCAGCGAAGAAAAGAGTCAGGAGACAACAGTTACTCTTTGTCTTGAGGTTTGTTGCTGTTAATACTTCTAGACAAAAATGTTAACCGCTGTCTCCTGACTCTATTCTTTACTGCTTACCGGCACTAATGATGATCTGTTAAGATTAAAAGCTGGTTAAGTCAAATATATATCCGACATATAATAGTTTTGTGCCCTGTTTTATTTCATTACATGAATTGAAGTGTCCCAAAAGTTTAATTAAATCTAAAAGATCTCCTAAAATAATTGTAAATAGTAATAATTGTTGTCTTTAATTAAATATATTTGTATTATATTTTTTGGAAAATGTGAAATATAAAGTTACAGGGTTTTATTACTATATGTACTAAAGTTATTAATAGTTTATTTTGAAATGCGTTTCTTTGGTTAAGATCCTTATGTTGAGGGGCCAGTACATGGTCAACGTTTACACGTACCCATTCAAGGCTTGACTTTGTATGGTGAATGTTTATCGTACACGTCAAGGTTACTTGACCTGGGAATGTTTTATTCCGTAACAGTCAAGGCTTGCCTTTGTATGGTGAATGTTTATCCGTACACAGTCAAGGTTAGCTTGTGCATGGTGAATGTTTATCCGTACACAGTCAAGAAGCCTTGACTGTGTACGGATAAACATTATACAAAGGCAGGATACAAAGGCAAGCGCCTTTGTATGGTGAATGTTTATCCGTACACAGTCAAGGCTTGCCTTTGTATGGTGAATGTGTATCCGTACACAGTCAAGGTGAATGTTTATCCGTATACAGTCAAGGCTTACCTTTTTATGGTAAATGTTTAAACGTACACAGTCAAGGCTTGCCTTTGTATGGTGAATGTTTATCCGTACACAGTCAAGGCTTGCCTGTGCATGGTGAATGTTTATCCGTATACAGTCAAGGCTTACATTTTTATGGTAAATGTTTAAACGTACACAGTCAAGGCTTGCCTTTGTATGGTGAATGTTTATCCGTACACAGTCAAGGCTTGCCTGTGCATGCGTGTTGTTTGATCCGGTACACAGCAAGGCTTGCTGTGCATGGTGAATGTTTATCCGACACAGTCAAGGCTTGCCTGTGCATGGTGAATGTTTATCCGTATACAGTCAGGCTTACCTTTTTATGGCTAAATGTTGTGATTTTACATCCGGACACAGTTCAAGGCCTTTGTGCATGGTGAATTGTTTTATCCGTCCAGTCAAGGCTATGCCGTGTAGCATGGTGAATTTATCCGTACACAGTCAGGTTGCCTGATCATGCGTGAATGTTTATCCGTACACAGTCAAGGTTTGCCTGTGCATGGTGAATGTTTATCCGTACACAGGTTATAAAAATGGTACAAGGTTATAAATATGGGCATAACTTTTAATATTCATCATATTTATGTATCTTGTTTTTAAACAACCTTTAATATTATTATTTATTAAATATACGTTTTTTAAATCTAATGTAAGAAATATTATTTTATATTATAAAACTTTATTATAATATCCATTTTTGTTTTTCCCCCCCTAAAAGAAGTTAAGGGCACACATTTGGTCTGATATATCAAACACTCCATATAACAGACCACCTGTCACCTGCTATAGACCACCTGTTGCCTGCTATATATAGTGTAAGATACAGCAGAGCTATCCTAACTTTGTAATGATCTTGGAACAAGAGGGTTTAGTATAGCTAAATTTTATAAGCATGTAAACGTAGTTCCAACCAAACATATACAGCATAATAAAAACTTGAGTTCTGGAGTATAAGGAAAAATAAAAAACAAGTCTCACCTTTGATGTTAAAGTATAATGACAGAACCAGCTTTCAGACTTGACAGTCCATCATTAGTGCCGGCGAGATGAAACGGAAGTGATTGAGTCGTCTATCTCGTTTAAATCGACTCAAGAGATTTCAATCGACTCGTTGTCGATTTCAACGAGTTGGACGACTCAATCACTTCCGTTTCTTAACACTTTCTTCGCATTTCGCCGCCTTTGATGATGGACTGTTAAGTCTGAAAGCTGGCTCTGTCATTGTACTTTAACATCAGTGGAGAGACTTGTTTCTTATTTTTCCTTTTATCCAGCATATGTTTGGTAGGGATTATATGTGCATGCTCACAATTAAGGTATATCCACGTCTTTTGCTGTAATCAGTTAGGGAAGGTAAGTTTAGTTCTTTCTCTCTATATCCTAAATGTTTGTGGGTTTAATACATTTCCTTACTCGTCGTCCAATTAATTTAAGGTACTCCCTTCAGCATATATTTAAAACTCTTTTATAAGCCGAAAAATAAAGAATTACCTAAAGTCCATCGTTTAATTTAAAAGTAACCTGACCACCTTTGCTAAAAATATTATCAAATAATCAGAACAAAACTGTAACAGTTACAGTAATCAGATACAGATAAACAGTACAGATTGCAGTTAGTATCAGATACAGATAAACAGTACAATTACAGTTACAGTAATCAGATACAGATAAACAGTACAGATACAGTTACATATCAGATTAAGTAAACAGTACAGATTACAGTTACAGTAATCAGATACAGATAAACAGTACAGATTACAGTTACTGTAATCAAAATTACAGTAACTTACATTGTAGAACGTTTAAAATACAAATCAAAACACAAAAAAATGTGTGGGAAACCGAAAACAATCGATTTATAATAACTTTAACTCGCTCTTATAGGAGGTATCAATGAGGTTACACAGAGCCCCTGAGAGCCCCAAAACGATGTTTCAGGCCTTTTAATGTATTGAGATAGGCTATGCCCCCTCTAGTATATATCTCTATGTATAAAAGGAGCACTACTGGTGGTTCACTGGTGGTCTTTAGTAATACTGCCAACCTGACAAAAAAATGTTTCTTTTAAAGAAGTTGGCAATATTTCCGGTTGCTGAATTATTTTTTTTTGTTCTTAGGGTGGTACCTCTACTTAAGACCACCAGTCAACCGTCTTTCGTGTTATCAGTAGAATAACACCAAATACATTGTGTTTACGGTCCTATGCTCTTTCTATATTAGTATTATTCTAAACTTACTGCTATTGAGTCAGGTGACAACAAACCTAGCCACCTTCTAAGACGTATGCGCGAACTTTCCAAAACTAGAGTCAATTATCAGTTCCTTAGATGATAATTTTGTATTGATTTTTACATCAAAATTCATCTATAAACCAAATTTCAAGTGTCTACGTTTGCATGAAGTGCCTTCGAATTTTGATGAGTGAGTGAGTGTCAAAACTGCCTAACTTTGAGCCTCCATATCTCATTACCTTTGAATGGCTAAGAGATGAAACTCAGTAGAATCGGTCAGCTCAACAAGTTGCTATTAAAATGATATTTTATGCCCTTAATAAAAAGATACGAAGGGATGAAAATAGCTTCGAGATGCATCCAGTAAAGGATGGTACGACAGTGACCGCGAGGACACAACCGTGCCCTCAGGTTTGGAAAGACTAATAAGTTTGTGGCTGGAACTTTCTCCATTTTTGGAGAAGTTGGAAAGATGGAATTTCAAGAGATGGTAAACTTGGGTATATGCAGACCTTCTGATAGCTGCTGGTCTAGTCCGCTTCATCTGGTTCCTAAAAAGAATGGATCATGGCGACCATGTGGGGACTAGCGGGCGCTGAATGCCGTAACTAAACCCCGATCGTTATCCTCTTCCCCATATACACGATTTTAATAGCCAGCTTGCTGGGAAACAAATATTTTCTAAGATAGACTTAGTCAAGGCTTTTCATCATTATGTTGATTGCGCCTGAAGACGACCTAAGACAGCAGTTATTACTCCATTTGGATTGTTCGAGTTTTTAAAAATGCCTTTTGGGCTCTGGAATGCTGCACAGTCGTTCCAACGGTATATCCACAAACTTTTAGGAGGGTTAGACTTTGTTTTTGTGTACATAGACGACATACTTGTAACATCCGCATCGGAGGAAGAACATAAGCATCACTTAGACCTGTTATTTCAACGTCTCAACCAATTTGGAATTTTGATTAATTTAAACAAGTGCAAATTTTGAGTTAAAGCAGTTCCATTCTTAGGGTATATGGTCTCGAGTAAGGGCATAGCTCCACTCCCTGATAAAGTGAAAGCCATAGTAAACGTCCACTGATTTTGTTAGGGTTGAGGTCATACATAATTCCTGAAGCGCATAGTTCGACAGCTGACATAGTTTATGGTACTTCCCTCCGTTTATCTGCTGAAGTTCTAAATAAAGAAATTAAGCCTGAAAACACAAACCTGCCTGAAATTGTGCACAAATTCAAAGAGCAGATGCAGAGTCTGAGACCAGTACCAATACATCGTCATGATTCACGAAAAGTTTTCATCCACCTAGCTCTCAACACTACAACACACGTATTCGTAAGACATGATGCTGTTAGAAAACCATTGCAACCAGTCTACGAGGGTCTATTTGCTGTAATTTCTAGAGGCACTAAATTTTTTTTAAATTGCTATGCCTAGAGGTCCCCAGACTATAACGATTGACCGCATTAAGCCTGCCTTAAAAAGCCTGCCCTGAGCTAGCACAGGGCACGATCACTGATGAACCAGTTGCAAGCAAGGTGGAACATGCTCCTCCAAAGAAATCTCTAGCCACTGAAAAAAAGCACAAGCCAATAAACGACGAAGTACCAAATAATTCAAACACACCCCAAGAAAAAATAGTAAGAACGCGTTACGGTCGCCAGGTTAGGTTTCCAGCAAGATACGCTGACGCAGCCACTGGCGGGGAATAGTTGTGGCTGGAACCTTCTCCATTTTTATATTTTTTCTTTGTTTACATTTTCTAATTTTGACAATTTATTTTATTATTGTTATCGTAGTTTTTCTTCGAAGTAAAAGAATTTAGTTTCCTCGACCTAATGCGTTTTAATTGTTAATATATTAATTAAAAGCAACTACAAGTTCATTCCCCATTATATAATAAATTTTTTAGTCATTGTCAGAGGTAGCAGTGGTAATTAACGAAGCAAATAAAACTTATCTATCTAAAAAAATAAATAAATTTGGCTGTAATGACAAATTATTTTTAATTAGTTAATAGTTTTATACTTAATATACAATGAATGTTTTTTTTAAGATAACGAATATTTACTGCGAGTTATTTAGTAGGATCATTAATTTTACTTCAATTTTTTAAATTATTTAATAAGCAGCCAAAAAAGATACTAACAAATTGTTTCTTTAACAATATGTAATAATTTATTAGGATGCCCAATTCAGGCAAATTTAGCCAATGAACTTATCTACTTTTTGCTGATCAACCTGGTCGCATATTTTTTGTTGATAATATGTTTATAAAAGAATTAAAAATAAAATAAAACAGCCCAAGTTGATAACTCATGCTATCATTTTTTGTGTTGAAGCTGATATAGTTCCGTCATATTCCTTTGCTGTGCGAAGTGTATTAAAACAAACAAGTTCAATACAAATGATTTCGTTAATTTTATTTTAAAATGTTTTTAAATTTACCAGTGCTGTCGCTTTAAATATATAAGTTAAGTTTAAGTTTTAAGTTTAAGATAAGTGTATTAAAACAAATACCCAACTGCTTTTTGGGTCTTCCTGCTTTTAATTTTATTTTAACTTTTTAATTTAATTAATCGTATTAATATTAATTAAAGTAGTATAGATTCACAATGTTTGAGTTAATACTGTAAAACTTATATTACTTAAGAAGGACTTAGGTAAGAAGTTATAAAGTTATCTTAGCTATAGTTTGTTTGCAAATTCTTAAAACAACTATAATAACTATATTATACATATAGTACCGCGTGTCATACTCCGTTGACACGCGGACTTTGGGAGGGGATTAAACCCAGCTTTCAACCTCCTCGGTAGTTGTCGTGTGAACGGGATTCAACATAGGGTTCAACTCTGAAACTCTTAAAACTAAAAATTTAAAAAGGGTAGAAGTTGAACCCCGTGTTCAACCCCTTTCGTGTGAACAGTAGAAGTTGAACTCCAACGGGGATGAACCCCGTGCCAAACACCGCGGTGTGAACGGAGTAACAGAGAGTCGCAAAAATATTCCCCCTTACTTCTTAATTTCTGCAACCATATCAGATAAATATTTAAAATTTAGTCTGTTACTACCTGTAAAATATTACAGGTAGTAATATTAGGTAGTAAAGAGGAAATATCCTTTTTACTATGTCTTATATTACCATTTTCATCTTTTATTGCAATGATTTAATTTTTCCCTAATGCTTGCGATCGCCAATATTCTTTCACACTTCCTTTTTCTATTGTTTCCTTTAATTCTAAGCCATTATGTATATAAAGTATATTTTTATTATTGACCATTAGGGTGCATTCTAAAACGATAAAGATCGGTTTCAGATCAATCGGACCATTTTAGGTGGCGCAATTGGCAAATAACTTAATTATGACGTCTTCGCCAATAGGTTCTAAGAAGGTTTTTACTTTTCCTCATTTATACCGTAGGTAAATAGAAAAAGTATTGTATATTGCCCTTAAATTCCGAAACCGGGTTTTTACATAAATCCTCATGATGTTGTACCGCATAAAAATTTAAATTAACAAATCATATGATACATAGAACAAATTCTGGCGCTGGGGTCAGCGAGCTGGGCGAATTTTTCATTAAAATGCTAATAATACTGAGCAGGTGCATTAAAACTTGTTGTTTAATTTTTTCGAATTGTTCAAAGAAAATTCGCATATTACATTGACCTTTGAGCTTAGATGCTCTTATGTTATGTAAATTAAAATCTGTAAGAACTTGGACTGTATTTTACAGATATTAACAAAATACAGTTTTAAAGATGAAGCTGCTGAAACTGAGTGGCAAAACTAAGCAATACATTGCTGCGAGTGCCAGTAAGTAATTCAAATTATTTATTTGTACCCTGGTTATTTTAGATATGGAGCTATTATTACTAGAGAAGCCCTGTCGGTTGAATTTTGATACATCAATAAAGTAATCCGAATGCCTTTTTTTTTTTTTTTTTGAATGCCTTTTTTTTTTTTTTTTTTTTTATTCCTTTTTTTTTTTTTTTTTTTTTTTACCCTTTGCTTTTATAACCTTTGGTTATTAATCTAATAAAATAAACTATTCAAAATTTCTGTTTATGATTTCAAGTTCCACATGGCGGGTGAAATTTAAAAAAAAAAATTGAATTAAAGAAACCTCGGGCAGCGGGTTAAAAGCACCATTAAAAGTACCCATTTTCTTGGTCGAGCCTAGTTTTAACCACAAAAAATGTATTTAAGAATACTTAGATAACATAGGTAGGTAACATAATGTATGTTTCTAAGAATAGATTTTGATTTTATAGCCAAAATAAGCAACTTTTTAATCTTGCAACATTTTCCTATTTCTATTATTTAGTTAGAAATACAGATTTTGCTAAATAGTGAAATCTGGATTCTTGATTTCTCTTATTTTTACATCAAAATTTGAACTGGTCAAAATTAAAATCAAAGGTAGTTTTGCAAACTAGATACACGTATCATATTGACTTCACTCAGGCCGACTTTACATTAACCCAGAGCCATATGGCTTACCGACCTAATTTTACATTAACCCAGAGCCATGGCTTACCGATCGAATTTGAAAAACACTATCGTTATTGATTATTTATCAATTGTCCAGACTAATACCTTTATCAGTTTAATACTTCATGATAATGATCTGATTTGACTTGGATTTTCCTTTAGATAAGATATTTGATGCACTCTCAAGTATGCATACTTAAATTTCATCCCGCTATTTAGCTTTTTTAACTATACTCACAAATCCATTTTTTAATCAAGATTAAGGCCCGTATTCAGAATGATCAAAAGTTTCAAAAAAAATCTCTCCTAGGTTCTTCCTAGGTTGTTCCTAGCTTTTACCTAGCTTCTTCCTAGATTTAGTGTCCATTTTAGAACATTTTTAACCGTCCCTAGGGCTAGGAAGAGATCTCTCCTAGGTTTCTCCTAGCCTTTTCCTAACTTTGCACCTTAAATTCTAGGAAAAGGCTAGGAAAAAGCTAGGAACAACCTAGGAAGATCCAAGGTAGGTAGAGAGGTACCTTAAATCGTCCCTAGGTTGTCTCTAGTCATTTTTTGTTCTATTTTAATAATTGTTTTTGAGCTTAAAATCCGTTTTAGGTAAACAAGAGTGGTTCAGGGCGAAAATTTTTTTGGTTGTCACCCCCTTATAAATTTTGGGGGGTGCTGACCCCAAAAAGTCAAATTTTTTTATTGCTCAACAACTTCTTTTGACCTGAACGGATTTCGAGCTAATAAAAACAATTTTTTTGGTCGGCTCCCCCTTGTACATTTTGGGGGTGCTGACCCAAAAGTCAATTTTTTTTTATTGCTCCAAACAACTTCTTTTTGACCTGAAACGGATTTCGAGCTAATAAAAACAATTTTTGGTCGGGCTCCCCTTGTACATTTTGGGGTGCTGACCCCAAAAAGTAAATTTTTTTTATTGCTTCAAACAACTTCTTTTGACCTGAAACGGATTTCGAGCTAATAAAAACACTTTTTTTGGTCGGCTCCCCCTTGTACATTTTGGGGGTGCTGACCCCAAAAAGTAAATTTTTTTTATTGCTTCAAACAACTTCTTTTGACCTGAAACGGATTTCGAGCTAATAAAAACAATTTTTTGGCTCCCCCTTGTACATTTTGGGGGTGCTGCCCCAAAAAGTCTAATTTTTTTTTATTGCTCCAAATAACTTCTTTTGACCTGAAAACGGATTTTGAGGCAATAAAAAAAAATTTTGGTAGGTTACCCCTTATAATTTGGGGGTGTTGCCCCCAAAAAATCAAAAATTTGTTTTATTTCTCCAAACAAATTCTATTGACCTGAAACGGATTTTGAGCCATTAATTTTTTTTTGCTCCCCCTTATAAATTTTGGGGGTGTTGCCCCCAAAAAAATCAAAAATTTGTTTTTTTGCTCCAAACAACTTCTTTTGACCTGAAACGGATTTTGCGCCAGTAAAACATGTTTTTTTTTGGACGGGTCCCCTTATAAATTTTGGGGGTACCACCCCCGGGAAAATTACAAAAAAATCACCGGAATTTCATTTTATTAGTATCAAATGTTCAGAATATGACGCAAAGGTTTGCTCCAATATAATCTAAAGTTACTGTAAAAAATCACATATTGGTAATATGATGACCATACATACCAGACGATTAACAACATAATAATTGGGTATTCAAACTTCCAGTTGTCAACTTAGTGGGGCTGTAACGAATTTTATCGCGATAGCTCCATACGAAGCTGAGTAATCAAAGTGATGTATTGGTGAAATGCACCAGTGCAGGTGAAATGCACCATCCTGTATATCTTCTTCATGAGCACTATGTTAATCGTCGCGAAAGTGTGACGTCACAAAATACATATTGGCTCATATCAAAACAAAATGAAACAAAGGATCCTATTATTTATTTTTGTGATCCTAAAGTGACCAATAGCATTGCTTTATTATGTAAACAAAGAAACGTTCTGCAACAAAACGTAACTTCCGTGACGTATTTATATTTGATATGGTCGATTATATACCCGAAGCAAATTTTTTACATTCCATTTACATTTTTTAATTTTTTGTTAAGCTATAACAAATGTTTTTCCCTAAGCAATAGGCTTATGAATACTATAAAAAATACACACAGTTCACGACGTAAAGAAAATCGTGATCTCTACGTTCACAACGTATGAACTCGGAGATGTTTAATGCTGATTTGATTAGAAAGATCAGCTAAGTAACAATCATAACGGGGATAGTAAGCATTGTTTACATTAAGTTGGTAGAGTAAACATTATACTTATTGATGTATCTCCCCATTAAAATGTGGGATTCAAAACTCTGCCTTAACGTGGTAGTGTTGTATATTCCCATCTAGAATGAAGTAGAGCTGTTAACTGTTTTGAAAATCCCCGTTTTGAGCGACCGCCTTCTTGATTGCTAACCTTGCAATAAATGCTATCAAATATTATAAATGGAAATATCATAAACTTGATGAAACCTTATAGAAAATAAATAAAATAATACTAGTGCTGAGTATATTTTATTGAGTATATAATTATTACTGGAAAGTTCTAAACTAAACTAAATAATTACGGGTAAATTGGCTAACTTATAAAGGTAAACAAGACTGAAAAGTGTATTATACATTTTGTTTGTTTTGAGTAGTTTTTAAACTGTTCACAATATCAACCGCTTTTAAAACGCCTAAAACGAACTAATTGCTACGTAAACTAATTTGACTTTACGTGATATGACTTTATAGATCAGTGTGAAAAATGGAAGTACCAACTGTAGGGTTTATACAACCCTATAATATTGATGATTTATTTATGTCAAATATAATAATTTCTCCTATAAACTTACAATTCAAAAATGTGGCACCCATACACTCTACGAAAGTTTAACCCGTTTTTATTATCACTAACTATGTTATTGTAAAAACATTTAAATAGTACATTAATGACATATAATGATTTCTTCATATGTGAAATTAAAATGCAAATCATTCTCTAGTTTCAAACCTTCACTGGGTCAAGGTCACAGACTTTCACATTAGATGTATATCTAATGATAATAAACAAATGATTTGTAAACAAACCTGGCACAGAATAAACTCCCTTAAAATACGTAAATTTGTAATGACAACAAACTTATTTATAGTTGCCGATTATTTTAAAGTATTTTAAAATAATCGGCAACTATAAATAAGTTTGTTGTCATTACAAATTTACGTATTTTAAGGGAGTTTATTCTGTGCCAGGTTTGTTTACAAATCATTTGTTTATTTTTGTAGAATATCTCAATATTATTAGTTTTACAGTTCTCTACTAGGTAGCGCTAGTTGTCAAAAAATGTCTGTTTACGTAAAATTGAGGTTCAAATTATTGTAAAGATAAATAATAAAATTAAGTTATAATTAACTCTAATGTAAGTTTTTATTCTATTTTTGTTATATTAACGTTTTAGCACGAATAAATTTACGTAAAATCATTCCTAGGGTTGATTTTTTAAAAGCTAGGAGAAGGCTAGGAAGAAGCTAGGAAGAAGCTAGGAACAACCTAGGAACAACCTAGGAGAGATTTCAAAAACTGATTCTGAATACCGCTAGGCCTAGGAGAAAGCTAGGAACAACCTAGGAGAAGGCTAGGAACAACCTAGGAGAGATTTTTTTAAAATGATTCTGAATACGGGCCTAATTGTTCCTAGCCAACGTTGAAGGGTTGAAACATGCCTCGTAATGATATCTTTTTTATAAAAACAAACTCGGCAGCGTGTTAAAAGGCAATTTTTCCTGACATTTACCTTATCAATTTTGAGTCAATTGAGATCGTTCGGATGAAAATTCAGATTTTTTTTTTCTTTTTAGTTATAACTCAGTAGAACACCGTTCTTAGACCAAAAGTTATTCCGATGACTGGATCTTGACATTGTTATTTTTTAAGAAAAAGATAAAGCAACTTTTTAGTAAAACACTCTGTATACGGTTTATAACGAATCGCACTGTTGAGATACATCATGTGTGGTCAGCAGGCGAATGGATGACCGCAGAAAATAAAACTAGTCTAATTTGACAGGATGAGCAAAGCGAGACCGAGGATGTGCTGAAGCATAAATTAGACTGTTTTCTTTATTTTAAAGGACGAGCCGATTTTTTATTCTTTTATTAAAGTTGACCAAGTGAATGAATTCATTCTATAAACTAGTGGACTATAAAAATGGAAAATCTACTTGTCCTGTTAAATAGTAAAAGTACCTATTTTCTCGTTGGGGTTCAGAACACTGCCTTGAAGTGTTCAGAGCTCAACAAGAACTTTAGATAGCTTCATACAACTGTGGATAGCAAAATTTCCAAGTTTTCTAATTCATTGCATTCCGTGGTTTTAAATTGAAAATTGCAATACAAATTGCCAAATTCGTGACATTAGCATCTATATTTTTTTAAATTTTCAGGTAGCTTTGGCTATTTCGCAATAAGCGTAACATACTGCTGGGCGACTCCAACACTAGCTTTGATAGCTTCAGGTAAAGCTCCATTAAAAGCAACTCCATATGAAGCGAGTGGCCTAGCTATTTCTGCAGAACTAGGTGTGTGTACGTTAGCATTGGTCATTGCAGGTTTAGCCAACTTCATGGGAAGAAAGCCATTGCTATTGTTTACAGGGCCTATAGTGACAGCAACGTGGATATTAGTTTATGTCACTAACGATATCTACGTCCTTCTGGTTATGAGATACATCCAAGGTGGGTAGTGATTGTTAAATACCTCGACACAGACTCTTGTACCATGATTATACTCTAAACTCCTCCGTTAAATAGATCTTACAGTTAGAATTTTTACATATCTTATTTATACCGTAGTTATTTAGGAAAAGTATTGTGCACGCACTACAAACCACGCCGTCTCTACCGACAAAGTAAGTGTATAAGGTCGTGTTCGACAAACACAAACAATTAGAGACATGATATTATGCCATGATATGCCAGGCCATCCATAGTAAAAATATCGAATAATAGAACAGTTCCCTTCTATTAGAAGCGGTAAAAATGCGACAAAGTCCAAATGACACCTAGGAATGTAATATGAAGCCGCACCTGGGCAAACTCATTAACATACATCCGGTGACGATAGACATTCTGATTTATCGTCCTGATACTAGTGAACTATTTTATCATTCTACTTTAGCTATCATTTAATTTTTATACCTATTATTTTCATACCTATTCTCATTACCTTACATTATATTATCTATCACACATGATCTATTAACTAACTACTAATTTTTGTTTCGTCTCATCAGAGCGCCAGAATAAAGACTTAACGCTCGCTTTGCGAAAACACTGAAGGTGGAGTAACAACAAACTGATCTTGGTTGTGGCTTCTAAAATTATTTTGGAAGGTGTGACCATTTTTATATTTTCTGTTATTTACGATGACTAATACTCGTGAAAGATCCCCAACCTTCAGTATAGTCCATATTTAGGATCATGGATAGTAGCTTAATATTAACATATTTTTCTTTATATGCTCCCAGTTTATCGGCCATAAGAACGTCTGATAGCCTGTGAAACTGCTGTATCGTATGTATGAGCAGACAAAACTTTGTCGTGTTTCAGAGTGTATATTTTAGGAAAATTGCTTGTTTTGGATGACTTGGGGTCTTTTAATTTACCTTAAGCTCCTCGGTAGGGGGAATCACGTCATGCAGTAGATTTCATGTTTAATTCAATAGTAGATTTTAAAGGCATTACCTCTCGGAACCTAATTTGCTGAGCTCCACTGTAACTATTTCCCTACGAAATTGAAGCGGACTTGGGGACTTCACTAATTCCACTCACCTGTCTGTCACGGTGGATAGTGGCGACAACAGTATTGAAACTCTCCTACATACTACGCTACTTTTAACCTCCCTTTTTACCACAGACCTAAGTCCAACAAACCGGTAGATTATCAGATGAATTAAAAGACAAGCCGTTAAATAAGTGATATTCATATTGGTGTAAGTCCCTTAAACTTATCTCCTGTTCAAAAGTGTCCCCTTCCCTCATAGTTTCATGTTGCAGGTGTAATGCTTGGAATATTTATGGGCGTACTGCCAGTATATATCAGTGAAATTTCCGACCCCACCATAAGAGGTTCATTATCTTCAATTGCGAGTATATTTTGGAATGTTGGTTTCTTATACTCCAATCTATTGGCACCTTTTGTATCTTATCAACTTCATCTCATACTAACCTGTCTTCCAAGCGTTGTAAGTCTCATTAAATTATATAATATTTAGCTAATATGTTTATAGATTATAAGTTGTTACAATAGATGTTTATTTAATGTAATAAATTATACAATTATAATAATTTACAAAAATTGTAATTTATTATTTTTATCAATAACATTTGCGCGCAAGTGCAGGATTCTAGGATTTTCATATATGCAGATGATATAAAAATATTTAAATATATTAAGATAGTAAAGGACTGCCACTTATTACAAAATTTCTATATATAGTAATAGAATGGTTTATTAGACATGACTCACTTTTTAACTCTCAAACATGAGGCTTTTGGCCTCCAGGCTGCTCCGTGGCGTTGTTGCTGGGGGCAAATTTTCAATGTATTGGTAGAAAACCGTGATTTGTTTACATAAAATGATGTGTGTAACAACTTTTTGGCACCTGAAGATCCCAAAAACATAAAAAAGTTGTCTGTACGTAGAATATATATGGATGAGCTGATCTCTGTTTACTTTCCTTGCAAATAATTTACTCGAAAACGGCTTACCGTATTAGATGTAATTTGATGCAATAATCAAGTTCTACGAGGGAACAAACTAATCATAATTTTATATTTACGGACCTCACTTAAGTGTAGAGCTAAAATTCAAAAGGTGCAAAATGCATGTGTCAAATTTGCCAGGGCTATAACTTAAGAGAGCATCTCTCCACGTTTACTTGAAAAGAACATCCGCAATATGGAGAATAGAAGATATCTTCATAATGTTTGTCTCCTCTAGAAAATAATCCAGTCCGGCTCACCCTCGTACTATAATATAATACTATAATAATATAAACTCATCTCAAAACGATGTAACCACCATAACAGATTTTAGAAATATTTCATTTGATACTACCGAGTTTTGCAAAACATGAATAGTAGACACAATATAATTATGCGAGAGACACCTAGGAAATGTAGTAAGAAAATACGACTACATCTGGGAACTCATAGAGATATTATTACAAGAGGCCCTATAAGTTAAATTTTGAAACATCGAAAAAGTAACCTGACCACCTTCGCTTAAAAATAAAATAAAATAATCAGTACAAAATTATAGTAACTTTCATATTAGAACGTTAAAAATACAAATCAAAACTCTAACAAAGTGCGGGAAACCGAAATAAATTCATTAATTAAAGCCTTAACTCTCTCTTGAAGGAAGTTTCAATGAGGTTACACAGAGCCCCTGAGAGCCCCAAAAAGATGTTTCAGGCCTCTCAATGTATTTAGATAGGCTATGCTCCCTCTAGTATATATCTCTATGTGGGAACTGTTCCAGCATTCCCAGTTTAGGCTCTGTCGGCGCCCTGATTAATTAGACGTAACGAAACAGAGTGGGACATGACATTATGTCGAGCCAACAATGATGACGAATGTCGAATGATGGAACAGTTCCCAGATGTAGCATTGCATTTGCTTGTTACATTTTCGAGGTGTCTCTCGCACAATTGTATTGTGTCAATGATTTTATAAATTCCTCCCCAAATTATAATAATATTGTTTGAACAACACCATACAATAAAAAATCTGAATGTCCCTTTTCTGGTTTCTCGCCAAAATTAATAATCGCCTTTTTCCTTTCGATCTCATATAAAGAAAATTCTTCCAAATAAAAGTTTAAAAAATGCTTATTTGAATAACAAAGAAATAGTAATCACTTGTGTTTAAAAAATATTGTTAATTATTAGTCGTAACCTTCTGCTTAGTTATTTCCTTGATAACTATTATTTGCATATAAGTTTTAATTTACCAAAAATTATTTGTTTAACCTTAACATTTTTTCAATTTTATTGTCAAATAATACTGTAAAATGATAACTTTTATTATTAAGTGCAATTAATTTAATTTGTGCAATATTTGATACACGACACTTATACTTAATATTATTACGATACTATCTCTATTTTCATATTGTTAAATATATATGTGTGTGTGTGTATGTATGTGTATATAAGTGTATGTATGTATGTATTATCAGCATGTCCCATATAAATACTACATGCTTTTGAAAACAATCGATTTTGTACATTACTTCGTTCTTTTTGAGAAATGTTTTTTTTTCGGCTGTTCTTTTCTTCCTACAGTAAAATTTTGACTGTTCTGAATGAACACATGTATGTGTGTGTATACGTATGTATGTATGCGTGTGTATAAGTATGTGTATATGTGTATATATATGTATGTGTATGTATGCATATATATTTTTATGTTCTATTAACTATTATATTTCTTTAGTTCAATTTTTTTCTTCATTATTTTATTTCCTTGTCTAATAGTTGTTACATATATTTAATTTCACACATATACTTAATTTTCACACATAATTTAATTGTTCCTTGTCACATATATTTAACATGTCTTAATTTTCATATTGCAATCAAAAATAATAATAACCACTCTTGTAACTATACTATAAATATTGTACATATTTTTATATTTTTTTTTTTTTATATTCTGTACATTCCAATTTTGTATATTTGTTTGTTTTAAGTTTTGTAAATATTTGTAATCTTTTAATTTTGGCAAATAAAGGTTGTTTCGTATTGTATCTTAATAGTTGTATCTCTTTACATTTTTAATTCTATTTATTTAAACTTATTTTCGCAACTTAGATAATAAATTTTGAATGATATTCAATTTATAAGAATATCATTAAAAATGTATAAGAATATATTTTTCAAATAAACTAACAACTAACTAAAAATATTGTTTGTTATACTAATTAATCGATATTATTATTACTGCGTATTTATTTATAATTATTTCTTTTATTACCAAATCCGTTGTCTCATTTTAAAAAATGAGGATATAGGTATTTTTTGTCGTTGTTTTTTACTATTGTTTAGACCCTCCACTAGCTTTTTTCACTTGGCGGGCTTCTAAGTCTGATCCGTGCTACAGAAAACACGGATCTAATGGATAAGTGAAAAAAATCGTTCTATTCAGTGCGTTCTGAACGATCGAACCTCGCGAACGCACCTTTAGTTCTGTACTTAACACCTTGTCTTATATCTGTTTCAGATATTTCCATTTATATTTTATTGGTTTCACGACACTCCACACTATTATCTTTACAAAGAACTCGAAGACAAAGCTGTCAAATCTTTAGCTTCGTATCGAGACGCTGATTACAAGCATGAGTTAGAATCCATCAGATCGTACGTAGCCGAAGAACGGCGACAGAAAGCAAGCTGGTCACATATATTTACAACGAGCAAAGGAAGAAAGGCTTTCATCGTATGCGGTGTTGCTTGCATTCAAATGGGAGTCATTACAATACAAATCACATTCTTGACGCAAGATTCCAGGGATTTTAATGCGGGAACAATTTCAACGTATTTGCCGTCAATAGTCTACGGGTTCAGTGCTATATTTCTATCTATTTTAGCAAATCGTTTCCTTGATACAATAGGACGTAGTCCTCTGTTCGTCGTACCAACGATTTTAAACTCGATACTCATGTCGGCAGTATTCATTTTTTTATTATTGAGTAAAAAATATGATTTAAGTTCGTTCTGGTTAATACCGGAAATATGTAACGTGTTAGGACTCATGGTCAATTCGTTCGGTGCTCCGACTGTGCCGCGACTTTATCAGTCGGAATTATTTTCAACGCCAGCCCGAAGTTTCGCTTGCGCAATCACCAACATATGTACAGGTTTGAGCACGTGTCTGTTCGCTTATCTTTTTGAATTGTGTCAAGTGAACGATATACTTTATGTTATATTTTTAATATTTGCAATAACGTCAGCATTCGATGCTGTGTATATTTGGTTTAAAGCGCCAGAAACAAAGGGTAAAACGTTTCAAGAAATTCAAGATGATCTTTAAGCGCATAGTCCTATCAGCGAATTTTCTTTTAAAAAAATTTCTCAGTGGTTCGCAAGGCGGAAGATAGAACCGGAAGTGTGACCTACATACGTTTCGCAAGTATCAGTGCATTCTCACCGCGCATAATTGGCAGGAACCAGTCTGAGCCGTGCCACTAAAACTACTACATATATACCATAGAGGGTTTAGAAATAATCTGTTATAAAGCCAACAAAATCTTAACATATAACATTGGGGGCCCCTCAAATAGGGTATATATATATATATATATATATATATATATATATATATTATATATATATATATATTATATATATATATATATATATATATGCATGTATGTATGAATGTGCGTGTGTGTGTGTACGTAAGTAGTATATATTTCTAGCAGATTCTAAAACAAGGTATCATTAAAACGGTAAATATTTTTTAGTAAACTTGATTCAAAAATCAACTTTCGGTGACACAAACCCTGTTGAAAACGTTATTATAACGTCATCAACTTTTTTTCATCAACGGTTTGCTGAGAGAGCAAACCTTAAAAATTTCCAAAGGAAATTCGCTAAAAAGGGGTTAAAATTCAGGAAGCTGAAACCGATCCGAAGTCAATACAATCATTTTAAGAGACCAAAAGTTCGAAAGAATAACCGAAAACCCTAAAATACGGCCGGTAAACAACACATTTTAAGTAGTGTGTCATTTATGATTTTTTGGGGGTATTGAAACGAATAAGGCCGGTCCAGAGTCTATACGACCACTCAACCCAGGGTCGAATCTTGGTAGGGTTGATAATTTTTTATCGTCATATTAACACTCCATAAGTTTGTTACTACAAAATATTACCGGCGCGGAGGTCCGCAGGTCGGACGAAGTTTCGTCGACACAACAAACCATTTCTTGCATACGTTTTCGGTTTATATGAATTATAAACTGCTGTATCAATGACTTTAGTTTAAGAAAAGAGACAATCTTTTTCTTCCGTGATGCTAGCAGATCGCTTCCACGTATACTGTGGAAAAAACAAATTTTTATATTTTAAGTAAAATGTCAACATTTACCTAACCACGCCAAGGAGTATCACCACTGGGTGATTCCTCCTATCAAGACTGTCAAGTCACTTTAACCAGCATGAGCACTGTGTCAAATACATTTATTGTAGACAATAATCAATAAAGTTAAAAAGAAGTATACTGTAGTAATTTAATGAACCCCGGGTATCTGATGCCTACCAAAAGTAGGTCTAGACGCCGCCGGACCACTCTCCAGGTGTGAAGATGGAGACCTGATCTGGACACTGCCGAGTCAAACTTTATGGAATGCCGCTTAAGAATTTAAGGTGAAGAACCACTAAGATCCGCTCTGGATGCCGCCTGAAAGGCTCTGGTTCGCCAGCATCAAACCCCTTCCTCTCTTCTTCTTCCTCTTCCGGCACCACAGTGACGAAGACTATCCACATTATACACACCCTACAATGAGGAGTTCCCGCACTACTGCACTGTACTGGAGTACTGCAGACTCTCCCTACTACCCTCGCCACTCTGTGAGTCTGCCCAAAATGTACAAACAATTAATTAAATAGAACAATTATAAATTAATTAATAATTTACTTATTTGAATTTACAACCTTAAATCCCAACGTAACAAAGTCAGGAGATGGGTGAACTGGTTTCCAGCCAGGAGGACATATTGTCCGATGTCAAGAAAATGCACGTTTTTGCTAAAAATTACTTAAGGTTTAAAATAAAAGAATTGAAGTAAGAAAAATTACTTGTATCATTACTAAACAGTTAATCACTTGGGTATCAAGAGTTTTTTTTGTCATTACTGTATAAAACCACTTGACGAGCACGGTAAAGACACCCTCGTAGAGCTCACGCTTAGGTGATATCTTAGCACATTAATTAATATCTCCTGACCCATCAAGAGTAGTGATCGATCCATAGTCACTAGGACTAATAACTTCTGACCAGTAACCTGGCTGCCTTAAGGTACGCTCTAGCATGATGTCAGCAATAAATTCATATTTTTCCTCTGCCAGAGCTGAAACAGAATTCCCTTATCTTATAAGCCTCATCCTATCAGTTGCAATCTTTGGCGTCTAGAGCAATCCTAATCCCTTTCTTGATTTCCTCGTTTCGACGCTCAGTTGGACTTTCGCAAGGTTCGTAGATGGCGGTGGTCCATAGTTTATATTACCAACGCCTCACAGCTGTATCCGACCATTCTTTAAACTATTCCAAACACTATACTAACACTTTTTTGAGCACAAATAATAAGCTAATTTACGTTACACCATTCAGCAAAAGCTGAGCAAATAAGATTTATTTTTTCCTACAGTTCTTCATAACTTTTGGCAAAAATTATTACAGTTGCATCGTCTGCATAAAGAATAATTTATCAGAACTTGCATACTAATTTCAAAAAGGCAGAAACGTTTTTTATGAAAACCAAGAACAAAAGATATCCCAATATATTACCTTGGGGTACTCCATTATATATATGGAGTATAATATAATAGTATATATATATTAATAGTATATTATATATATATATATGTATATATTATATATATAATAGTATATATATAATATAATAATAGTATATATATTATATTATATATATATAATACTTAGTACAAAAATACTATTTTTGACTAAGTGTTATAGACAACAACTTTAAAAGTCCTTTCTGACAGAAATTATTTTGATGTATCAAAAATGTGATCCCTAAAGCACAGATTAAAAAGTTTCAGTAATAGAATGATATGGACGATCCAGGTGACAGTCCAGGACATCAAATCAGCGTCCAGAACAGCCTTCTGTGCTTAAGATCTCTGTCCTAGAACATCATCGAAAAGGACTTCTACAGTGTCAAGTCACGAGGTCAAAATTAAATAACCTACATGGTTACCAGTCTCTTTAAAATAAGTGACAAACCACTGCCTGGGCACAGTGATGTCACAAACAACACTGGTTATTAATTTTGTGATATTATTCCCAGGTTTGCCAAGTTAGTGAGGGTGGCAGCCTAGCTTACCAAATTGAACATTGACAGTGTTTACTCTTTAAATATTAGAAGGATTACCTGGAATATGGAGGGAAACACTTGATAGAGACGATACCCCATTTTCAAATACATGTAAGTCAAATTGATATACATGAGCGATCTAGGGTTAAATGAGAAAACAAAGGACACTGAGGAACAATAAAACAAATAAAGAATAAAAGAAATAGTTTGTATTTGATATAAACAACGAGAAAGACTTATTTCATTACATAACATCTCATACAAAACACTTAATAATTCCTTTTCACTTTTACTACCTTTTAAAATAAAATCACCTCAAAAAGTTTCAATAACAAACAAAATATGAACAACCCTGAAGTCAACTTTTGAAAGTGTCTATATATTACTAAAGGGATCATAGCCTATCTCAATACATTAAGAAGCTTAAAATATCTTTTTGGGGCTCCATGTAACCTCACCGAAACCTCCTCTAAGAGTGAGTTAAGGTTATAATAAATCAATAAGTGTCTACTTTTCACACATTGTTTGTTTTATTTTGTATTTTAAACTATTGTGATTTTATCGTTTTTTTATTATAGTAATAGTCGAAGGTATTCAGGTTACTTTATCGATAAGGTCCCTCTATCAATTAATATCTCAATAATATATTAATTATAATACCTAGTAATAATATCTCTATTTCTAAAAAATAAATTTAAAAATAAAATTAATTCAGTGACTCAACAACCTTTTGATTATTTGTAGTGTATCTAGTTGTTATTGGCGCCCTAAACCATATTCGAGTTGAAAAATGGTAGTATTGCCAACTACTTTTTACAAACAAAAAGTTTCCTAGTTCTGAAAACTCAGCAACACTGAATGATCACTCTTCCATATTAATAAAAAAATAAATGAGTTCAAAACAAACATTTTTTTAACCCTCTATTATACGTGGCATGGTAATACAATTTTAATTGATTGCTAAAGGTCAATGAAGACTAGAGTTGAACTACATAATCCAGTGGGTCATACCTTATTGTTTATGATTAATTTTTATATAAAAAAAGCATGATTGTGGCTAAATCCCCGCAGCGTGCCTGGTAATATATTTTTAATTGTTCAACTTCAGTTATTTATTTGTTTACTTTATTCATTAAATACAATCACTCTGACTTAACTTTTTTAACCTCCTCCCTATCTCTACATATCCCCCTCTCCCACTATTTTAAAAAAATGTGTAATATATATGTAATATGTATATGGGTCATTTCATCACCAGCCAGGCAGAGGGCTGTCAGGTGAACGATTCCGATTTTCCTGAAATTTTAATATGTTGTACCTCCCATAGGTAGGAAATGTTGCCCCAAGTAATTTTATTTTAAATTGATAATTGTGACTTTGAGGGGGGTTCGAAGTTAAAAAAACTTCAAAATTCGGAGCAAATTTGTTAAAAAGTTATATTTACATTTTATGGCATAGCGCCTTTAATATTTGTGATAAGAAGGTGGTTTTGGTCTCATTGTAAAGGTAAAGAGTTCCTTTACAAATAAAATGCTGCAACAATGTTGTACCATATTCCTGGAAAGCACTGTTCTGATGCAAAATAACCTAAAATTTTCTTAATTTTTGAAAATTTAAATTTAAAAAATTTGGCTATATTAATAAACGGTAAAAGTTTAAACAACTGCTTTTTAAAGATTCTAACCCAAGTAGTTAATGCTCAATTTTTTTCGAATTTTTCTGATGCATTGTATAGCTAAGGGTGAGTTGAGAAAACTCAGTTTTTCGGAACATTCCCATTTTCGACCTCAGTTTACTCCAAAACTCCACCCTCATTCTTCATGAAATTTGGCTGATTTTCAGTCCATACCGTCTACTTTTAAGAACATAAAAAATATTTTTAAACATATTTGTGTGAAAGTCAAAAATAGCCCTCTTATAAGCCGAAATTACACCGTAATTTTCCGTATTTTTGCAAACTATAGAATAAATTTATTTGTTCCTCTGAAACGGATTTGTGTCGTGGTTCGAGGTTCGAATTGATGAATAATAGTATTACTAATACTATTATTCATCAGAAAAAGGCACTGCCGTGTATCATTACTACCTCTACTAAGACAATTAATTTTGGTATAGTTGGCAGCAGTGCATTCCTGCTGTGCATATATGGTAGAAAGAATTGTATTTGAGTCGTGCGTCGTAAACCACTAGATATACAGAAGAAGGTTTAGATGGTCTGTTAGAACCGAGCCAACAAAATCCTAAAACTTAGGTTGTTCATAAATTATTTGCAAATGCACATTAAAGGTGACAAGTTTGGTCGTCTTACCGATCTTTTGGCCTTTAGCCTAGACTATGCTTAGATTATGCATGCTAAGTAAGTACACATGTTAGGGAAATGAAGTACTTACTTAACTTTATAAATAACTATCATTGACTTACAAGAGATACCACTAAAAAAACAGTCAGAAAATATTTGTGTAATTACAACTAATCACAATTAACACCTAATAAAAACAAAACAAAGATAAACAGGCTGCCAAATTTGGAACCAGGCTTCCCTATCTCAAATATCACTTTATGTTTAATATCTCGAGAACAATGCCAGCCACAGGTGTGATTCCACAATCCCAGCAATACGTGTGGTTGCACATTGTCGGTCAAAGATGTGGTTGAACACTTCCAGCCACAGATGGGGTTCAGGCCTTTTTGGACTCACTAAACTTCAAACTAGCACTAGAAATCATTTTACACATACGCGATTTTTAGGATCTTTATGTGCTGAAAGGTGGAAATTTGTTAAAAAGAATAGGTATATATATATATATATATATATATATATATATATATATATATATATATATATATATATATATTATATATATATATATTGAAAAATTGTTATCAATCTATGAGTAGCAGCACACCTCTACTCCTTTCTAGACAATAAAAAACCCCCTCCTCAATTGACATTATTTAAAAACCCCTCTCTGATAGACAATATCAACTCCCCTCACTGATAGACAATACCAACTCCCATCCTGATAGACAATATCAACTCCCCCCCCTGATAGACAATATTAACTCCCTTCTGATAGACAATATTAACTCCCCCCCCCCTTGATAGACAAAATACTAACTCCCCCTTTGATAGACAATACCAACTCCCCCTCTGATAGACAATACCAACTCCCCCCTGATAGACAATACCAACTCCCCCTCTGATAGACAATATCAACTCCCCTCCCTGATAGACAATACCAACTCTCCTCCTTGATAGACAATACCAACTCTCCTCCTTGATAGACAATACCAATTCCCTTCCTTGATAGACAATACCCCCCCCCCCTCTCCTCACTACTGTTGTAGGAGATAGAGAAGCAATACAAGATTTAAATAAAATACAATGGTTATAATTATCACAATATTTTGGCTTTAATAGAACAATTAGTATCACTAAACATATAAAAAACCACTGAGTCTAGAAATAGGTCCATCAGTTCTCATGATAAACAAGTAAGGCTTGGCTTCACCAATTTACTTTAAACAGCAGTTGTTGCTGCAGCAATAGGGAGTCGTTAAGAAACTGTATAGAAGAATTAAAGAAAATATGCGATGCTAAGGTTAATAACAAAAATACTGGTAGAAAAATAACTATGCAATCGTCTTTGGTAAATTTTGAAATATTTCTAGCAAATCAAACTCAGTTAAAATTAAAATAAATTAATTTAAATCAGAGTTCTCAATTATGAATTTTAAAGAAACTGAAAATTTTCAGTTTAAATCAAATCCTTTAACTTAAAGATTAAAATTGTCTGCTATTTAATATTTTTTAAATTTTTTATTCAAAGTATAGACGATTGCTAATCAATGAAAAATCACACAAAAATTTCTTCTTTATGAATATAGTGAAATAGAATAACAAGTGAACTGTTTCACGTCAAAAACTTCAGAGTTAATACAAACAGATAACTATATTTAAAAATGACTGCTAACTAGATAAGTAAGATAATAACTATCAAAATATTGATATTTGATAACTATCAAATATAAAACAATAGGAATTGAAAGAAAACAGTCTCCCCACAATAACTTGTTATAATAAACAAAGCCGACTTTCGGTCTTACAGACCATCATCAGTGTCTGAAACAACAAAGTATAATGACTAAGACAAAAAAAAATATTAAAAGGAAAAGTAAAAAAGTAAAAACGTAAATACATAATTAAATTATTAAATTAGATTACCTGTTTCTCTTTTCACCGGTAATTCATCTCCTTCTATTTATTTATTCACCGACCTTTGCACCTAATTTAATAATTTAATTATGTATTTTCTTTTTTACTTCTTTACTTTTCCTTTTTATATATTTTTTTTTGTCTTAGTCTTTATACTTTGTTGTTTTAGACACTGATGATGGTCTGTAAGACCGAAAGTCGACTTTGTTTAATATAACAAGTTATTGTGGAGAGACTGTTTTTTTTCAATTCCTAATTGTTTTATAGTCCTAAAGGCAAAAAAAATCCTCTCTTGACGTCGGCACTTGTTGTAAGAGCCCAAAATACGAGAGTTAAGTCACTTGTTGATTCTATTTTACTATACTATTTTTCTGTTTATCTGATTCATTATATAAAGCTAATAATTTGTAAATTAGTTTTAGTTTTTTACAAAAATTATACATTTGCAGGTATAATCTTTTTTTTACTATAATCTTTAAAATGTTTTAATTTTTTTAATGCCCCTTTGTCAAAAGGGGGTTTTAAGATATTTATATTTTTCCTTCTTAATAAACTTATTGTTCACATACATAAAATATAAAATATATTGTTCACATTATTGTGAACATTGCAACAAAAAAAAAGAATTTAACGCCAGCATTAATAAATATCTACTATTAGATCCAGTTCAACCATCTATGAAATAAATTATAAAGAAAATCTAAAACCACTAAATTATTATCACAATACAAATTCATTTAAACATCATTATAAGCAATAATTGCTTATTATGGTTATAACAACTATAAATCCCTAAGTCTGGAAGGTTTTCTCTATTGATAGGGGTTGGAGTCAAGAATAGATCCCATTGGCACTGCCACTGGAGGTCTATTGTACTATTGACTACTAGCCCTAAGCTAGTTTTAATTACTCAAATTAAAATTGACATTAGGTATATTAGTGTATACACACATAATTTCTAAGTATGGAAATTTTATTAATATGTTTATGGCATTATTTTTTGTGAGTTATTGATGCACCAAGGGAGTAAAGAATGCTATTATTTCCCTGAGCAGTTAGTTAGTTTCTAAGGCTTAAGCCGAAGGAACCAAAGCATTTAACTCCCGAGGCGAAGCCGAGGAAGTTATGACTATTAACTCCCGAGGCGAAGCCGAGGGAAAATAGCATTTTACTGCCAAGGTGCATACAAGAATTTATCTCCAAACATTGATTTTATTTTAACATGTTTTGTTGTATTTTATTCTTATTATTTTGGGTCGGACCCATAAATTTAGGGGATCTGCCACAATTTTTTATTTTTACCAAACAACTTCTATTGACCTGAAACGGATTTTGAGCCAATAAAAAAATTTGTTGGTTCGACTCCCCCTTATAAATTTTGGGGGTCCCACCCCCCCCCCCCGGTAAAAAAAAAAAATCGGTCACCAGTATAAATTTACAGAATACCACTCCCCTAAAAAATTGGTATAATAACCCAATAATAGACAACACTTTTCACTCCCAAGGGAGAAAAAGTTACTTTTTACTCCCAAGGGAGTGAAAAGTGCTTCTTTACTCCCTAAAAACTAGTAGTTAATAAACTTTACATTATACACTGTCTGGAGATAAAAGTATTTGATTCTGTCAGTAATATTAGTCCAGGAGCCTGACCTGAAAAAATGTTTGGTTTTGTACAACTTCAAACCAATTTTTCCTGAAAATATACCTTAAATTAGGAAGAAAAAACATAGTCTGCCTAACTAGAGTGGAGCCCTTCATATGATTGTATATGCTCAAAATTTTATAATATTGCATAAATTTCAGTTTTCTTGGAATAAGTGGTTCCCTGTGGTTCGTTTGCAAAACATGAAGAGAGCATTTTTTAAAGTTAAAGAAACGTTTTTTAAAATCATCAAAATCGGAGGGATACAACCAAATTTATGGCTCTTTCAAAAACACCAAAAAAAATGGTTAATGCATGCGAAGTCGGTGGATTTCTTTAATTTTATTTAGCTTTTTGTGCATATATTTGGCCATTTAACAAATGTCATAACTTTAATTGTAGTTCTCCGATTTTGATATAAAAAAAACTCATGTTAGGACATTTTAACAGCCTTAAAAAATGTTCTCTTCATGTTTCCCACATAGCCTACAAGGGCCCACCAAATTCCATAAAACTGGAATTTGTACAATTTTCTAACATTTTGAGCGAGTGCATTCATATGCAGGGCTCCAGTTTGGATTGGAGATTATGCAGAAAAGCAGATTATGCTTTTTCTTCATAATTTAAGGTATATTTTTAGAAAAATTTGGTTTGAAGAAGTTCAAAATGAGTCACATTTTTGGCTCTTGGACTAATATTACTGACAGAATAAAATACAAAAAATAATTTCATTAACATCAGTGTTGCCAGATGTACGATAATTATCGTATTTGTACGATATTTTCAGCTTTTCCCCCATGTACGATAGTGTGTGTACGATAATACCAAAAAATAGGATAATTTTAACTTTTGTACGATATTTGTACGATATTTAATAGTTCTATTATTAGTTACAGAATTTATAGTAGTAATTTGTTTAATGTTTAGTACAATAATCCTTTTACGTTTTAAGATTTTAATACAGTAGGATTGAACATTCAATACTAACTACTGCCAAAAATGTATATTCATAATTTTTTATCAATAATTTCTATACATATATTTTTTTATTTAGCTATGTAGGCATAATGTTACAATAAAAACCCAAACCTAGGTGACACTTGAGACTCAAAAGTGTATTCTAAAGACAGACAAGTGATCTTTTTGTTTCAAGGTTATTTGCAAATGGAAATGGAATAGCAAATAATATCTACTAGAATTTAATTAACCCATAAAAACGCTGTTATTTTTAACTAATTCATGTTTAAAAAATAAATTTAACATGCAACGCCCCCCCACCACTCCCAATTTACATTTTTCAAAGTGTACGATAATTTTGGCAATCCCCCCATAATTTTTTAGGAAATACCCCATATTTTTCATAATACCATCTGGCAACACTGATTAACATATTAATATGTTTGTATTGCGTCCTTTTTATTTGATTTGATTTGAACTTTGCATCTACTGATACTTTTGATGAGGATAAACAATATTTTCTTCCTAAAATCCAAATTTGAAGAGAGGGATACATTTGTAACCACCAGTTCTTTTGTTCATATTGAAAAAAATTATGTATTAAATTATTAAACAAAAAATAATTAAATATCTTTAGATATGTGAACATTGCAACCCAAAAAAAAGATTTTAACGCCAGCATTAATAAATATCTACTATTAGATCCAGTTCAGCCATCTATAAAATAAATTATAAAGAAAATCTAAAACCACTAAATTATTATCACAATACAAATTCATTCAATTCAAAAGTAGTCGAATCAATTCAAAAAGCCGCCCTTACTTGCTTCAGCATACTTTATTGTATCACTTTACAAAAACACTAAAACAACTAAATTCCTTATTTTAAAGTTTTCAATTTTATAATATAGAAAAACAAATATTTGAAAAAAAAATTCAATCCTCTCAGAAAAATAATTTGAGAGAAATGTGTAAAGTTAAATAATAAGAGATAGGTTGAGAATCCAGCCAAAGATAACAATGAACCAAAGATACAGCATATAGTAAGTTATAGAATTGTATCGCAAAGAACAGATTGCAGTCTCTGAAATTACTGTCTGTTAAAAATATTTTTAAAATTCTATGCCAATTAAATCAAACTTTACTGTTATTCCAGCAAATGGAAAGCATCAAATTCACAACTGTTTTCAAATATACAGAATGTATATTTAACAGGGTGTAAATATAACGTAATTATTGAACCATATAAGATACATTTTTGAAATTTGGGGTTACTCCATCATGTATAGTACAGTTTGAGTGCAGAGATCCAATGGTGCCCCACAACACCTAATTATAAAATTTCAAATTGAGTCCCATATTTTTTCTTGCATATTTTGATTCTATGACCAAAATAATTATTATTATGCTCTTTGAATTTTTTTCTGTTGACAATAGTTTGCCCACTATGAAACAGTAAAAATATAAATGTATGCCAAAAAATAGTTACAAATAAATTATATTATTGGTGTTTTATGTTTTTTTTTTTATTTCTTTTTAACTTTTCTAACACAATTTTTTTACATTTCTACAGTTTTGTCCCTTCAAAAGAGAACAAACGACGGGCGAGGACGTCTTTTTTTGTGTTATTGACAAAAAAAATCAAAGAACAAAACAGTAATTATTTTAGCCATAGATTCAAATTTGCAAGAAAAAATGCAGGGTCCAATTTGAAATTTTTAAGATAGGTGTCGTATAGTGCCATTAGAGTGCTCTACACAAATGGTCAATACACAAATTCAATTCTTACATTACATTAGATCCCCCAAGTTTCAAAAATTGGAGGAGGGGAGGCTTTTGGATCACCCTGTATACACACACACATATATATATATATATATTATATATATATATATATATATATATATTAATATTATATATATATATATATATATATATATATATATATATATATATATATATATATATATATATATATATATATATTATATAATATATATATATATAATATATATATATATATATATATATATATATATATATATATATATATATATATATATATATATATATATATATATATATATTATATATATATATTATATATATATAATATATATATATATAATCTCTAAACTTAATAGTTAGAATTAATTTTCTAAACAATACAGTCAAAATAAGATAAATGTTTAAAGCTGAGAAGTTAGTTCTTGAGGTGGAGGTCTTTCTTTTTTAGATCTATGTTTCCTTTTGGAGCCTCGAGGAGACGGATCCAATAAAAATAAAACTTCATGAAAGTCATCTGAACTTAAATTATTCTCTTGAACATGAAGAACTGAACTAAGAGCACCATCTGTAGATGATTTGGGAAACCTTTGAACAAAAACAAATTGTTGAATAGAAGAGGGCAGTGGTTACCTTGTGAAAGCAATCGAAAACTTTACAATGTTCAAGTTCTCAGGAGAGGCTGATACATTCTTTTGCCGCAGTACTTTGGTCTTTTCAATAAAAGACTAAAATTGTTATCTTTCTAGGGCAAAAGAATAATAAAATTTAGGAGGCCTTAAAAACACCTGACAAGGATAATTCAGGTGACACAATACTTTTCCTATATACCTACAATATAAATGAGGAAAAGTAATAAGGTTTAAAATTAATTCTACCTGAGGGGGCTGTTATTGGTTATAAGGTACTTAAAAATAATTCAGTCAGCAGATAACCTTAGGAGGCATCCTAAGGTTATCTGCCCACTAGAACAAACATTAATGTGTTTTACGCTAAAGTAGAGATGCAGTTGGTGGGGGGGGGGGGGTAGTGGTAGAAACTTAATTGGAAAGATGAAATGTTAGCTAATATTTAGATTATGAATTCTATAAAAACTATTGTTAGTGTCCCTCGAATAGAAATAAATATTTCATGAGCTCTAGGTAAATTTCAGGAGGAAATCAAATATATACTGGAGAAAGAGGACTCCAGTTCTCCAGCTTATGAACTAATGCAGCATGTTACAGTGTAAGAGAACATTTGCCAGTTTAAACTGCCAGTTTAAACCATAATCATAGAAGTTATATAGATAGCCCTGTGTTTCTTCGTAGTTAATTGTCTAAAACATTCCCAAGTAATAATAATACTAATGCCCGTTATGATCTGTTAGGTTTCCGAGGAACAACCTTAGGTGGTGGAAACCGCTCAAAGTGTATTCGAAAGTTGGCGATAATATATATGAACAATAATCTTATATAAGCTAAGAGTGTAACCTGGCATGCGTACTCAAGACCTCCGTGGTGTCAAAGGTCAGTATAATACCAGCCGCTTAACGACCTCGACCACCGAGGTGGCTATTCCCAAGTAATGCAATATTTTAATTAAGTAAATGTAATAAAATTAATGATTACAAATAGCAATAAATAAATAAATAAGCCTTTATTAAAACTGAATACAAAATTAACAAACATACACCTAATTTATAAATTAATTAGGTTTAACAGTTTTTATTCGGCTATAGCCGAGGCTCCCCTTTTGGGGCAAATAGCAATAGTAAATCAATAATATTTAATAGTAATTTAACGATAATGTAATGAAAAAATATTTGCCATAATACATTTATTGCAATGCTAATATCTTATTATTAAGTAAGCACCCCTTTTCCCAGTAACTCAAGTTTTTTAGGATGTATGGGACATAGAGGACCTTGGAACACAGCACTACATCGACAATACATTGAAAGCATAACACTACATTCATCTTATTTTTCTTTTAATTTGTTTTATTTGGTTTTACCCAAAGAATATATTAGGTATACGAGAGTGTCAGACAAAAGGTGGGAGTGAACTCAGTGCTGGCATCTAGTGGCAGCTCTGAAACTAACTTCCTTAACACAAGATTCTTCCCAATTTTCTTACTTAGTATTATGTAAGTATTATTAAATCATCTTGTTCTTTATTGCCATTTTACCGACACGAGTATCTACTTGAAATTTGTCATTAATAAAGCAAATATTTGGATTAATCAGTTTTGTGCCAGAATTAGTGTGCTGAAAATGTGGAGTAATCTCGTAATTTGCATAGTGAAACTATTAAATTACACACTAGCGCTCCTGTTAACCAGTTACGGAACTAACTTTATTTTGTCCGAAATAATAAATGCTAAGACCATCTTTCTTAATCTATGTATTGTTTGGTTTTACCTGAAGACATGTAGGTTATCGTTGTCCTGACCAAGGCAAGGATAACTGGACGATTGCCTAGGAGAGTGATCCAAACACAGATCTGACCTGACTAGACCCAGACTTGCTGATCTAGATTCTCTGACAACAGGTGATCTACCTAACTCCGGACTCCTGCTGATACTAACTCCAGATATGTAAAGAGTAGGAGACCTCGGAATTCCTAAGCACAACAGAAAAACATAAGAAAATTAGGTTGCTTATCATGGAACAAGGCTTAAAAATTAAAGGAGCATACAATATTACCTTTTTAGGCTGGATTGTTAACAAGTAAAGTGCACATCTATTCATACACACATCTAGAGAGCTGTGCTAGCCACATATGTGGTTGAGGTCTATTTGTAGTCAGAAACTTCAAAACATCATTACAAACAATTTTAACAAAAAAATAAAACATTTTTTATGATTTTTAAAAATTTAAAGAGACGCCATTTCGATACACCGAATATGATGAACTCCAAAATCTTATCAGTCCTTCCTATCACAAGACTTAATTTTTGTTCAAGGTTGAACTAAAATTGGATCAGCCATGTTCACAAAAAAATGTGACCATCCATTCATATTCTGTTGAGAACTATGCTAGTGAGGGATGTGGTTTATATATATTATATATATATATATATATATATAATAATATATATATATATATATATATATATATATATATATATATATATATTATACAAAAGAGGATGAGTGAAGCCATCACAGACAGTGACGAAGATGAGCATTGAGGAAAAGTTCTGAGGCATCCCATACCCATTTGTTTATCCTTTAACGCATTAGTTAAAATGTTTAACAAGCGACTGTACTGACCAGTTTCAGACTGGTAAGCATCCCGTGTGGTCTCTAGAGGCTGAGACCTACTGGTGGAGGATAAGGCTGTAAGGCTAGATGGACTGGTGCCTCCGCTGCAACAAGTATTATATATCCTGATAGTTAACTGTTTCCCCCCACTCCTCTCTTTACTCCTTTCTTTAACATTTTCTTTGGGGCTCTGAAAAAAAGAAAATTTCATCATAGAGATTATTTTCACACTATCATAGTTCATAAAAAAACATAACAATTCCACACAGCAAATAGAGAGATCCTAGGTTTTAGCAAATTTTCTTTATATATGTGATATATAATATATATATATATATATATATATATATATATATATATATATATATATATATATATATATATATGCAGTATAAATTTGGCGAATTGCTTATTCTGAGTACGTGTAAAGCGAGTCTGCAGCTGGGAGGATGAGCTAGCAAATCCGATGTGATAAGGAAAAGTTCAAAGCTTAGAATAATACTATATATAGAAGGAGCACAGGACCGTAAACACAATGTAATTCCACTGATAACACGAAAGCCAGTTGACTGGTGCACATAAGTAATGCTACCAACATGACAACAAAACATTATTTTAAATATGTGTCATAAATATCTATTAATGAAGAAAGATTGTAAAGAACAAATATAATAACTTAAAACACGTGCTGAGTATTTAATAAAACCGGTCTTAGATGGCAAAAAGGTGACGGAATACAAGAATCTACATTTAGTTGACGAAGACTACTTTTAATATAATGTTAATAATTATGTTAAACTACAATTTAAAATGCTTTAAATATTGTAATGTAACAATATTTATACTAGTATTTTATGAATAATCAATTATTAATTAATAATAGAACATAATAATTCAGCAACCGGAAGTATTGCCAACTTTTTTTTTAGAAAATTGTATTTTGTTAGGGTGGCAGCATTACTTAAGACCACCAGTGAACTGACTTTCGTGTTATCATTAGTGCTCCTTCGATATATAACATTATTCTAGGGTACCAAATACCAATTATTTTTTTTAAAACATTCTATTTCTTGTAATACTTTTTTCTTTGTAAAATTATATTCTGTATTGCTTCTTTTCATACAACTGTGCAGTGTGCACCCCTTTGTAGAAAACTTAATTGTTTAAAAGAAATATATTATTATTTATTATACAGTTAATAATTAGGATTGATATGAATAATAATTAAGATTGAAATTAATTAATGGAGTTGATAGTAAGATGAGTTGTGGAGTTTCCAAATAGGAGAAAAAAACACATCTTCCTTTTTTTTCTCCTAATGGAGTTAATCGCCAACTTTAATTAATTCTTAGAGTGTAGTAGATGCAACTACCTGAGGTGGTTCCCGCAGGGTGAAACCCTGATGGGTTGAAAGGCCCTATAACGGGCATTTTATTTTATTTTATTTTATTTTATGGAGTTAATTGAGTAAAGTTACGGAGTCAAGCTCTAATAGATTAGTACATGAGATGTTTTGCAAACAATATTACCTTGATAGGAGAAATATGTATATGATTGATCATTTTATCCCATGATAATGACTGGGATCTATTACTATTACTCGTGTTGGTATTAGTCCCAGTAGCACTAGAATGCTGCACAAAGCCCGTAGCACTAGATTCTACAGACTGTAGTGCTACAGCGCTATCCGTTGTCACGATGTAACAGCTATCCGCACATTTCTACAAACATATCAAAATTTACAGTCCATATAAAAAAAAGGAGACAAGCAAAGACGTAAAGAACTGAGCTTATATATCTCAATTTAAACTTCATAGCAAATCAAGGGCCACTTTTATAACTTAGATATTTTAAAAATTGAGCCAGTCAACAATGTGGTTGAAGTTTATTACAACAAAACATATCAAAACAGCAAAAATAAATAATATACATATATATATATATATTTAGGGATTATATTTCCATTAATCAGCAGCATTAGTGACTATGCAAATATAATATATATATAATATATATTATTATATATTATATATATATATATATATATATATATATATATAATATATATATATATATATATATATAATATATATATATATATATATATATATATTATATATTTAGGGATTATATTTTCAATTAATCAGCAGCATTAGTGACTATGAATATTTAAAGTAAGGTTAAGCAATGAGGTAATTACTGATTTGTGTTCTTAAGCCAAAAGTAAGGCATTTTTACTTTTGCAAAGTTTTTCTAAAGTCAATATTTAAGCTTCAATTTCGAGTTTAAATGTCCAAATTTTACACTTCAAGCACTTATTCCCACCAAAATAGGTCTTAGACAAAAATATGCAAGGGGCAGAATGTCTAGTATTTACCTCTAGAACCCAAAAAGCCCAATAAAAGTAAACCTTGATTTTAAAGATTGGCTCTTAACCAATCACCTGCACCACTGGAACAAATCCTCTGGCATGAGGCACAGTAAACTTATGTTAAAAGAACCCAGTCTCAAAGTAACTAAAGACCTTCTCAGTCTAAGCAGAATAGGCCTTAGAACAGTAACTGAACTACTGGTCACTGTCACCTCAGGAAACACCTTCATACCATTGGTATCTTTAAAGATAACCCAGTGTGTAGGCTTTGTGAATCGCAAACCGAAACTGCCTTTGTAAAATAAATGTACAAAAGTCATTAGATAATAATTGAACTAATGCTGATAATGAGATGAAACTTAGCACATAAGTTAGTCTCATACATAATCACATGGGTGCCATATCTCAATCCGATCGCATCAATTTTCTGCCTTTTAAGATTTTTCAAAATTTTCACTGAGTCATTATTGCGGGTTAAAAAAAAATTATTCTCCTAACAGCACAACTACCGCAGTAGACTAATTTTTGTACAAAGTTTCAACTCCCTATTATAAGTAACACTAGGAGCTACGATAATAACAGTCACACAACACACACACACACACACACACAGACAGACAACTTTGAGAAAACCACTCAGGAGGCCTTAAAAACACCTGAAAGGATAATTCCGGTTTCATCCCGGTTTTGGATTATTTTGCAAACACAATACTTTTTCTATATACCTACGGTATAAATGAAGAAAAGTAAAAAACTAGATTTTGTCCCTAGACGTTTGTACGGCACAAAATAACTTTCAAATGCTTTTTTGATTTTAATAAACCTTAGTCAAAAAATTACATTATTGATGCCCAGAAGCCTATTGTTTATGAAATATGCATAACATCAATAGCCCACAATAATAATGACTCAGCAAAAGCTTAATAAGTTATTTGATCAGGTTCATGCTATACACCTGTTACATACATACTACAAAGTTATGTGTTATTATCAATATTGGTTCTGATTGTAATATTATTGTGGCAATATGCCATTTACATAAACTAGTAATATGGCAAACTGGTACAGGATAACAACATATTACATACATCAGTCTTATTAGAAGGAGTTGCTGAAGGTGGAGGGGTGGTCCTGGGTGGAGTCACTGAAGTCCTCGTGGGGTAGTTGAAGTTTTGGGAGGAGTTGAAGAAGTTCTAGTGGGAGTGGTACAAGTCCTCGATTGCGAACTTCTCGGAGTTGAAGTTCTAGGAGAGTTTTTCTTCCCTGAACTTCTCGATGGAGTTCTCGTGGGGGTAGTTGTACAAGTTCGAGGTGGAGTTATGTGAGAATACTGACGAGTATAGGATGCAGAGCTGGGTGCGGAATGAACTGTAACATCGGCATGTCCACCACGCTCGACCTTCACTCTAACTTCAGAGTTATGTTGTCTCCATTTTATAGAGTCAGCCTCAAACCTGAAATAAAAACCAAGAGTAACAGTCTAATTAAAATCATCGTAAAGGCTACAAAAATATAGCTAGTTTTCGATAGTAATGTTAACTACCAGTAATAAAATGACCACAAAAATAACAAAAAATAACAAAATCAACAACAAAAAGAGTTCAGATTCTGTTGTTAATCTGACAACAGCTATTTCAGTTAATTTTAGTTAATATTTATTAATGACAGGAAATCAATAATAACCTAGTAGATGAAGTGAGGTCTCCAGTAGACAAAGACTTGGTACTTGGTTGAGTTTTAGACCTGGCATGCTCAGTACTGTGTCGAGCCCGATCCTGTTTCCCAGAGTACAAACTACAGGCCTCGTGAACATCACTGATCTGAAACCTTCCGTCCTCACCACGTTTCCTACAGGCAGAAATACAACAGTTCCAGTTTAAAAAAAAATAATGTGATAACACTTAATGTGGTAAGATCTTACCACTTAATGTGGTAAGGTCCTATCAATAGTCTATTTTCAAAACTTTGGTACACTGAAAATACTACATAGTAAACTAAATATTCTATTTATTTATTTTTTTTTCAAAAAGTTAAAACAAAGTTTTGCAGGCATCCAAACTTTTGATTAAAAGTTAAAAATAAAAGAAAAAACGCCAAGATTGTCTAGTTTATTGATTTTTAAGATAACAAATTGATGTAACATGCTTTAACAAAGTATTAACCTTGAGTTGTGAGACTGAGGTCCAATCCATGAAGTAGAGGGTAAAGCTCTCCCTGTTTTCAGATCAACTTTGCCTAAACTCTTGAGGAAAGACTCGACGACAGTCTCCTCAGACCCAGGATCAATGCTCTCCAGCCAATTATTACAACCCGATGTAACATCCGGATGATTGTTACCAACAGATAATGGTGTCAGAGTTTCTTTGTTCTGTACCTCTTCAGCCCCCACTATACCTGTATCTGAGGCTAACAAAAAAATACAACAAAAAATAATTTTAAAAATATAAATTTATTTTTCAAAATAATTTCAATCTATGTTAAACTTGAAATGGCATTAAAACAAAAAATCATAAGATTTTTTATTACGGGTGATATTTAATAAGGAAGGAAGCTTGGGGGGGGGACAAGATAAATTAACAAAAAATTGTTTTTTTACACTCTTTTCTGGGGGGAGGGGCATTTAACCCCCCTGGGAAAAGTATCCCAACATGCACTTTTGGGAAACAACAAATTTGCCACTCTATCCTTACTTTTGCACAATATTTGCTTCCCTACCACCACTTTAACCCCCCCCCCCCCCAGATTTCTACCCTACCTCCCACTCCTTCCCAAGATTTTCTAACCCTACCCCCACTTTACCGCCAAAATTTGCCTCCCTGCCCTGATTTCACCCCCAAGATATACAACGTTTTAGCTTATTTAACTCACACCATACTTCTTAAATAGAGCCTTGAACAGGTCTCCTTTTTACATTGGACATTTACAAATAATTCTTAATAGAAATATGATGAGGAATACCTTCAATTTGAACACTAACGGAACTAGTTCCTTTCCTATTGGTAGGTCTGAACATAAAAACAACCAATTAAATTACTTTCAATAATTTGACTGGAAAACAATTTCAGTGTAGAAGAGAAGAATCAGGTATGGGGTACCTCGGAGCTTTTCCATCGCCTTATCTTAGTCACAGCATTCACAAAGCTACTATTATGAGAACTGCTACAGGACAACAACTAATACGGAAGTGGGCACATAAACTATAAATACAATTGAATGACTAAAGTACGATATATATAAACACTAGGAAAATATTTGTTTAAATTTTAAATAAAGTTTAAATTAAATATTTGTTTAAACATAGCTTACCAAACCATACCAAGGTGCAATATGAAGTAGTTTGTAAAGTTGTATTTTTATTTTATATTTGTTGATGATGACTCTGATGATGACTAATTTTTGGTCAAAATCTTAGTTATTAAATATAGTCAAATTTGATAATAATATTAATTTTAAAAAAGATGTAGAAAAATTAAGCTCCATTCACTCAAATTTAATGAGGAACTCTTAAATTTTGAAATTCTTAATTTAGTTTAAAATATTGTTTTTCAACTAAAATTATTGGTAACACTGATTTTTTTAAATTCTTCAATGTAACAGTTTTTAACGGTTTTTTAAACATAGCTTACCAAACCATACCAAGGTGCAATATGAAGTAGTTTGTAAATTTGTATTTTATGTATTTGAATTATAAGCGCTAGTGGATTTTATACCATAAGACTGTAAATAAAAGTCTATCCACAAATAAATTTCAACCAATCTAATGATGACAAAACCGGCTTTCAACCTAATGCAGGTCATCCTCAGTGCCGGTGAGAAGAAGCTAATTTTTCCTCTTGAGTCTTGTTACAAGATTTGAGTGTCTGCATCCAGTCACAAATCTTGTAACAAGACTCAAGAGGAAAAATTAGCTTCTTCTCACCGGCACTGAGGATGACCTGCATTAGGTTGAAAGCCGGTTTTGTCATCATTAGATTGGTTGAAATTTATTTGTGGATAGACTTTTATTTACATCCTTATTGTATTTTATATTTTATATTTGTTAAACTCTGATGATGCCTAATTTTTAGTTGAAAGCTTAGTTGTTATTATTATATATTAAAAAATATAGGACTTTTGTGTAATTAATCTGTTTTTATTTATATTTCAATTTTATTAAAATAGAATTTAAAATTTAAAAAAAAATGCTTAACCCGATCTGTAAAGTAAATTAATGTTTAATCCAAACGGAATAAGTATACCTTTGTTGCTGCTGTTTCTGACTCATTTTCAGTTGATCTTCAATCATCTGCAGCCGAGACATTTCCAGTGCAATGGCTAACTCGGTGTTTTCATCTCTCCTTACATTCAGTCTGTAAACTACAGAAAACTGAGCATTACAAACTAATACAAAATAATAAGTAAAAATGAATAATACTTTTATTATGGATAAACCAAACCATACAAAAAAACGAGATACAAAACACAAAAATTATTAGCATAAATAAACTATAGAGAAACACTTTTTTTTATAAAAATAGACATTATAGTCTATTTAAATATTATAGTCCTTCTTTAAATGATTGCTGAAACACACAGCATACTTAATCTATCTCAAAGACAATTTTTTATTAAATTATAAACTTATACATAAATATATAAGATAATGTAAATAATTACATTAAAGTTTTAAAATTTTACATATCTACATCTAAATAAAACTACAATTATTAGTAAATATGGTTATTTATAATATCAAGTCGGACTAAATTTATATTTTCATCTAGGAGTCTAAGAAAATTTTGATCGATGCCAATCTTGTCAAAAAATAATTTAGTTTACATCAGAATGGTTCAAAGGAACCATTCCTTTCCTTCATCTCACCGGTATGTTTATTTTAAGACTGCTTTTTTTAACTTTTAAACCTTTTTTGACGTATGTTTAAGTTTTAGTTTTTTTTTTGTTTGACTTCTTTATGTATACTAGTACGTTTTCTATATTTTTACTTTTTATTTACTTGTTGTTTTATTATTATGTTATATTTATTTGTTTGTTAGGCACTGATGATGACCTTTTGGGGTTGAAAGCCTGCTTTGTTTTTTAATAAACTAATTAAGTGGAGAGACTCTTTTATTTATCATTACCGTTTTGAATGAAACTAAAGTCCGTAAATTTGGTATTCTCATTCTCTGTGAGCTTATCTAATTTTTTCTTTATAATAATCTACACATTTCCCATATATGTTACTTTTCTCTTTATGAATCTCCTCGGGTTGTTCCGGATCATTCGTTTCATACCTTATTAATAAGCCAATAAGCTATAATAAATAATCTATAATAAGCCAACTGATTTCAGTACGATTGAATTTTTTTAATTTATCTAAGGCACTATCAGTTTATCAAATTTATGTAAGTATTTATAAGTGCTCTCTTATTTACATCCATAAAAATATTGATTATTTCCCTAAAGTAACTAAACACCACAATACCAGGCAAGGAAGTAATAGTCTCAAGAAATTCACCTGTTCCACTACCTTAAAGTTAAACTTAATCTATCATCATGACATTGTAATGTTTAATTCTCTTTCAGACAGTTTGAAAGAACCTAAAGATCAAAAACATTTCAAAACAGAAATCTTTAATTGGATTCAATCTAATTCTGGTCCCTTGAAATCTGATAGTATAAACTTATTTAAAAAGAAAAATAAATAATTTTTGTTTGTACCAAAGTTACATCTTTATATCTTCTTTGTGATATTTATTTTTACTTATTGGTTTATAATTAAAACAATTTTGGACATTGTCTGTCCAAAACCATTTTCAGTCCATTTACCTATCAAACTCATAACTACAAGTATAGAGAACAAACCTTTATCAAGTTGACTACACTTAACGCTGCAGTAATCAGAACTAGCTGTCCTGTCCTTGGTGTATGTGCAACCGTCTCTTGAACACAATCCTCCGCTGATATCTAGACCAAGGCTCAGCCCAAGACCCAAACTAAGACTTCTACCTTCCACTTCACACTAGGCCACAAAACAAACAACAATAAATTGAATGACAAGAAACAAGTAACAAATTTTTCATCATGTACGAATAAGATTTTGTTCCAGGTAGTGAAGTGGTTTCAGTTAACTAAAGTAGTAGGGTACTGCACAGGTCCTGATAAAGAATCCTTCACTACCACCATTCTTTAACTTACAATAGTTTTATTTCTTTCTAAAAAATACTATTACCTATAGATGAATTTTTAGTGATGAGTGAAATATAACATTAATACTAAATGTTAATTTTAGTGTTAATAAGAACCATCAGCGAATTTAAGCACAATGTTAAAATAAAATAAAAAACAATAACGTAAACTTCTATACTAGGAAACAAAGAAAAGAGTCTCTCCACAAAAATAATTGTTTATTGGCAAAGCGCTTTCAGCCTAACATGAGGTCATCATCAGTGCCTGTACAAATAAGTTATTAAAAATTAAAACAAAATAAAAACAAATTACATCAGAAAAGCCAAATGAAGAAAAATATTTATTTATTTCGCTTTTCTGATGTAATTAGTTTTTATTTTGTTTTAATTTGTAACAACTTATTTGTGCAGGCACTGATGACCTGACCTGGTGATCGTGACACGTACAAACAAACAAACATACACGCTGTCCTAATCTTCTGAAAGAAAGAACTCACTTTCGTTCGTTCAATAAAACACGCATATAACATAATAAATAATTTTATTCAACAAATCTCTCAATCTATTAATCTAAAGTAAATTTAAATAATCTAAAATTAGGTAACAGGAAAAAAAATAAAAAAAGAACAAGAAATACAAGAAAAATATGTTTCACTTCAAACTACTATCTATAATTAAACAGAAATAAACTTTTCTTTTAATTTTGAGTCTTATAGGTTCTGAAACTTGGATATTTATTGAATATGTGGGAAATTTTATCTACTTTTAAACCTTCATAAAACATATTATACAGGGTTTTAATCATAAAAATACAATCTAGACGATAAAATAGTTTAAAAACATTAAAAAAATAAACATAATTCAATAATAAGTTCAAATTTTTGTCGCAAACTGGACAAACATTTATTTTTTGCTGTCCTTCAAAAAAAGGTTTCTTCAAATTCAATATAAATTCACAGCCCTCAAATGAGTTTTTTAAAGGTTTCCTAACAGTTTTTCATTGTTATCCCTTCATTTTAAAGAATAATCCAAAAATGTTCAAGTAATTCACTGATAAAAATGTTACCTCATCCTCGAGTTCTAAATCAGGCCAACTATACATAGAACTAGCCCTACACTTCATCTGCTTCTGAAAATAAAAACATTAATACCAACATAAACTTCATGATGAAACTAATCAAGGGATTAATTAGCAAAAAATAATAATTAGGGCAGACAATAAGTTGTTCATTTTGGAAAATGACCAACTGGTGTAGGATAAAGAGTGGTGTAGCATAGTGTAGTATAAAGAGTGGACTCTTTATGCTAAACCAGGACCATAAGCTGGTCTTTGCTACCTAAAATTTCCTCTGGGGTCAGAGGAAAGTCGCAAGAAGAGTAGACAAACTTTCAGATGATGAGGAATCCCCAGTCAGGGAATAACTGCTTTGATTCCCAGGGATAAAGTACACTTATATCCTTTTTTTATGTATAAATGAAGAAAAGTAAGTATGTACCCCTTTAAAGCCCATCAGGGATAGACCCCTGCAGGAACAACCTCTAGTGGTTGTGGCAACCGTTACGCTCAAAGAGTAATCTAAAGTTGGCGATAAGTTATTTGAACAAAATTAACTGAGAGCATAACCTCGGATGCGAACCTTAGACCTCCATGATGTCAAAGGTCAGTTTCATAACTGACGCCTTAACGACCTCGACCACGGAGACGGCTTATTACACAGATTATTATATATAAATTAAATAATTTAAAATACTACTATATTAGTACATTGCAGTGCTTAGTATTGACGGTATGACTTCACAAAGTAAGGGTTGAACCAAGTTCAAGTAAAACAAGACTACTCACAACAAAGTGATGAGAGGGTGTGTGAGGTAGGGTCCTAGTGGTATCAGGTGGGAGGAAGCCTCTTGTCACAGCTCTACTGAACTCGTGTCTTTTTCTTCTCGTTAGTCTGGCTGTTTCTATAATAGTGCATCTCTTGGTCCTAAGATACGGTCTTCCTACCATCTCACTCAGTCTCTCAACTACTTCTTCTAACTCATTCTATCAGTAAGTAACATTAAACACCATGAAAATAATTGAATAATTGAAAGATAAGAAAATATACATAAATTCAAATTAATATATTATATATATAATATATATATATATATATTATATAATATATAATATATATATATCTAAAACCAACCAACCAGACACAAAACAAATAGATAAGTTTAAATTTTATAGTTTCTGTAGCATTTTTAATTTTACTACAATAAGTAATAATCATGAAGATTTAGGTCTTCTGGTGGTGACCGCATCAATGTAGATGAAGAATCCGATGTTTTGCTTCCACTGTGGGAGGCATCTTCAGGGATGTAGGACATCATGGAATACTCTACAAAATGGAACTGATGATTCCATAATGTCTTACATCCCTGAACACATCCACAGTGGATGGGAAACGTCTGTTTCTTCATCTTCATTGACGTGGTCACTACCGCAGGACCTAAGTCTTCATGACAATAACCGCGGAAGCCTACGCTGTTTATTAAGTTATAATCAGTAACTTGGGTGACTGAAATTTTGATTAAAAAAAAAGTAAAGCTGTAAAACTAAGAAGATATTCCTATTTATGTGATTATTTACCTGCATGAATTCAAAAATAGTTCGGGACTGTCCTGTGTCCTCTAAGTAATACCCGAAGACATACGATCCGGAGAGAATTTTCCTTGCTTTCAGTAGCTCTCTGATACTGTCTTCAATGAATTTAGTACTTTTCATATCCTCTGTAAAAAGCAAACCAAATAAAAGCTTTAAATGATAAAATAATGCAATAAAATATCTGGACCTTGTTTTGGATGTGAACTCAGGTCCAACAGATTGCCAGGTGCTCAAACAGTTAGTGCACCTTCTGACTTCCTTCACTCATAATAACCATGAGGGAACATCAAGATTTAGATCTTCAGGTGGTTGCTCCGTCAATGTAGATAAATAATCCACTGTGGGAGGCATCTTCAGTCCAGTTTTGTAGAGCATTGTGTTTTTATCCATGATGTCCTACATTTCAGAAGATGCCTCCCACAGTGGAAGCGAAACATCGGATTCTTTATCTAACCACGGAAGCCTATACAGTTTATCATGAACGAACATTTGATTAAAATCATCAAGAAGAACTAGAGGCTCACTGCCCCATTAGAGGGCATGGTGAGGAGTTCCCCTTGCCTCAGCTTGTTGAGTGTAACGCTTATACCACGTATTTCCCAGGCTCCACAAGCACATATTTGGTGTTGGACTTCAATACAGTTAATGAGATTTCTCCCTTTTTAGAATCCTCCTGTTTTTCAGAATACTCGTGGGAGTAGGAGTTAATTAGACTAAGGAACTCATGACTGGAAAGGAGGATGTAATGTAAATACAAGGGTAAGATGAGAACCACATGTTCAATAATCTAACAATTATATCTCTAGAACACTTTTTACTAACTCTCCATGAATGGAAGGAAGCCAGTAGTCAGACAATCCAAAATAGAATCTTAAACCATTCCTAACTAATTATCAAAATCACCTCCCCCCCCCCCCCCAAGGTTCACTTTATAGCTCTTATATTGACTAAGAGTAGAACTTTTGCTTGACTTATAAACTAGTTACCTTCTCCAAAGTCAGAGTGCCAATATTACCTTCAGTCAGAGAGCCTATATTACCTTCAGTCAGAGAGCTATATACCTTCAGTCAGAGAGCCTATATTACCTTCAGTCGTCTATATACCTTCAGTCAGAGTGCTCAGTCAGAGTGCCTATATTACCTTCAGTCAGTGTCAGAGTGCCTATATATTTGCCTTCAGTCAGAGTGCCTATATACCTTTCCCTATATTACCTTCAGTCAGAGTGCCTATATTACCTTCTCAGAAGCTATATTACCTTCAGTCAGAGTGCCTATATTGCCTTCAGTCAGAAGTGCCTATATTACCTCAGTCACCTATATTCGTCCCTTCAGTCAGAGTCAGAGATCCTATATTACCTTCAGTCAGAGAGCCTAATTACCTTCAGTCAGAGTGCCTATATTACCTTCAGTCAGAGAGCCTATATTACCTTCAGTCAGAGTGCCTATATTACCTTCAGTCAGAGTTCCTATATTACCTTCAGTCAGAGTGCCTATAGCACCTAAAGAGACCTATATAGTTTCAACACTATCTGCCTGACTCAACCTCTACAGTAACAGTACTGTGCTATAAAGCATTAACAGCTATATAGCACTTATATATAGCTATATCACAGGTGTCCCAAAAGTACCCACATTTCACAATGTTTCCTTCATAAGTGCTGGTTGCTTTTTCAAGCAAGCATCAATAAACTTACCTATTAGCACTGAAATTAAGTAAGGACTTCATGTTGGAGAACACCAAACAAGGATATAATGACGAGGTATATTTGGTTTGATGATTTCACCGTAGTGATATAAAATGAACTTACTCTCAGAGTGAGGCAGAGAGGATGCAAGGACTCTCATCTTATGCTTAGCCATAGATAAAAGTGGTTCCTCCATTGTTCTACTATTTTCATGATTTTTAAATCTTGTGTAATAGTGAAGAAACTTGGATAACTCGCATGTCTCCTGTGATCTAACCATTGCCTGCCATACACAAATTCATGCAATTTTAAAATTAAATTTGAAGAAAAATGTAAAATAAAAAAGATAATAGAACTATAATAAATTATATAATAATTTCAAATTATTTATTCAATTTCAGGTAAGGGGTAGCTCAGAACTTTTATATACCAGTAGGCTCATCCTCAACAATTCCGACTCGCTTCGCTTGTCCTCAGATTATGCAAATCACTTTATATATATTACAGTATGTTTTCAGACTTGCTTTGTTCGTCCTTAGACATAACAAGGGACATGCTTGGTCGTAACAGAGGCTTTCGTCCCCTTATTGCATCACAGCCTTGGTGCTTTGAGGGTCTTTCAAGAGAAGTCCCTCGTAGATACAAAAATTTAGTAGTTCAATCTCATTCTGAGCCTGTTTTCTCTTTCAGGTACTCTTAGAGATCCTCAACCCTATATAAACTACATTCTCATCAAATTTAGGACCCTTACTGTAGAAGTATTGTCAGATTTGTAGGAAAATAGTGTTGAGAGATTGCTTCATAATTATGGCAAAAAGATTACTTCACAATTATGAAGGGGGTACATGTTACTTCCTCATTTCTTAACATTCAAAACTACAAAGTGGATATCAAGGGTTTATTGTGCGAAGGAACACAGCAGTCATTCAGAGTAAAACCAGGATCCTCAGTGACCCCTAACCAGTGATAAACCAACCACAATAATGGCTGGCAATAATTTGAACAGGACCCAGGGAACCTTTCTGCTGAATATATACAAGCAACTAAGGAAAAGCACTTGGAGACAATGTGAGGTGGAAATAGCTGACGGACCAACTCATTTTAAACTTATTTCTTCACCTCTAAGTAAATGAAATATTCTCTACATATCTTTACATTCTTTTTTCACTAAAACTTATTAGCACCAGGTTATTTTGGCTTAATTAAGGGGAGAAATATTGTGCTAGTTACCTGATTGATAAGAACGCCCCGTTTTTCATCAGCTTTTGTAACAGCTTCATATCTGTTACACATAAAGTATCCACCGGTAGCAGATCCATGTCTCTTCCAAGCTTCCAGACATACCCAGCAAAAGTCAAATTTACACTGCAACAACATAACGTGTTATAAGACACATTATTGGTTTGTTATTGGAAGGGGATGCCCTTCCCAACTACCGATCTCAAGAGATGTCAACAATATAAGAGAGGTAATCAACTATACAAGCTGTAATGATAATTTTGGGATCAAGAAGCCAATAATCAATCTTCTCACCCTTTTCCTCCAATTCTGTAATCCGAGAAACCTCATAAACGTTATTTTTCAGAAAACTTAATAATAATAATATATTTATTTGTCATAGACATACAGTCTTTACAAAGGGGGGGAGGAGTCCTTGTGGGACAATTACAAGTTTTCAGAAAAACTTATAAAATAGCGCAGCACATAAGTGAAGGTATACTAATATCAATTTACAGTGGAATTGTTCTTGGTCCAATTAATTTTCACATTCAACAACTTGTTGCTTCCTAATTAATTTTTCCCATGAAAAATCCCATAAAATATTGAAATTCTATTTACATCATATCTGCAGGACTTGGTCACCTCTCAAGCAAAACTTATTAGATACAGGATACAAGAGCAGAGTCAAAGAGACTAAAACTATTAGAGGGAGTACAGAACCCGATTAACACAGTGATAAGGGGTCTGGAAGTGAGACAGTTTCCATACTATAGTCTCCCTAGAGAGAGACTAGATACTCCCCCCTATTAAGGCACACACTCTACAAACGGCGGACATTTTTCAGTGATGCCACATTAAACCACTTTATTCAACACAGAAAATTAAAGAATACATGCAATAGATAATAATTAAAACTTATTTTAAATTCATTTTACTTAATTTAAAACAAAATAGTCGAAAACTAATGTAATATTTACGTGAAATTGTAATTATTATGAAAAATAAAAAAATAACGTCATCAAAGTACAGTTACGGCACCTAGCTGCCCAAGGAATGATAAGAACTGTTGTATCCTCCCTCTAATAGTTTTAGTCTCTTTGAGCCTTAGAATAATACTATATATAGAAGGAACACAGGACCGTAAACACAATGTATTTCCACTGATAACACGAAAGCCGGTTGACTGGTGCAACTAAGTAATGCTGCCAACCTGACAACAAAACATTATTTTAAATATGTGTCATAAATATCTATTAATGAAGAAAGATCGTAAAGAACAAATATAATAACTTAATACACCTGCTGAGTATTTAATAAAACTGGCCTTAGATGGCAAAAGGGTGGCGGAATACAAGAATCTACATTTAGTTGACGAGGACTACTTTTATATATAATTTTATTAAATACGTTAAACTACTATTTAAAATGCCTAAAATATTGTAATGCACCAATATTTATATTAGTATTTTATGAATAATCAATCATTAATTAATAATAGAACATAATAATTCAGCAACCAGAAGTATTGCCAACTTTTTTTTTTAGAAAATTGTAAATTGTTAGGTTGGTAGCATTACTTAGTTGCACCAGTGAACCGACTTACGTGTTATCAGTAGTGCTCCTTCTATATATAGTATTATTCTAAGCTTTGAGCAGAGTAATCTCTTACTTGAAATGTGATAACAATCACACAGACTTACTTTAGAGCATTTGATATGATTACAGCCTTCGTTCTTCTGAATGGGACTGTGACAGTTAGGGCAAGGTTTGCTATTAGAGACGAGCCACAGAGAGTTAGCCGCATCTTCAGATCTATTCCACGAGTCCGACACGTCTAACTCTTCAGGCCCTATTTGTTGCACCTTGTTGAGCCATCTCCTCCAGTCACTGCAGCTAGCTGGTGCATGGGCATCTCCCAGACATTCCCTGGAAACAAACCATCATTTGTTTACATTTATAGCAAATAAAATGGCTCTGGATATTTTCAAGGAATATGAACAAACAATTAGTCTAAACAGAGGTTTAAAGAAGTGAGGATAATGGTGTGATTAGTGATTTAAAAGTAGTCTGTGAGAACAGTGGTGTCTCTTATTACAGTGTCTTTGTAATAAGATTCATGAACCATTCGATCATGCTTTATTTTAAAAAATAAAGCATATTATTCAATTAATGAATTTTTAAATGAGACATAAATTTTATGTGATCTTTGTAGTATTATTAACTTTTTTGTACTTTTTAATTTGTATATTTCATGTTATTTTTTTTTTACTATAGTGAAGCATTATTTGTATGTAACCACTGTAAAATAAATAAATAAAATAAATAATAAATAATAGGTCTTACAGGACCATAGGATAGAGTGAGAAAACCATTGCTCTGGTGCTTTACTTCAGGGCTGGACAATATGCTGACTGGACAAAATTGTCCAAATTAATTCAATTTTTTTTATTTTAAAAATTCTGAAAAGAAAACAAATGAATGTTGTAGTACTAAAAAACATTTTTAGTCCTGGTAATTATTTTCACCAACATCGCTTTATAACTTGGATTTAAGATATAAAGACTTGAAATCATAAAAAAATATAATGAGTGAGAGATAGTTTAGAGAGAGAGAGACATAGGTTAGATGATATTTCGATGGGCTGTATTTGAAAAAAAAAATAAATGTTTATTTGAATAAATAATTATTACAAAATGGATGCATTCTATGTATACATAGGTCTTCCATGTATCCGAAAAAAAACATGAGCATTACAGATAACAATACAGAAGTTGAAACATTTAAAAAAGAGAAAATATATATATATTATATATTATATATATATATATATTATAATATATATATATATATATATATATACATATATATATTATATATACATACATAATATAATATATGGACAATAAATGATGTAAGTGATATTTAACTATCTACTTTTTCATATAAACTATAACCTGGAATAATATTTAAAATAAAATAAACAAAACAATTAAAATTTTAACATTTCATAAAAAACTACAAGTGAAAAAATGAAAAAAAATATTTTTCATGAAAAAAATGAATTTTTCATGAAAAATTAAGTGATGTGGGTAAAAATTTACCAGGAATATTTTTTTTATTTTTTGAGTACTTCAACTTTATTTTAGAATTTTTTTAAAAACAAAATAATTTTAAAACTTGGCTGAGCCAGCATATTGTCCAGCCCTGGAGTAAAACACTTACTCAACTTAGGTTATCTTACTCTACTCTATGTACCTGTAAATCCTATGGTACATCAATTAAATGATAATGAAACTCATCCTAGGCCTAGCAGACTTTAAAGGAGAAGGAATAAAATTTTAATGTCACAGCTCTACAGGTGGTTAAACACAAAATTTCTACACTTGTAGTCACATCTAAATGAGTCTGTATTATTTTAGGGAGTTGGCAAAAAGTTCACATGGCCTTCTTGATAGGTGACAAATTACATCTTCCTCGTTGCTATTATTCTCTTCAATCTATAACCATACTCACTGCCCAGCGACACCTTGATTTTTCAGTTTTATGCACGTGCAGCACAAAACAAACAAAACGATATTTAAAAGAGAAATACTAACCAACAGAAGTAATGGCCATTGCCGCAGTCAACAGCATGAGATATGTTAATGTTATCAGCTGATATGTGAAGTTGTGATGATTGTTCGGCTTCGGGTAATCTAACAGCTCTGCCACAGCCAGCTTTAGGACACCATTTAATGCATCTATTCCTCTCGACAAACTCCTGTCCAAAAATAAAGTATTTACATAGTTACAAAGTACTCAAAGAAATTTTAGAATAAAAAATCTGTTTTAAAGTATTTCTGGACTAAAAACTCATTAGGCTAAGTCAGGTGTTAAATAACGGTATCGCCGTTGGGAAGTCTTGGCAGGAAACTGATTTAATTATGAAGCCTGGGTAGCTAAAGAAATAAATGGCCCAAGCCGACACAGAGCTTGAGCAATTCAGCCTAGCTAGGGCACCAAAATTTGAAGTGCATAAAAATATAAAAAAGTATTTTTTTGAGATCAGGAGTTCAGGTTCAGCTTATTTCCTGTTGAACAGGATGTAAAATTTGCATCCAATAATAAATGATGTTTTTGAACTGGGTGGAAAAGCTTTTTTTAATTTTTTTTTCAACACATACAATTAAAAGCAAATTCTAGTAGTAAGCTTTTTATTGCAGTAGCATTATACCTTATTTTTATGCTTAATTGTAACTTAAGTTATATCATGCATTTAATCTAAGCAATTAACGTTTTTTATATTGATTGTCCCATTGTCTATTTATTTATTTATGTTTTGTTATTGATGCTTTCATTTATTATATCTCCAGACGGTGTGTAATTTGAAGTTTATTGACTAGTTTTTAGGGAGTAAAGAAGCACTTTTTACTCCCAAGGGAGGGAAGTTACTTTCCCTCCCTTGGGAGTAAAAAGTAACTTTTTCTCCTTGGGAATAAAGTGTTTCCTATTATTGGAGTTCGAGCCAATTTATCCATTTTATAGGGGAGGGGTATCCTCTAAATTTATACAGGGGACCGATCAATTTTTCTAACACTTCCCTGGGAGCGGCACCCCCAAAATTTATAAGGGGGACCCAAACAAAACATTTTTTTTATTGGCTTTGAGCCAATGAAAAAAATGTTTTGTTGAAATGGATTTTGAATCCATTTCAGGTCAAAAGAAGTTGTTAGGAGTAATATTTTTTTTTCTGAGGCAGCATCCCAAAAATGTATACTTATAAGGGTGGTCCAACCCAAAAAAAATGGGAGTAAAATACACAAAACATATGAAAATAAGAATAAAGCAATAATTAAATGATGTCAATGTCTGGAGATAAAATCTTGTATGCACCTTGGGAGTAAAATGCTATTTTTCCCTTTGCAGTTACCTCCCTTGGCTTACCTTGGGAGTTAATAGTAATAACTCCCTCAGCTTTGCCTCGAGAGTTAAACCCATAAAAACCTCAATTTTGCCTCGGGAGTTAAATGCTTTGGTTTCTAAGACTTGCGCCTTATGAACCAACTAACTGATCAGGGAAACAATAGCATTCTTTACTCCCTTGGTGCATAAATAACTATTGTTCTCAATTCTGTTTTATTTCTGCTTTATTTTATTTTTTGTTTACTTTAAGGTTAGGCACTGACGATCTGTTAAGATCTCTTGTTCTTTTGCAGCAATAACTTATTTGCACTTCAGATGTGTATATAACTGTTGTAAAAAGCATACCTTAATATCAAACTGTAGGTACTTGGTAGCAATGTCAGGAGATACTAAAGTCTCAATAATATCATGAGGTACGAGTAGCGAACAGCCATAAGCAGGACAAGGAGTGCCAACAGCATCGCCTCCCTGTATCTTCATAGTGAGATAACTGGACCAGCAGGGTCTGCAGAACTTGTGTTTGCACACCATCCCCAGGGCTTCATCTTTACTCATTTCATTCAGACAGATCTCACACTGAGCCAGAGCAAAAAAAAGAGAAATTCAGAAATGTCATTGAGGAACTTTTAACCTTTCTGACAACTTAGCAAGAAATCCCCTGGCCAAAGATTATGTAGTATACCACATATATCTCTGCCCCTGGCAATACACAAGTAGAGACTTGAAAAATAAGAGTTAGTCAAGGTGTGATAGGAGTCAATCTTTATAAGGCTTTCTCAGTAAAGTTTAAAAAATTAAATTAAAGAATAAATAAAATAAAATAAAAAATTACATAAAAGAATTCAAAAATGTATTTATAGAAAATCCATTACACTCTATTGACAAATTCTATGAAAATGTAAAATGATGTTATAATTAAAAAATGTTAAATTGATTTTTAGTGAGATTAGGAACCTTTGTTATCTTTGTAACCTTAAATCAAAAATCTCATTTTAAGCCAAATGCCATAAAAGAAACCTGTTTTATAATCAAAGTCTTAAATTTTGCCAGATTAATGTCAAAAAGAAGTGCAGTTTAATATTTCACAAACATTGATTAGAAAAGACAGTTTTTCGATTTAATGGAATGTTACTCTCACTACTAGCAGAACATCCTGAAGACTATTCAAATATCATTTGATACTACAGAGTTTAGCAAAACATGAATAGTTGACACAATATAGAGAGACACCTAGGAAATGTAACAAGCAAAATGCAATGCTACATCTGGGAACAGTTCCATCACTCGACATCATTGATGGCTCGACATAATGTCATGTCCCACTCAGTCAGGGCATTGACAGAGCCTGAACTCACTCTGACCTTCAATTAATCCTGAAGAATATAATGTGGAGTATTTACCAGAGTTCAGGCTCTGTCTGCACCCTGATGAGTTAGACGTAACGAAACAGAGTGGGACATGACATTATGTCGAGCCATCAATGATGACAAATGTCCAATGATGGAACAGTTCCCAGATGTGGCATTGCATTTTGCTTGTTACATTTCCTAGGTGTCTCTCGCACAATTATATTATGTCGACTATTCAAATCCTGAAGACTATTCAAATCCTGATGTAAACCCCTATGTGTTCAGTACTCACAACCATGCTATCGGGGGATACAGGCCGAGTTTGAGGTATTGGATGAGATATTGAGTGAGGGTGGAGAGATGGGAGAGACTGCGATGTCCACGCCGGTGGAGTCACTCCAGCAGATCTACAGCATTCAGCTGCATCCCACATCCACCTCTCCAGTAGAGCTTCCCTTGACCATTCTGTTGGCAAATTGACAAAAATATTAAAGATAATAAATGGTATTGGACCAATAGGAAACTGAGAAAGCCAGCATGCGAAGGTTTCTCAGTGTAGAGATCAACACTAGGATTCCAGACAATAAAAAATTTCTAACACACTATCATTTACAGGGGTTTTTAATAAAAACTTATTTTTTCCAATAGATATTTAGAGTTTAATTTTTTGGCAACAACACGCAATAATTAAGGAGATGAAATCTTACTATGGTATACCAAGAAGTTTCCAGCACATAGATTTATTCCTGTGCTCTGATTAGTCACCGCCATTAATCGAACCCACTGCTACCAACTATTCCAAACTTAATAGCCCTAGTTGAGGTGACATGATAAAGACAATCATTACCTTTCACGATTATATTTTAAAAACATTACTGAGTTGTAGTCATAGAGATTATTACTAGAGGGGGCATAGCCTATCTCATTGCATTAAGAGACCTGAAACATCTTTTTGGGGCTCTCATGGGCTCTGTGTAACCTCATTGAAACCTCTTCCAAGAGTGAGTTAAGGTTATAATTAATCAATTGTTTTCAGCTTCCTATACATTGCTTGTGTTTTGATTTATATTTTTAACATCTACTATATAAGTTACTGTAATTTTGTACTGATTATTTAATTATATTTATAAGCGAATTTGGTCAGGTTACTTTTTCGATGTTTCAACATTTAACCTGGCCTCTCTAGTAATAATATCTCTTTAGTTTTAGTGGACTGAGTTGAGGTTTACAATAAAGTTAATAAGAGGTAACAAGTTAAAAACTAAATAAAGGTGAGTTTATAGCAGGGTGTGTGTCACTGCAGTAAGACATTGAACAAACAAGTTAGTCACATGACCTCTTGAGTGACGCATACATGGTAAGTACCTAATTGTTGCACGGTTTTTCTAGTGTTGACGACTCTATTACAAATTTAATAATAAGTATTATTAAATATTAAATTACCACAAAAAATATAAAATTTAGTGACCAATTTACTTTAATTAAATAAGTATTATACTGTAATGAATGAGGAGGAAGTTAGATTTGCAGGTCTTAGTTTGTTCAGGTGTGTGAGAGATACATTTATTTTGTTGTTGTTTTGGCTGCCCTAGTCTTTCCTAGACAGCGTAGATAGAGGAAGCACTGGTTGCTGGACAGGTAAGTTCATGTCTGAACTTCAACCTTGATTATTCATGTCTGATACAATATATCCTTTTGTAAGTTCTAATGCATCTCCTTGTCTTTAAATTATTTAGTTATGTGTGGCACATTAAAAAAGGCTGTTTTTCCTTCTCTTTTAATGTCACTCACTGGAGGTCCTTCCTTCGTTTTAGCGGTGCAGTGCCCGTTTGTATCTTAATTGCACCAAATGAGTCCACTTAAGCTACAATACTAGTAAAATTAGTCAAAACTGGTAAAATATATATTTTTTTTATATAGAAAAATCAGCATTTTTTTCTATTTCTAATTTATTTCTTAAAATAAATACAACAGAAGTAAACCGTAGGTATAAACTATCTAAATAAATAATAACAAAAGTCGCAAAATTAGAAAGAAAAAAGAAAATCAAAAGGTATGTTACTAGCGTTCTAGTGGATACTTTTGAAAGTGCCGGGAAAAGCGTTTTATTTAATCTACAGCAAGCCGCAGGTACAAACCTCCCTCCAATATACTCACCTTTAGAATTTAATTTTATAACTCCAAGTTTTACGACTACAGTCAATAAAAAGAAAATGTTCTATCATGTACCATTATCTCTGAGCAAAGTTTCAGCAGTAAATAAAGGAACATTAAACATATCAGAGGTATCGACAAGGAGTTGGTCTTTAGCTGCTTGCAGATCCTGAGCTTTCAAACCGCTGTACACTTCCTCCAGACTCTGGACATCATAATCACTCACACTACCGCCTCCGTTGGTATCTCCCTGTAATCAAATAAGTTCTTAAGGACAGGAAAAAAGAACGAGCAAATATAATGTCTAAATCTTTTATATTTCTAATTTTTAAAGGCAGAGATAGCTTTTGACATTTCAAACTATTAGGAAATGAACTATTCCAAATAGATTGATTTTCATTTTACAAATGTGGAGTTGACACAGCGACACTGTAAAAAAGGAACATTTCCAGTGCAGGCAATATTAGTCCCAGTAAACGATGTGTAACGTGTAACAGGGCTAACCAGTCACTTCTTAGCTACTAATAATCTAAGTCTTACAATCAGACTCAGAACTGTTACAGCTAACAAATAACTCCTTATATACTTTATACTCACTGGCACTAATAATGAACTGGAGGTTTCTTTATACAATTTACTGGCACAATAATGAACTGGAGGTTTCTTATACAATTTACTGGCACTAATAATGAACTGACAGTTTCTTCATACAGTTAACTAATGTCATTGTTTAAGTATAGGAGTCAAAAGTAAAAGTTAGTCTTACAGCAAGCCCAGCAGTGTTTCAGTGAATTTGCATCATGCACTCATGAGGTTGTTAAGATGACGGAAGTTGAGAGGGGATCGTTTTCATTTGGCTTCCTGATATTTTCTGACACTGGTTTCTATGGATTGCACACTAACTTCTATGCTTGGACTTATAATAAATAAACCATTATATTTTAAAAAAAAAGAACTTAATAGTTTGACCAACTTGTCAGGTTATCTATCACCTCATCCTTATTACTATAACTATCACTAGCAGTGAGAGGAAACTTTCAAGAATAAGGTTGGTTTACAAGAGGAAATTTCACAAAGACAAGACAAGTTACGGCATGGACTATCTAATGACATGAAATAATCACTGTCTTCATCGTGTACTTACACCTCTATGTTTAGTCTCATCTACTTACAAACACAACAGTTGATTCCAGCGTCCTGGCAATTAAATGATGTTCAGCCTGTACAGCTAAATCACAAGGTGTCATCTTATCATTATTCTCTAGAAATGCACAGGCACCATGAGATAACAGTAGCTGAACACAGCGATGCAGACCATTACTTGCAGCAACGTGCAGAGCAGTATTGCCTCTCTATAATATATCATAAGATAACAAACAAATTCAAAGGATATTTAGCAATTGACAATTTAAAAAAAAAAACAAGCAAAGTACGACTTTAGGCACTCTTCCAGATTAGGTGTCCCCTTAGGGGTCATCTAAACTAGCTTTGGTGTCATATGGTAAATAGATAATTTAGGTGTCACTTGTGTTTATTTACTTTTTGAACATTATTAATTATAAAATGGATATATTTTTCCATTAATTTGCAATCATAAGGGACAGATGGGAACTAGGGGGTTTATGGGTGGGGGATAATACACTGGGAAATGGATACATTTTCCTTTCATTTGCAATCTTTCGGGACTGATGGGAACCAGGGGGTTTATGGGTGGGGGATATATATCCATTCCTACACTGAAAAATGGATATATTAACCTTCAAAAAATCATTTTCCAGTCTAAGTGACCCCACAATGTTTCAATAGCTTAAAAGGTGTCACTTAATCTGGAAAAGAGGCTATAGGGATCCTTTTCCAGTTTAGGTGACCCCACAATGTTTCGATAGCTTAAAAGGTGTCACCTAATCTGGAAAAGAGGCTATAGGGATCCTTTGTCCAGTTTAGGTGTCCCCTCAATGTATAATAGATTGAAGGTGTCATCTAATCTGGAAAAGAGGCTATAGGGATCCTTTTCCAGTTTAGGTGTCCCCTCAATGTTATAATAGATTGATAGTGTCATCTAATCTGGAAAGAGGCTATAGGGATCCTTTTCCAGTCTAGGTGTCCCCTCAATTTTATAATAGATTAAAAGGTGTCATCTAGTCTGGAAAAAAGGTTATGGGGATTCTTCTTCAGTTTAATTGTTCTCTAATAAACTAATATAGATATTTTTTTAACACAGAAAGTGTATCCATGGGTTTTGTCATATCTTTCAGGTTTAGCAGCATCGAAAATTGCCACTACATGAACCTTTGGGACTGTTGCAGTTTTTTCATAAAGATTAAATAGAGAGCGAATTGAGTGCCAATATGTGTGAACTTAAGCATAGGGAAATAATTACAGAGACAAAAAGCTCTGAGGTATCCCGTTCTCGATCATTTTATTTCTTTCTCTTTCATGTACTCTAATTTTAAGCGTTACAATGACGTAATGAAAGTTCTTTATTTATATTAATACATAAATATGTCAATACAGATTTTTGACATTTCTATTTTACATGTCACTTCACTTTTCATTAATATTTTTCCAAAGTTTTTCTTTTTTTCTTATTTATTGAAATAGATTTATTAAAATGAATCAGTTAAAAGGAACCGCACAAATCAATCAATAATCAATAAATCAGACGGGAACTTCAATCTATGGTTACAAGGTAAGTGTTTCCTTCCCTTTTATTAATTATATACTAAATATAATTAGTTTATTTTAGCAGTTTTCCTAATCTATTAAATCTGGAAATATTTGGTTTATAATTTAGTTTGCCTATTTATAAATGTTTGTATCACTGTTTTTTTGAAATTTGTTAAAAATTGTTTAGTACTAAGATAAATGCTTTTTATGGAACTTCGCGTTTTTCCTGCATCTTGAATATATAAACTAAATATATTCAAATGATTAGAATGTATTAAATTAATAATACATTTTCATCTTAAAAGATATTACAATTTATGATATTATTTTATTATAAATTTTCGTTTTTGACTTTTCAGGTTAATGAACAGAGATTTCATCAAACCAGTAGCTAGGAGATGCTACTCGCTGATCCACGTCATTCAAAACTTTGGCGTCAATTTCCAAGAGGATCTCCTATTCCATCTATGGAATGAAGAACTGGAAGCTGGTGAAATGGACTGAACTTGTTTGTATTAATTAATTAAAATGTATATTCTCTTGTTTTTATACATAAATATATTTAACCTTTAAATGTGACTTATGGAACAGTTATATTCATCCATTTTGTAGAGTATTTTCCCCTCCTATTAACCCCCTAGTTCCCATTGGTCGCGTTTTTATTTTTTTGGCCTTTAAAATAGGGGACACCTAATCTGGAAAAGTACCCGACTTTAATCTTTAGACTTGGAGTAAAAAGTGTTTTCTTTACTGGCTTAGTAAGTGAATGGGGGTTAGAGCCCCAAAATCATATAATGAGCGTATGTTTCAAACAGCCATAAAAATAAAGGGTAATCCACTAAAAAAATGAAATCATAATACAAAATACAAATATAACAATAATTAAATAACTCATGAGAAAAAAAAAAATGGTAGTGTGCTCTATTTTTCCCTTCAAAAAACCTCCTTCCGGTCAGGAGTTAAATACATAATGACTCGCCTCAGAAGTTAATACTTTGGTTCATTTGACTTTTTTCCTTAGGAACCAACTTACTACTCAGGGAAATAATAGCATTCTTTATCCCCTTGGTGTATAATGAAACAATCTCATCTAAGATCTCAATAGTTGGTTAAACTTGGTACTGATGAGGTAGAAGAGAGTCAATAGGCTGGGTGATAAGAAGATTATGAGTAGAACAGGGGCTGAAAATATCACTTATTTCATAGAGATGTACTACTATAGGTTAAATTTTGAAACAACGAAAAAGTAACCTGACAACCTTCAATAAAAAATATAATTAAATAATCATTACAAAATTACAATAACCTCTATAGCAGAACGTTAAAAATACAATTCAAAACACAATCAATGTGCGGAAAGCCGATATTAATTGATTTGACTGTTATAACCTCTACTCACTCTTAAAGGAGGATTCATTGAGGTTACACAGAGCCCCTAAGAGCCCCAAAATGGTGTTTCAGGCCTTTTAATGTATTGAGATTGGCTATGCCTCCTCTAGTATATATCTCTATGACTTATTCTACAATGAGTAGACAAGTAATAAAAAAACATTAAAGATCCAATCTATTTGTAGGCTGGCCTTTCAAACAAGAGACCTTCAGCCAGTTAGCAGCCACTCAGTGTCAGTGCAGCTCCAAGTTGTTGGTCGTGTGGCAGTTTATCGCATAGGTAATCTTTTAAAGTAAGCGGCATACTGCAATAATATTAGCTAATTTATAATTGTATAAATTGTATATATACAGTCGGACCTCTATATAACGAACTTAAAGGTTCAAGAGAAAAAATTCGTTATATAGAAATTTTGTTGTATAGAAATTGAAAAAATAAATAACTCTGTACTATTTTATGATATTTTAATGGATATATAGGATGAATAATAACCTCGCAGTTGCATATTCAGCAGCTTTTTCTTTTATTAGCGGTCCTGTCACAGGCATATTTTTGTCCCTTAACATTGTCACCCACTGTAAAATTGCGTCATCAATGTCTTCATACTTGCATACTCGAGAACTTTTTTTTAAATTGCCACTCGTTTCGTATAACCTAAGTATAGATTCCCGATTTTTTAAAATTGTTGATATAGAACTAGGAGCGATTTTATACTTCAGAGACTAGTCTTTGTTTTTGACTCCATCGTCAGAATCTTTTAATAAATTGATTTTTTGAGGAAGGGACAGCGATTTCCGTTTTGACATTTTAATAAACTCGATTTACAAACAAATAAAAAGTTTCACAAACGAACTGGTCAGACCGAATACCAAATTAAAACTGAAAGATTTTTAGTTCTATGCTGTGTTAATCCTAATTCATAGAAAATTGTAAAGAAAGAGTTCGCAAAAATATATATATAATATATATATATATATATATATATATATATATATATTATATATATAATATATTAAAATTTAGTTTAAAAATCTTGACAGTTTAGACACCACTGATTCTTAAGAAAAAAAATCCCTGCAAGAAGGGAGCGGGAAAAACTATGTAAACAAATCAGGTTATTTTACCCGTATTTTCTTGGCGATGTTTTTTTACATTTCTTTTGTGTAGTTTTATTTAAAATATCATTTTAAGAATAATTGAATGTAGTTTTCAAAATGATCTAAACAAAAGAAGAACCAGAAACAAAGTGAACGATTGCTGGGAAGAAGGTTTTTCCCTACAGGGGTTATGTTGGTAGGGATGTTTTTTCTCTTTTAAAGTGAGAGGTTGGCAGCAGCTTCTCTGATTGGTCAATCCCCAAATTACTTATAACCTTGGGGATTTTTAAAATAAACGATAGACTGTAATACTCTAGCTATGCCTCTAGTTTGACACTTACAATATCCTGTGCATCGATATCAATCGTATCATTAGTTTCAGGTCTCCTCCACTGGAGCAGCAGTGACACACACGATGCTCTCCGTTCTTGAGCTGAGTATGTTCTGTGAGCAGAAGTCAGATCACAGCAGCAATGCATACCTGTCTCGTTTCTACTGTTGCGCTTATTTGGGTCCCCTCCAAGTTCACTTATGAATATTCTACAACGATTAATCAAAAATCATCTTCCATAAGTCAGGGCAAGTAATTTCAAACGGTAAATTTCAAAAAGGTAATATAGCAATAATCATGAAAGATCAATTAAATAAAGACACACTCACACACACCCACGTGTATATATATATATATATATATATATATATATATATTAATTTATATATATATTATAATTTTAAAGAATTGTATTTTTTAAATAAGTTTCTTTAATCACGATTTATAGGTATGTATAAAAGAATTTTCAATTTAATTAAAAAAATACTTTACTGTCAAGATACATAAAGATACATAAAATAAGACTAACCAAAAAACAAAATATATTTTCATGATTTTTTTATTCTCATTTTATAGAAGAGTCAAATTGTGAGCAAGGAAAACAGTATTATTTACCTTAATAAATGCTTCATTGCATGTTTGGCAGCATAATGCAAGGCTGTATTGTGCAGATGAGATTCTCCGTAACTGAGATTGGGATCTAAATTCTTTCTCACCTCTGGACAACTCTGGTATATCTACACAGCAAACAGAAAACTTATCATTCCAACATGGTCACTTCATAGTTATGGTTTTAATTGATTGGTGTTGACAGCCCGGAAGGAAATCCCATTAGCAATTTTTCCCCAAAGGAAATTTTCAAAAGGGATTCAGTAAAGGAAGGGATTCGATTGGTAGATTCTGACCTCATTCTTTATATAAAGGCATCAATATAGACCAATATATATAAACTCCATAAATAGATAATTTGTTTTTATTTTATTTTTATTATCATATTTGTTAACTTATGATTTTCGCTTCTATTGTATGTATGTTAGTTTTTCATGTATATGACTTGTTGAACCTTTGTAAAAGCTTTTCAATAAATAAATAAATAGAATCAAAGTTTAATTATTTAGTCTTTCTTTTTTTTAACCTTTTGGTACAAAATTACAAAGATCTTTTGTGTGGGATGAGTCCTGACCTCAAGCAAAACAAATGGTTGGTCAGGGACAGAATAACTGCATATGCTCCTTACAGTGGCAGAGTGAGACAGATGACGCGCTGAAACAACATAGATCTCTTGAGACAGCTCTCTGACTCAGGAGAAGGTAACTGAGCAGCGTCATGAAATGTAGTTCAAAAAAGGTTTAGAAAAAATGTCGTAGTAGAAGTTTCAGTAGTTAAAGTAGGAGTTAATATATGAGCTGTCAAGTGAACCTAGGTTGTAACGTAATCTTTATGATTAGCCAAGATGGTCTAAGATAATTTAACCACTGGTTTCGGGAGCCTACTGTGTAAAGTGTTCATGCACCCTCATGTAAAAGTTTAGTAAGAGTTAGTAAAAAGTTTCCTTGAGACATATACCTGCTAGATGATTCAATAAGTGGTTTTCATTTCTCCCTCAATACCATTATTTTATATTCCTTATAAAATGGGATCAGCAAGCAATGATTTCAGATTCGCTTACAGATTCAGATTAATTTAAACTTAATATTATGTCTCATGTTGCTATCCAGCTTGTTAATTTTAATTAATTCTCATTATCTACTTTAGGAGTTTTGTTCACTAATTGCTTAATTTTCTGTATATTACAACCTTTTATTTTTTTTTTTAATTTCTTGCACAATTTTTTTTTACTTTTACTCAAATTTCTTATACTACTTTGTAAATACAGTGATTGCCATAAATAAATTCACATTTAAGTTTAATGGCCAATACTTCAGTGCTCAATTATAGAACGAATTCTTCAATTCAAATGAAGCAAAAATATCCAAGAGACTAAATTCCTATATGGTGAGTCAGTGGCGTAGCCAGGTGGGGGCTGAGGGGCTTCAGCCCCCCCCCCCCCCCCGAAATGTTTACATAACCTAAACCCGCAATAAATGTGTCAAAAAAATAAACCTATAATAATAAATTACATAACATGTTTTTTACAATGAACTTAAATATAATATCAATTCAACAATATAAATATATATATATATATTATATATATATATATATATATATATATATATATATATATATTACATATACAATTTAACATTCAGCCCCTCCCGAAATTAAATCCTGGCTACGCCACTGTGGTGAGTAGTATCTCTTTAAGCCCAATCAGCCATGTCACTAAGACATGTCACTAAGCCCAATCAGCCATGTTACTAATCCCAATCAGCCGAGTCACTAAGACATGTCACTAAGCCCAATCAGCCGTGTCACTAATCCCAATTAGCCTAGTCACTAAGACATGTCACTAAGTCCAATCAGCCATGTCACAAAGACATGTCACTAAGCCCAATCAGCCATGTCACTAATCCCAATCAGCAAAGTCACTGACATGTCACTAAGCCCAATCAGCCATGTCACTAAGAGGCAAAGTAAAACACTAACGATGGCATTTAACCAACTATAAGAAGCAACAATACCTGTAAAGCAGCAAATTCATCTCCATGTTGGATATATTTTTTAAATTTTGAAGAAGAGCTTCCCATGTTATTAAGTTTGATTGTCAGGAGACAGTAGTTATAACATAAAAGAACATAGCGATGCTACTTGACCATGCATGCTCAAGAACATGCACTTTTCTCTTTAAAATCATCTGTAAATAAAACATTAATGGAAAATATAATAGACCTATTTATATAATAGTAAATATATAATATATTATATATATAATTATATATAAATATAATAATATATATATATAATATATATATATATATATATATATATAATTATATATATATATATATATATATATATATATATATATATATATATATATATATATATATATATATATATATATATATATATATAATAGAAATAAATTTATATGATATTAAATATGATAATAAATATTATTGTTCATTTGATATTCCAGAAGCCTTGGTCTTGCTTTGGTTCCAAGGAAACCAAAGCATTTAACTCCCGAGGCAAAGCAAGGAAGGTAATGAAGAGGGGAAAAATAGCATTTTACTGCCAAGGTGCATACAAGATTTTATCTCCAGACATTTTTCTTTAGTATGATTTGTTGTATTTTATTTTATTTTTTTTGGGTTGGACCCTCTTATAAATTTAGGGGGTGCTGCCTCCAAAAAGAACAAAATTAATTTATTGCTCCAAACAACTCTTTTGACCTGAAACGGATTTTGAGCCAATAATTTTTTTTTTGGTCGGCTCCCCCTTATAAATGTTGGGGGTGCTGATCCCAAAAAAATAAAAAATGTTTTTACTGCTCCAAACTATTTCTTTTGGCCTGAAACGGATTTTGAGCCAATCATTTTTTTTTTTTTTTTGTCGATTCCCTCTTATAAATTTTTGGGGTGCCACCTCAGGGGAAAATTAAAAATTGATCGGTCACCTACATAATCTAAGAGAATATCCAATCTCCTAAAAAATTGATATAATTGGCTCTGATAACCCAACATTAGGAAACACTTTTTCTCGCTTGGGAGTGAAAAGTAACTTTTTCTCCCTTGGTAGTGAAAAGTGCTTCTTTACTCACTAAAAACTAGTTGATAAACTTTACATTATACACCGTCTGTGTATTAATTATTAATATCAACTATGTTAATATTAATAATAGTTGATAAATAAACAAGACTTCTTTAAACTTTATCTTTTTATATAAAGTTCTTACCATAAGTTTATCTTAGAGGAATTACTTCTTGAAAGGATATCTTGTCAAGCCACCTCAGTGGTCACGATAGTTGAAGTGTCAGTATTTATACTGACTTATGACACCTCCAAGGTCGGGGGTACCCATTCCAAATTATGCTCTCAATTTATATAGGATTATTGTTTAAATAAATATTTGCCAACTTTAGAATACACTCGAAGCGTAACAGTTTCCATTACCACCTGAGGTGATTTCCACAGGGGTTATACCTGATGAGCTGCACAGCTCTAAACAGGCATCATCATCATATCTTGTCGGATTTTTCGAGTTCATTATCTATGTCATACTTACATAAGTGTATTGCGTTTTATATTATTGCACACAGTTATAATCAGTTGGCAGCATGGGAAAATACTGTAAAGCAACCAATGGTAGCAGAGCATTCCCCCTGAACTGTAAGAGGTAACCAGAGATCTCTCGCAATCTGAGCATTGAAAACAACTAAATATACCATAGGTTACACATAAAAATCGACCTATCAACTTGTTTATGTTATTGTTTACTTTTCCATCCCTTCTTGCAGTAAACAAACAACAAATTTTAGCACGATTAACTTATATGAAAATAAGAAATTAAATATTGCTAAAAACACTCATATAACATAACAGATGAATTCTTACATTTATAATCTATAATTAAAATTTGTATAAAGAATATGGAATTCATAATGAAAACAAAAGAACTTACATTAGAACTATTTGAATGAAATTACAAGAAAACAATCCATTGGATAAAATTAAAGCAGCACTTATAATATTCAAACTATTCATGACCGTATTCCCAATATAATGTATAATAATTAAATATTACGTATTCCCAATAACACAGGTAAAAGAAAACTGATACTCGAAATAATTAGTTTGTCCTTAGTCAATATGTTTATGTTTGTTTAGTTTAGTTTATATATGTCTTATGTTTGTTTTCGTCTAAGGGCAGACAGAAGGGAATACTGGGAAATCGTCCAGACAGGAAAATTGATTAAATAACAGACATGCGCAAACTATTCCCTGTATATCCCCGTAAACTGTAAATAAACTACGCATGCTCATAAGACCTTTGTAATTTAGGAGGCAAATTCAAATTGCGAATAAACACAATAAATGAATAATAAAATAATTATAATTCTAATCATTAAACTAAGTGGAACTTTCATTTCGGAAGTTTGGGATGGCGTGTATGTTTGTGTATTTGTTTGTTTGTTTGTTTGTTTGTGAGTGTATTTGTACGTTTTGAACAAATACAACCGTTGTTTTTGCCGTAAAAAACTAACCGACTTGAATGAAACTTGGTATACATGGTATAGAAGTAGTAATATTGTCTTCAGAGCTGTATGGTTTTTGGTTGCAGTGGCGCAGATATTTTTAAAATGGAGACCAAAATTTCGGACCTTTTATAAAAAAAATTGAGTGAAAAAGTCGCGTTGCATATTATTTTAAAGCTTTTGCAAAGTAGAAAAAGAAAATAATATGACGTGTAAAATTATTAAAATTGCCAATAATTTTAAAAATGGCAAATATTATTGCGGACCATTTGAAAAAAAAAATTGAGTAAAAAAATTAAAATTAGTTTTTACTAATTTTATAAGAATTTTCAAGGTAGAGATCTTAGTAATGTACTGTAGATACTTAGCGGGCGAAACGAGTACTTTTTACTTTCTGTTACTAATAACTGTAATTTAGCGAGCAAATAGCGGGCATTTTTTATACATAATTCTCTATGCATAGTATAATTACTATTATATATTATATTATTATACTACTATATTATTACTATACTATTATACTAGTTTATAATTATACTATGTATAATTATTACTATATGCAATCTAGTGAACGAAGCGAGCCCCTTTTTAATATGTAAAATCATATATACACCCGACCAAGCGAGCCCCTTTTTAGTATGTAATATTATAAACATACGCAATCGAGTCATTTTTATACATATTATTATTACACGCAACCAAGCCTATTCTAAACAATCAAGCGAGCGAAGCAAGCCTCTCTTAGCACATAAAATTCTATATATACGTTATCTAGCTAGCGAAGCGACCCTATTTTTACTATTAATATTACATGCAATTAAGCGACACTTTAATCAAACACTTTAATTAAAGTGTTCTAAGCAATCTAGCGAGCGAAGCGATCCTTTTTGAAAGTGTATTATAAATATGCACATTTTTAGCGAACCTCTCTTAATACGTATTATTATAAATATACGCAATCTAGCAAGCAAAGCGAGCCTTTTTTACTATGAAAAATTCTAAAGATACATAATCTAGCGTGCCAAGTTTGCCTTATTAAAGTGTTGCCTAAAAAAATTAAACGTAGCGAGCGAAGCGAGCCCTTTTTTCAATTTTTCGAATTTATACTTCAGAATGCTAGCGTTAATATAATTTAGAATACTAGAATAGAATAGAAAGAATACTTATTTATAATAGAATACTTTAGAATATGGTGTTTCCCATTTACTCTATCTAGCGAGCGAAGCGAGTCTATTATAAAATATTTTATTTGGTATATTCTTCTGACGTGAGTTCTTGATGCAACTCATTACTAGTAATTTTACTATCAAAAATCCAAATTTAAGACTGTAAAAATGAGGGCAAATGTCTACATTTCAGAGAAAAAAATGTAAAACATGAAACATATAAAGAAAACTGCATATGCTTAAGTATCCTCTGATGATGGATCCTCCTTTCGCACTACCAACTAAGGGACTTATTCTACTCTTTGATGAGCATAAGTCTTTTTAACTAACACACAACCCCCATCACCTTCGTTGCATGTCTGTAGTGAGTGTATGTAAAAAACAGTCATCCATATTATATTACGAAAAATAATATTTAAATAAATCTATTTTTCATTCATCGTCCGGCATTTTTAATTCTATATTAGAAAAACAAAACGCAAGTCAAAAAGAAAGAGGAAGAACCGCAAGATTATTTGTGTTTGTTTACGTTACATTTTCTGGCTCTAACAATGAAGTGGATTAATTTTTTATTATTGTATATATTTTGATAACAATTATATCTGCTTTGTTTGTGAATTTGTTTGCTAATTTTTGGGGTACTATGGTTGTTACTCGACGGAGCGCTGCCGCAACTGCGGGTAAAGATGTTTTGTATTCAATACTTCTACCTACTTACAATGAGAGAGAAAATTTACCTATTGTTATCTGGCTTATAGATAAATATATGACTGAGGGGTAAGTGTGTTTAGTTTACTTTACAGCGATTGGCAGATGCTTTCTGATAACTAAAAGCCTTTGATAAGCTTTTCTGGCTCTTGGGTCCTTTCCTTTTGAGCCAACTTTATATTTAATTCACATTGGGTTATGGTTACCTCAGTTTGACCTTTGTAAAGATGGGCTGTTGTCAAGTACTACGTTCACATAGCATTATAAATCCACATATCATATTAAGTACGATAGTTTAATATGCTGAAAGAACTATGCGTAGGGGATCCAGTCTGATTTGCTAGAATTAGGGAGATGGAATCTAAATCACACCCTGATACGCTATATGCACCTCAAGGAACTTGAATAAAGGGGATGAGGCACTAAGTCGATTTGCCATACAAAGAAGTGACATCATTGAAAACCAAAAAATAGAGAGAATTCAACACGAAACACACGTCTAAAACCAACTGCACATGCTTGGTACAAACTGCGCATGCTTACAATTCTTATAACAGCGCAGGTCTTAAATTTTAGAGGCAAACTTACCTCTCTATGGTTCTATTGTTTATTGGTTGAGAAGGTTATAAATACACTTAAATTATCACTCACTGAAGTGGCTAAGTTTAGTCCAACATTTAAAATTAAATAAGCACAAATAACTTAACAGGCACCACAAATGTATCAATCACAGAAGAAAGTTGAGAAGGAAACTCGAGAACCTTACTACATAACCTGCGTTTGGTGCTTTTTTTCATTATAACCATGGGGAAGGTAAGTTTGCTCCTATTTCTCTATCTCTTGCAACTTCCATGGGGTCTGAATTGTTCCTTAATGCATCATCCCCTTTATTCAAGATCCTTGACGCACCTTAAGAAGCAATAGTATATGACCTTCTCGATGAACTATTATTGTACTTTTTTCACTTAAATAGTTATGATGTTATCTGACTCGATTGACTAAACAGGAACTGTATCATATAAAATGCATATAGAATACGATCACTTGTTAAATATGATCTGATTAAAGTATAGTTTTGCTAACCTTGAGCTAAAGCCATTATGTAGACCTACTGTTCCGCTCTTTTATGTGGTACCATGAAATGTGTCTATAAATATTTGTATTCATACTATGTCTTTTATTACTTAGAGCCTTATATATACCTATACATGCATCTGTCTTTTGTATTTACTTTTAGACCATATAATTGTTAAATAAATAAATGGATTCAATTCATATTTGCATTAAAAATGAATAGACAATGTTGCGTCTAATATCTTGCTTTATATATTAGAAATATATAAGTTAAGTGCTTTGTGAACATTTTCATCCAAAGTAATATTTGCCAATAAATGTGACTGGTCAATGGAAAACTTAATTTATCTTAAAAAAATTCTTGCTTGGATTAAAATTAACATTCTAAATATATATATAATCCATATGTATTAAAGATTATTTTATTTTACAATTTGCCCCTTCCCCCTACTTACTCATATAACGTGGATTTTTAATGTTATGCATTCTTACATAACTTAATCATGGATTTTAAATTGACAAGAGAGGGGACCAGTCTAATTGGTTTGGTTGATCCCCCTAGAGTATAATAGGGTAAAGTTGGGAAATAAAATGGTTGATTAAGCGAATAGGGACTGGATGAAAGCTAAGGCCTTAATTTAAAAAGTCATGTAGTTAGGGATCTGGATAACAGATGGCAGCAGTGGTCTGAAGCCTCTTCTTGTAAATTGCTGTTGACCTGCTTGTTAATTTTCTATCTTTTACCATAGGAAGGTAGATCATGAGTTTATATTTTTATCTTCTATGCAGCAAGTCAACATTTCCTTAGTTGCCAACCAGTCTATGGTATGGAGGAGTGTTAATGCTTTTTCTTTAGATACAAAGCTTAGTGTTTGTCTGACTCTACTGGATTCTGGTGGATTTGTATCAGCTAGACTGAGGGAGTGGGCAGTGTCTCTAGTATTTATATTTTTTTATATAAAAATCCAGTTATTGCTAGTCCACAAAAAATAAAAGTTCTAGTCATAGAAGGTGAAAAACACTGTTAGCCAAATTAGCTGTTGAGTTAGTGTAATGTAGAGGAGTAAATCAAAATTTACTTGGTGCTTCTTGAAACCCTCCCCTAACGGTATTCAGTTACCATGGGTACAGGCTTTCCAAGAAAACATGAATGATTAAAAAATGAATGTATGTTTTTTTAATAAATAAAGCTTTTTATTATTATTATTATTATTATTATTAATCCATATGGGGTTTATATGGGTAAATCTATAAGTATTCCGTTTCTGCACCTTAGCTCCAAAGTGTCTGAACTCGATAAAATCTATTTCCTTCTTCTAATAAACTAATTAAAAAAAAAGTTTATTGAATTTTTTCTTACCAGGAATTTTTGAAGGCTCTTGGTTGGATTTTAATGAAATGTTCAGGTAAACTCAGTATTTAGGGCAAGGTATTATTACATTCATGATTGTAATACACGCAAGAATCTTGTGAGAGCAGGTCAGAATGGTGGATGTGTACAAAATAGAGTCAGTTCAGCCTTTTTTATGAGACATATAAGAATGTAACATAGGTTTATTTGTTTTTATAAAATTTTAAACCAATTATTTGTTGACATGTTGGGGGTACTGGGAAACGCCAAAACAAAGACAAAATCCAAAGTTCTACGTACAAAATTGTAATTGTTCTCCTTAAAATGACTCCAGTCACACCCCTGTTCCACTTTCCATTGATTAGCATGATGCGGGTGAAAAACCCGCATTTTCCCTTCTTTTTCCCAGCCATTTAATTTAGAGTAATAATAATATATTACTTTTAAGGCATAAATCTCTCAAGAAATATTTGACTAAATTTAGTAGACTGTGATGTTGATAGCTGCTTTTAACCTGTAGTTAGATTTATATTGCATTTTTTTACTAATCAATATTTTATTTCAGTGGTTATAATTACGAAGTTATTGTGATAGACGATGGCAGTCCAGATGGAACACTAGATGTGGCCAAACAGCTTCAACACATTTACGGAGACAAGAAAATTGTAACTTTTTATAGTTTTTTCTTAGTATTTCTGTGCATGTTAATATTTTACAACAATTAATCATTTGGGAATGCAGACAACTTTCTTTATAAATAACTTCCATAAGTGCTCTAAATAATAACAAATTAATAAACACCATGACATCTCTTCACTATACTATACCATAATAAGATATTCTGTATAAATTATCATGTATTGTTTTTAGTAAAAATGGCGTTGAGTTGTTTCAATAAAGGTTAATTTGTATAATATTTTTTTCTGTTACTTTATCAATTGCCTGACAGAGGCCTAGAGCTTGATTGAAGTCTTAACTTACTTTTTAATTATAGGTGCTTAGGCCACGAGAGAAGAAACTTGGCTTAGGAACAGCTTATATACATGGAATCAAACATTCATCTGGAGATTTCATCATTATTATGGATGCAGATTTATCGCACCATGTAAAATATAATTATATTTATTATTATTATTCTTTTATATTTAAGTCCTTATTCTTTTATTTTATTCTTTTTGGGTTTTTTATTTTAATTAAAACCCAAATATTTATGGTTATTATTTTAAAAAAAACATTAAATGTTATATTCTATGGTATATTTATGTAACATAAAATATAAACAAATTGTTTACATTTTATATCAAACTAATAGAATCATATAGGTCTGTCCTAATGAATGAGGTCTGAATTGACCAATAGAATTTCTTCCTTAACTGACTTTTGGTTGGCTTTCAACTAATGAAAGTCAAAAATATTGTTTCAATGTTATACATCTACTTACAATTTTTCGTCTTAGATCACTACTATAATTATGTTCATCAATATTATTAATCTGATTGGAGTATTAATCAACATCTCCTAAGTAATAATTTTATGTACATTGGTAGCAATTGAATCTGGGATGTTAATAGTTATTTATGCACCAAGGGAGTAAATAATGCTCCTATTTCCCTGAGCAGTAAGTTGGTTCCTAAGGCAAAAGCTGAAGAACCTATGCATTTAACTCCCAGGTGAAGCGATGTTTTTTATGTTTAACTCCGAGGCAAAGTTGAGGGATTTATGACTAATAACTCCTGGGGCAAAACTGAGAGAGGTTATTCCGAGGGGAAAAATAGCATTTAACTCCCAAGGTGCATGCAGATTTTATCTTCAGACGTTGACGCTCATTTAATTATTATTTATTCTATTTTCATGCTTTTGTTGAATTTTATTCAAAACAATTTTTGGTTAGACCCCCCTAATAAATTTTGGTGGTGCTGCCCCAAAAAATTAAAAAAAATATTGTTCCAAACAACTTCCTTTTGACCTGAAACAGCCCCCTCTCATATATTTTGGGCTCCTTATCTTATATTTTTGGGGTGCCACCCCTGAGAGATGTGTTACAAATATTGATTGATCCCTTTGATAAATTTAGAGGATACCACTCCATAAAAATTGGCTCTGACCCCCCAATTATAGGAAACACCTTATTCTCAAAAGAGAAAAAGTCACTTTTTACTTTCAAGGGAGTGAAAATTAACTTTTTCCTTGAGAGTGAAAGTAACTTTTTCTCCCTTGGGAGTGAAAGTGCTTTCTCTACCCCTAAAAACTAGTCAAAACTAGTGCCTACTATCCCTAAAATAGTAAACTTCACATGTTTACATGGGATACATGTTTTGACAAATTTGGTCATTGTCCATTAATATTCTTTTGTCAAACTGAAAAATAACTCCAACATAACAGGAGATTGCCCTATCAATACACTGTTTCTTACAATTAATATTTATTCACTGGCACCCAAGAACTAAATAATCATTGATAATGTAATTTGTGTTTAGCCCAAGTTCATTAGTCAGATGATTGACAAGCAAAAAGAGGAAGACTACGACATTGTATCGGGTTCCAGGTACATAAAGGGAGGAGGGGTGTCAGGCTGGGACTTCAAAAGGAAGCTCATTAGCAGGGGAGCCAACCTGCTCACACAGATTTTACTTAGACCCAATGCTTCTGATCTAACTGGCAGTTTCAGGTACTATCGCCTTTTGCTTTACTGTGAGTTATGATTTATCAGTATTTTGTTCTCATGTCTCATGAAGACCTTTTAAACTTTTTTTTCTTTTACTCATTTATACTGTAGTTATATAGGAAAGTATTGTGTTTGTACTAGATCACCCGTGGTGTAGTGGATAAGGTCACGGCCAATACACAGAATGAATGGACTTTAGTCATGGGTTCAATCCCAGCATGGGCCTCTAGTATTTTTATGAGGGGGATAACAATTCTGTGTACCACGTCCTTTAGAAGGGAAGTAAAGCCGGTGGTCTCGAGCCTGTGCGTTGTCAGTTACTCGTTAAAGATCCCTTACCCTAAATGAAACTGGGTTTAGGCAAAATTTAGGACCCTCATTGTAGATTCATTATAATACTGTGTGTGTCTGCCTTTTAGTTTAAGTGTGTGAAGTTTGGTTTGACAGTGAGTGCACGTGTTGTTCCCAGTTTTCACTATACAATTAGAGTCAGTGAAATATGTATGATTTCTTGAAAAGCATGAGAGGAACCATAGAAATTCACGGCTTCTTCTGTTCTAGATTAGATGAAATATTACCTACACTTGAATTAAAAGGAGTAGAACACTATCTTAGGGAGCTGGCAAAAAGGGCCCAACAACGTGGTCTACTTGCCTGGTAGTTACTACCACTCCCCCCATATTACTACTATTCACCTGGATTATCCGTTTCAAGTGTTTTTAAGACCTCCTAAGGGGTTTTCACAAAGCTGTCTGTCCGTTTGTGTGTGTTAGATTACTTTACTTTGTGTTTGTTAGATCAAAAAAGTTTTGCAGCATCGAGCAAGATCAGTGCATGGGTGGATGTCAGGACGAGCGAAGCGGGTCCAATGACATGTTGCAATATAAATTTGGTATCTTTATATTCTTGGATGAGCGTGATCCAGTGTGGTGAGAAATACCCTGTTCTGAGATACCCTGATCCCTACTTGCCAGTCACTTATCTGCTAAACAAAAAATTCCAATATTCATCATTATGCTACTAGAAATGCCAACAAAATTGCTACTTTCTTTAGAAGACGAGAAAACTAAACAGGATCTTTCAATAGTTGACAATTATTATAAAATGAAGCTTTCATAAGGGTATGAACTTATAATGGTGTGTTGCTTAGGTTGTACAAGAGAAAAGTGCTCAAGGTTTTAGTAGAACAATGTATTTCTAAAGGATATGTATTCCAGATGGAAATGATAGTGAGAGCCAGACAGAATCTTATACTATAGGGAGGTATTTTAATTTTTATATATATTTTTATGTAGAATTGTAACATATCACTTTCGAGATTGGTTGTATGTAACTCCTCTAATTTCTATATCTCCTTAATCTAGGACTTAAGTATAAATAATTTTAAATTATTTATAACATTAAAAATAATAACAATAACTTACAGAGGGTGAAAATGTGGGTGTTTTTCGATATTTGTCTTTGTATAGAGAAGCTCGGATTCCTCTCTCACCAGACCGACCAACACGGTCTGGATTTCTAAAATCCATAACCATAACACCTATACTTTCACCCTCTATAAGATATTATTATTTTTAATGTTTTATTAAATACGATTAGTATTTTCTGTTTTCATTTATATTAAATATATATATATATTATATATATATATATATATATTATATTATATATATATATATATATATATTTGCATGCAAATGTATAATGCATTTGTTGGTTATTATGGATGGGCCAATTGACTGAAATGATCCAGATGTCTCTTCTTCTTTTGTAGCCTTATATTTTGTAATCATATTTTAAAATGTATTCTCTCATAGTTAATATTTTATGAATTTATTACATTATCAGAAAAAAAAATAATGAAACATTTTTCTTTATTTTTTGTTATTAAAAGTTGTTTATTTCACTTTTGCTATTTATAAATGAAACCCTCTACTACACATAAATTCATTTGATGTCTATGAAGGTTTTAAATAAAGCAAAATGTATAAACCTTCTTGCTTGAAAAATCCTTCTTTAATTTTAATAAATATTACTAGGGTTGTTAATAAATAACAAGAAAGTCTCCATTGCCTGCCCTCTATTGGTGATTTTTCTCAAATTTGGTGTCTAAAAATGGTTGCCCATATGAAAGCATAATTCAAATAAGAGATATTTGACTCATAGATATAAATATCTTGTTAATAAATAAATAAATTTATTTCCTTTGACCTTTTACAGGGATTAACATGTCAAATGATTTAAAAATATATATAATTTAATTGATATTTCAAAAATAAATTAATTCTACATAGTTTACTGTGGGTAATATAAAATTTACAATAATAATTATGTTTAGAATATTTAAAAAATTATTTTTCTTGCCAAATAAAAAAAAATGTTTTATTTATTATTTATTTAAAAAATTAAAATTTATCTTCTAAGTATTCTGTATAATCATAATATTCTTTGCCATTAAATTTAATTTCTTGCTTAAATTTTTTAATATTTTTTATGCTTTTAACATATTGTGGTAACTTATTATTCATTTTGGAACCCATATACATGGGTGTTTTTATGTATTTTTCTCAACTTATCAGCTATTTTAGTCGTGCCATATCTGTTTAAATGTTATACTTTAACACACAATTATAATCGATCGGCACCGTGGGAAAATAATGCGTAGGAGCCATGAGGTTGGTTCTGGATGTTAATCTTCTCAGATAATTTCATATCAGACCATCCTCATTGATTCCCTTACACTATTTTCCCACACTGTCGACTGATTGTAACCATGTGCTATACTATAGCCTTATGATTTTGTTTGGATTTTTTAGGTTGGCATTACATTTGTAGACAGAGTATACGGAGAGAGTAAGCTTGGTGGAAATGAAATATTTCAGTTTGCAAAAGGACTTCTCTATCTGTTTGCTACAACATAAATCTGTCTTTTATTCTCCCTACATTCCTATTGCTGATCATTTCACCACTTCTTATCAATCTTTCTCTTGAAATCTATCATTATAAACTTTAAATGCACAGAGGGTGGTAAATCTCCAATAGACAAATTAAGCTTTTAGTGGGGCTATCATGTTGAAATCAGTATGTGCACCAATAAGGCTGCCACTGTGAGTAGCGGTTGGGAACCCTGCGGGTTTCAGGCTGTTTTAAACGGGTCCAGATTTTTGTCAATAAACCAAAAAAGAAATTTTATCTAAATAAAACCTTAACCCAGGCCTGGTTTTCCCAAACCCAAACTGCGAGTTTTCTTTCCATTCACTCTATTTGTGACATAATGTTTGTAAATCTCTTTATTTTTTGTAAATGTAAATGGATGTTTGTATCTGTATTTACAATTAAGTTTTTTTATTATTATTACCATGTATGTTTATACATGTGTTGAAGAGAACTTTGATCAAATAACATTATACACTCTCTCATAGGCTCACTTTCATTATGTCTTTAAAAATGATGGGAATAAAACCACAGCATAGTATTTGATTATTAAAATGTATAGATCAAAAAGATGCCTAGAATATATAAGGTTATTGCCTAGTGATTCTAAATTATTCCAGGGAAAGATTACTTTTGAAGAGAGTGTTTGGTCTGTAACCCTAAATCTACTGTTATCGCTAGAAATTTTTACAGTCTCCCAATTTGTTTCAATCTTACCAAAATCACTATTATCCATCTCTGCTCATTTCACTTTTTTTTCATTTCAGATACTACTGGTAAGACAGTCAAATCCAAATTTAATAAAAATTTAGCTTGTTTTTTTATTGTAATCTTTTAATGTTGATTTTTTTTATTATTTTATATGTATTTATGTGATTTAGTTATTTATTATATTGGGCATGAAATGTGTAATTAAATATATTTTCTTTAAAATTTACTTCTTTATTTGCCCAACTCTTAGTAAACATTTTTACGCTGTTTTTTGTGCTATATTTTGAGAAAAAGAGTCCTTATTCTTACATGGCTGACGGCTTTGAGCATTGCCAATTCTGACATAAATTAATTAAACTTGAGGTGGTGCTTTTTTATGAAATGAAAATTCTTTTCAGTTGTGTAATTAACTTTGAGTGTCATCAAATTTTGTGGAAATATTGATAAAAATTCAATGGGAAGGTAAACTTATATAGGGCTTTTTAGGTTCTAGGGATAAATTCAAGACATTTAGCCCCTCGCATGTATTCAGTGGGAAAATGCTCAACATTGAAGCTTTAGAACATTATGAAAACATTATAATGTATGTAAGACATTATGAAGAATTTCCAAGTGTAAAAATTGCCTTATTTTTGGATTAAGAACACAAATTACCCTACCATCATTTACCCATCTTTAACTCATTTTACAGACTCAAGGAGTGGTTTGATTTTTGTAAAAAAAAACCATAAATAAGTATATTTCTTTTCTTTAATATTATTTTTAATGCAATTTTCTGACTTTTTTCTATTGTGCAATTTCTGTATCTTAATGAAATCAATAAAGTTCTTGTTCTATCATTTTGAGATACATATTGTCACTAATATAGTTGTAACCCACTAAAATATAGTAACTCTGAATTTTTCAAAAATTAAAAATATAATAAATAATCTGTGCTTAAGCCAAAAATAAGCTATTTTCACTCTTGGAAAATCCTTTGTTATGCCTATACTTAAGCTTTGATTTTGAGTTAAAATGTCCAATTTTTACACCACCGTAGTCCTGATCATATCTTTTTATCTCGAAGACCTGATTGGCATAATTTTCTTGGTTAATAAACAAGAAAACAATTCTCATCCTTAGCCTTCTTATTGAATTTAGAACTCTGTTACCCACAACTCTGCTTCGTGGTATGAACATATTCACGAACCTTCAGTGCTAGAGATTTGCAAGTTCATATTTGATTTAGGCCTGTAAATGGCCAAAATTTGTTGGAGGGGAGGTATTAAGGATTAATTGATGATGCATCTAAAATGCTCCACCCACTATAACTTGCAATATTTCCAATAATAAGCATAAATAACTTCATTGTACACAAAACAGCGTCTATAGGCCCTTTGTGACATTCCATGCCTTAGCTTAGGTCTTATGAAAATGTTATGATTACAGCTAATTTTCATTTTTAGGATCAATAAACTGAGAATATTTATTATATCAAAAATATATTTTATAAAATACATACATTCAAGCTCCTATAAATATTAATGACGTTGTGTTATTAAGCATATGAATATGTTAACAAACAAGGTACAATGCAACATAAATTCCTCACACAGATACTTTTGGAAATCCTCATTGTTAAATCATATTAATAAATAATAATAATAATCTAAAACCATATTTACTAAGTAAAAGTATACATTTGTACTAAATTTCTAAAAATGTACACAAGTCACTCGATAAATATTGAACTAATGCTGATAATGAGATGAAACAGCACATATATTAGTCTTATACATGGCTACATGCGTGCCAAATTTCAATCAGATCGCATCATTTTCCACGTTTTATAATTTTTCAAAATTTTCATTGAGTCATTATTGCGGGTTAATGATGTCATAAAAAAATTATTTTCCAAATAGCACAACTACAGCAGTAGACTGATTTTTGTACAAAGTTTCAACCGATATTAACAGATAACTTCGAGAAAACCACTCAGGAGGCCTTATTAACACCTAAAACAGATAATTCCGGTTTCATCCCGATTTTGGATTTTTTTTGCAAACACAATATTTTTCCTATATACCTACGGTATAAATGAGGAAAAGCAAAAATGTATACATAAAACATATTTTGAACCTGAAGAGTCCCTTAGAATGAATGTAAAAAAATCTTTCAGCCTTATCTATTTTATAGTTGATACAAAAATATCGGAAATATATATCCTACTGAAGACAAGGATCTTGAATAAAGATCTTTCTTTTTAATATATATAAAAACATCAAAATCCTTGACTGGAGATAAATGTTTGATTAAAAAACAATGTTATTACTCACAGCAGGGGTATTAATCATTACTCAACTCACTGACTCAACTATTTTTCACAGGAAAATGCATTTTGTTGACCAGACACACATTTAAAAAAAACAGGCAGGTAATATTAAAAAAATCAGTCATGTTACATTATTTGCCTTGGGATTAAAAGTTACAGTTTATTATTTTTTGATAAACACTTTTCATTAGTTAATTTTGATTTCATTAGATTAAAATGTAATTTTAATTTTAAAAACAATATAAAAATTGTACAATTTTTGTAAAATTGCTTCGCCGTAATTATGTATAATTAAATAAATAAAATACTACAAATTTTTAATTAATTATTGCAGTTTTTTGTTGTTTTGGTTAACTTCATAAAAAAGTATTAGTTTATTGTTATTTTGTCAAAATAAACAATAAAAAATCTTAAATTAATTATTTGTGATTAATTTAAAGTATCTAAACATAGATTTATATATTTTTTTCTAATAAAAGTGAGAAGACAAAGTAGGAAAGGAAACAAATAGATATTTATCTGCCTCGGGTGTCTAAATGTAAATTCCTGCCTAATAAGAAATTACTACTTAGCTCTGCAGGTAATTTCTATACCCTTATCTTGCTTTTGGCTCTGGGGCTAACTTTATAACTAGTGAGTAAAATTCCTACAACTAATTAAATGATATACACTAGGGGGTTTCATTTATACACATGGTGTTGCAACGCAAAGGAATATAAATATTTCTGCTTCTAAAAAAAATTGCTAAAATCTGAGACAGAATCTCCTCTTCCTCTTCTAGTTTTAATCTTCAAACCCTTTATCTCTCTCTGTAGCATTTTAAATAGAAAAAACAAGAGGCACACTTCAACAACTAATAAAGTTGTCAACTGGTGAAAATTAAACATCAGAAGAGTTTAAGTCAGAAGAGATCTAGGGTCTATTTTTATATTAAAAATGTAGGAATTTGCATTACAACATCGGTCACCTACCTTTTAGGAACAGAGGCTTAAATATGAGAATAATGAAAGTCAAGTTTAACTAAAAGTTAAAATTTGTTTAAAGAATACTAAGGGCATTTGTATTATTAACTAAAATATAAGAAATCAATAGTTAACAAATGTATAAAAAGAGACAATTAAAAGTAAGGAAGACAGAATTTAAAAAAAACTAATCTACGTAATACTTATGTAGGCATTGTTTTGCATCTAAAAATTAACTAAACCTAAATATAAGGCCCGATCAAAGAGAATAGTAAATAAAAAGCAACAAGTGGGCACATTAAGCATTTGCTACATACGTTTTCCTCAGCTGTTTTAGATAGATAAAAATAGTTTTAATAATAGCTATAATAAGTTGCCAAGACTCTGTTAAAGCATGCCTTTTAATTCAGCTCACACTCACTGGTGGGTGGAGTTATGTCAAATGGTGCATTTGAGAAGCATCAACTCTCAATACAGGACTTAATTCAGTCAGGAACTTGGAGACTTCACGAATTTCACTCACCTTTGTTGCGATGGATCTGTGGTGGCAACAACATTGAAACCTTTTCAACAAGCCCTTCATTCCTCCTCTCTTTTTACAAACAAACGACCCACTTAAGTCTAACCAACCATTAGATTCTCAGATGAATTAAAAGACAAGTGTTTGTAAAAAAAATCTTCTGTACTATGCTGTTCACTGAATGGGAGAAAGGCAGTATTAATCAAAAGAATTTCCTCCCTTTTATTTTGGTCATTATTAATTGATCTAAGATACGGCAACAACTTAAACAGAGTGTCATTCCTCTTCATCATCCAACATAGTCACTGTGACTTACTTGTACAGTAAACTTAACTTTTATATGTGGACATAGCTAGAAACTATTCTTTATCACTTATTTTTAAATTAATATTTTTCATAAAAATAAACATAGGCCAGATACAAAATTATCTTAAGTACAGATTAAAGTCATTTTAATGGGGGTAGGGGAGGAAAAGATTTCCTGTCTACATAAAAGAGGGCCCTGTATTTTTCATTTAAGCGCTATGGTCACAGCTGTCTTAATCTGATTTGTTTACAAAGTTTTTTCCCACTCCCTTCGTGTAAGGCATATACTTTTTAGAATCGGTGGTGCTAAAACTGACATGTCTAGATTTTTTACAGTAGACTGTAGACAATCTACAGATTGGCTGTCCTTGTTAAAATATCAAGTAACCTAGATTTTTAATCAAATTGATTTTTCGAAACTTGCACTAGTTTTTTAGGGGAGTGGGTTCGGTAGTTCTATTTCACTATATTTTTTTAAAAAGTAATAACATAATCATTAAATAATTTGTATACAAATTATTGTATAAATACAAATAATTTGTTTACACAAACATTTGACAGAGTGATAAGCAATGATGAGGTGCTCATGGTCACAACAGGTATGGTCAATAGTGTTTAGTTTAAAACCACGTTTTCCAAGAGTGAGTAGACGTCCTCTTCTCTTTCCATCCTCCCCTCCCTAAAATGACTTAATTACAGATCTGGGGGGATTACTTAAATGAGGAAAAGTTTGGATTCAATTATCACAAGCTACTAGAAATTAGTCCTGCGGAGCAATGGTGCAAAGAACTCATCAACTAACCCCAGTAGCTTTCCATAAATGACTGATTAAATAGTTAAATTAATGTTAACTACGGCAACTATTGTTTATGGCAGCTATTGCAATCTACAAAAATTTTCTGCTGCATTAAATGCCAAAAATTTATCTTCTGCACATGTATAATTTATCTACTATTTTTCATTATTGCCATCAGAATCCTTCTGTAGCAGTTTAAAGACGACAAAGGCCTCACGAAGCGCTTTGACTAGTAAGAAGTATGACTATACTAATTATTTTAACTGAATGTGGGTAATTAAGTCACCATCATTTAGTTAAAAGTTAGGTCCACTGTCACGCTAGCAACGACCGGAATCCAAATTTTCCCACCATCAAGTTGACAGTCTTATTGTTTAAGAATCTATAGTCTCCACTACATATTAATTATATAAAAGTGCTATAACTTACGTACTTATCTTATTAGTTAATTTTTTATTTGCAAGAGAAATAGCCGAGTTGGACTAAATCCCAAAACTAAACTAAAAATAACTTATTAACGCAAATCAAATAGATTCAATAACAATTATATCATATCATATATTAATGGCACATTTGGTGACTTTTTAAAATTCATCATGACGCAATAAAACATCACCAAAGTCAGTTGCTTGGGAACCAACAAATAAATCAAATTTACTTAATATTTCATCTTTGGACAGTTTGTCATCTGCATCTTTATCAGACTCATAGATAAGGTGACGGGCTTCTACATCGGCATGATCAAAATCCTGTGGAGATATCCACTGTTTCACTTCCTCAAAGTTCATGTACCCATCATTGTCTTTGTCTCTGTACAGAGAAAACTGTTCTTTCTCCCTCTGTATCCAGTCTAACTCGTCTTCGTTGTCTTCAACTTTATGCAAGTCTCTGATATATTCATCTAGAGATATTTTTCCATCTTTATCTTTGTCTAGATCTTCTAAAGTTTCTAACACAACTAAGTCTTTCATGTGAACAGTCTCCTCCGGGTGTAGGAACGAAGCTAGTTCTTCCTTGGTCAAAGCATCGTCCCCGTCTAAATCAGCTGCACTCCACCTCCTGCGATCTCTTTCGTAGACAGCTTTATAAGACATACCGTCCTGTTCGTTATTCCACTCTTTCTCATCTAAATCGTTCATGAAACCATATACTTGTTTGCTATATTCGTCCCATGATATTTTATCGCCTGGTGTTTGATTGTTCCAAAAAGAACTCCAAGTTCTCTCTACATTGTCCCGGTGGTATCGTTTAAGCGTATAACTTATCCAGTCTTTTAATTCTTCGTGAGAAACGAACCCGTCTTTGTCATGATCGATTTTATCGACAATGATACCTAATCGTCTTTTGCTCTCTTCCGGCGACAACTGATCAAAGCTCTTAGCTTCCTCGCCGAGAAAAGCGTTATGGTCGTACTCAGTGTTATGTTTACCCTCGACGTAGTGATCTTTTTCCCTGACCTGCTCCTCACCCGAGCAATAATATAAATTAAAACTTACAACAAGCAGAATAACTCTCATGATTGAACACGTCATCACTACATTAACTATGTCTAGAAAATCTTAAAACCAAGAAAAAACTTTAACCGGAAGCTAATAAAACAATAAAATAGATAAAAATAGTCGAAAAATGATAAACAGAATTCTTTTTTGTCGTCTTTGGAGTCATTGGGTTAAAATCATAGAGATATAATACTAGAGAGGGCATAGCCCCCCGTAGGTTTTATTATCTCTGGCATAGCCTATCTCAATACATTTGAGAGGTCTGAAACACCATTTTGGGGCTCTCAGGGGCTCTGTGTATCCTCAATGAAACTTCCTTCACAAGCGAGTTAGGTTTATAATAAATCAATTAATTTCGGCTTTCCGCACATTCATGGTGTTTTTAATTGTATTTTTAACGTTCTACTATATAATTTATTGTTAATTTGTACCGATTATTTGATTATATTTGGAGCGACGGTGGTCAGGTTACTTTTCCCATTTTTTTAAAATTTTAACCCATATGGCCCCTCTAATAATAATATCTCTATGGGTCAAAGCGACATTTTTAAACGCAACAAAGGAATAGCGCAAAATTGAATAGAACTAGAAATAATTTTTTACAGAACCAAAACTTTTTCAACGATTATTAGCGATTGTCACGGCGGATGACAATCGCTGTCATGATGGTGAATTCCGTTTCACAGGTCATTATAGTCATATATTATTATATATATATATATATATATATATATATATATATATATATATATATATATATATATAATATATATATATATATATATATATATATATATATATATATATATATATATATATATATATATATATGTATATATAATATATATATATATTATATATATATATATATATATTTATATGTATAATATGTATATATATTATATATATATATATATATATATATATATATTATATATATTATATATATATATATTATATATATTTATTATATTATATAATATGTATTATATATGTATATTATATATATATATATATATATGTATTATATATATATATATATATATATATATATATATATATATATATATATATATATATATATATATATAATATATATATATATATATATATATATATATATATATATATATATATTATATATATATATATATATATATATATATATATATATATATATATATATATATATATATATATATATATATATATATATACAGGGTGGTCCAGCTAAGAAGGACAAGACCTTTTTCTCGGAAACTATAACAGCTAGACTGTAAAGTGATATTTTACTGCTGCGGAAATTTGTTTATTAACGACAATAAAACCAGCCAATTTTATTTCCGGAGCTATAAATTATCATTATTTATACTATTTACGTTTAGTTGCGCATTTATTAAAAAGAGTCGATTTTTTGTATGAATAATTAAATTAACTTAGTTTAAAGAAATTAAAACACAAGATTAATAAATAATTATTCATACTTTTACAAAATTAAGGTAATCAAATATGGGGACCTACGGCTCAATTAGGTGGCCATCAGGGTCACCAGACGTGACCCCACGCGATTTTAAATAGCAAATCACACAACTAGACTGTAAAGTGATATTTCATTGCTGCGGAAATTCGGTAAAATAATATTGTATAAATTAATTTCCAAATTTCCGCAGCAGTAAAATATCACTTTACAGTCTAGTTGTGTGATTTGCTATTTATTGGTCCTTCACCCCTAGAAACGAAGTAGTTTTCATCAAAATCAATTTTTTATTAACGATTATGAAGGATTTTACTTGGTTTTTGCAAGGTACCTCTAATCTGCATTCTACGATTGACGAAAATCACCATAATCGTAATTTCTCCACAACCAATGAATAAAAATAAGTGTTTTTAGGCGTTCTGGAATCCTTATACAAGCTGCAATAAAGATCACAAGGTATGATGACGTTGCAGTTCCATTAAATATCAACAATAGGGTGGTAAACTATAAAAAATATTCCATTTTTGGCAATTTTAAGAGATTTATTAGTAATAACTTTTGAAATTGTGAAGCAAATTTGTTAAAATTGGACTCATTTTGTTGCCTTTTATGTTGGCTAACTGTACAAACCATAAAAACTATAGCTCCCTATCTTACTTTTCATGGTATCTTAGAAAAACCATATTTTTTTTGTTTTTGTTATGTTTAACGACTATTTTACACCTAAAACTGAGGTTGGAATTAAAACTTTTGACATTCTTTTATTAAAGCAATGTTTCTAGTTTAAAAATATGTCCATATAATAAATTTTATTTAAATGCAACATCATCCAAAATGGCGCCGAAGTGAACTAAATTTAAAAAAAATGTTTTTTCACCATAGCTCGGTTAAAAATTGTCCGATTTTGATGCGGTCTTCACTAATCTTTCTCATTTTTTATTCTCTAAAGAACAAAAAAAAAAGTTCCCTATACCTAACTATAAAATTAAAAAAGTTAGCATTAACAACTCTATGACAGGCGCGAAGCGCGCCCGAAAACGGATTTTTCTCGTCTGCTCACTATTTCATTGAATCCAACGCCGAAAACCGCATCCTTCTAGCTGTTATAGTTTCCGAGATAAAGGTCTTGTCCTTCTTAGCTGGACCACCCTGTATATACAGGGTGTCCCCGGATGGACTTAACGATACGTGTAAATGAAAAAAAATTTCATTTTTCGGAAAAAAAGTCACTCTTTATAAAAGCTTCTGCATGTCTTTAAACTAAGATTTATCATATTTGTATTTTTTTATTTTTAAGGGTGGACCCAAAAACTGCAATTTTTGAAAAATGGACGAAGAGTAAAGTAGGCTTAATTTTGACTTTTCGGAAAAAAGTATTCTTCATAAATTTGTTTAATTGTCCCCCTGAGACAAATTTTCCATAAAAAAAATTAAAATAAAAATTTTCAAAATTCACCCATTTTGCCCCATCACCCAAATTTTGGAAAATTAAAAGTTGTTCAATGTGGATAAATGATACATCGTTTTAAAGGTCTTGATTACTGGAACAAAAATTGTAGTATTGTAAACTTCGATTCAAGTAACACTAACTAAGATATTTTAATTTTTCTGTTTTTGTCTTTATCAAAACTCAACCACTCTCACTTTTCTTTCCAGTTTTTTTAAAATATCTTAGTTAGTGTTACTTGAATCGAAGTTTACAATACTACAATTTTTGTTCCAGTAATCAAGACCTTTAAAACGATGTATCATTTATCCACATTGAACAACTTTTAATTTTTCCAAAATTTGGGTGATGGGGCAAAATGGGTAAATTTTGAAAATTTTTATTTTAATTTTTTTTATGGAAAATTTGTTTCAGGGGACAATTAAACAAATTTATGAAGAATACTTTTTTTCCGAAAAGTCAAATTAAGCCTACTTTACTCTTCGTCCATTTTTCAAAAATTGCAGTTTTTGGGTCCACCCTTAAAAATAAAAAAATACAAATATGATAAATCTTAGTTTAAAGACATGCAGAAGCTTTTATAAAGAGTGACTTTTTTTCGAAAAATGAAATTTTTTTTCATTTACACGTATCGTTAAGTCCATCCGGGGACACCCTGTATATATTTATCTTTATCTATATATATATATATATATATTATATATATATATATATATATATATATATATATATAACTATATATGGTTGTATATGTACATATGTATAAATAATAATAATATATATATATATATATATATATATATATATATATATATATATATATATATACATATATATATATATTATATATATACTTTAATAGATATATACATATATATATATATATATATATATATATATATATATATATATATATATAATATATATATATATATATATATATATATATATATATATATATACAGGGTGGTCCAGCTAAGAAGGACAAGACCTTTTTCTCGGAAACTATAACAGCTAACTGTAAAGTGATATTTTACTGCTGCGGAAATTTGTTTATTAACGACAATAAAACCAGCCAATTTTATTTCCGGAGCTATAAATTATCATTATTTATACTATTTACGTTTAGTTGCGCATTTATTAAAAAGAGTCGATTTTTTGTATGAAAATTAAATTAACTTAGTTTAAGAAATTAAAACACAAGATTAATAAATAATTATTCATACTTTTACAAAATTAAGGTAATCAATATGGGGACCTACGGCTCAATTAGGTGGCCATCAGGGTCACAGACGTGACCCCACGCGATTTTAAATAGCAAATCACACAACTAGACTGTAAAGTGATATTTCATTGCTGCGGAAATTTGGTAAAAAAATATTGTATAAATTAATTTCCAAATTTCCGCAGCAGTAAAATATTACTTTACTGTCTAGTTGTGTGATTTGCTATTTATTGGTCCTTCACCCCTAGAAACGAAGTAGTTTTCATCAAAATCAATTTTTTATTAACGATTATGAAGGATTTTACTTGGTTTTGCAAGGTACCTCTAATCTGCATTCTACGATTGACGAAAATCACATAATCGTAATTTCTCCACAACCAATGAATAAAAAAAGTGTTTTTAGGCGTTCTGGAATCCTTATACAAGCTGCAATAAGATACAAGGTATGATGACGTTGCAGTTCCATTAAATATCAACAATAGGGTGGTAAACTATAAAAAATATTCCATTTTTGGCAATTTTAAGAGATTTATTAGTAATAACTTTTGAAATTGTGAAGCAAATTTGTTAAAAATTGGACTCATTTTTGTTGCTTTTATGTTGGCTAACTGTACAAACCATAAAACTATAGCTCCCTATCTTTACTTTTCATGGTATCTTAGAAAAACCATATTTTTTTTTTTTTTGTTATGTTTAACGACTATTTTACACCTAAAACTGAGGTTGGAATTAAACTTTTGACATTCTTTTATTTAAAGCAATGTTTTCTAGTTTTAAAAAATGTCCATATAATAAATTTTATTTAAATGCAACATCATCCAAAATGGCGCCGAAGTGAACTAAATTTAAAAAAATGTTTTTCACCATAGCTCGGTTAAAAATTGTCCGATTTTGATGCGGTCTTCACTAATCTTTCTCTTTTTTTATTCTCTAAAGAACAAAAAAAAAGTTCCCATACCTAACTATAAATTAAAAAGTTAGCATTAACAACTCTATGACAGGCGCGAAAGCGCGCCCGAAAACGGATTTTTCTCGTCTGCTCACTATTCATTGAATCCAACGCACGAAACCGCATCCTTCTAGCTGTTATAGTTTCGAGATAAAGGTCTTGTTCCTTCTTAGCTGGACCACCCTGTATATAACAGGGTGTCCCGATGGACTTAACGATTACGTGTAAATGAAAAAAAATTCATTTTTCGGAAAAAAAGTCACTCTTTATAAAAGCTTCTGCATGTCTTTAAACTAAGATTTATCATATTTGTATTTTTTTATTTTTAAGGGTGGACCCAAAAACTGCAATTTGAAAATGGACGAAGAAAGTAGGCTTAATTTTGACTTTTCGGGAAAAAAAGTATTCTTCATAAATTTTGTTTAATTGTCCCCTGAGAAAATTTTCCATAAAAAAATTAAAATAAAATTTTCAAAATCACCCATTTTGCCCATCACCCAAATTTTGGAAAATTAAAAGTGTTTCAATGTGGATAAATGATACATCGTTTTAAGTCTTGATTACTGAACAAAATGTAGTATTGTAAACTTCGATTCAAGAACACTAACTAAGATATTTTTAATTTTTCTGTTTTTGTCTTTATCAAAACTCAACCACTCTCACTTTTCTTTCCAGTTTTTTTAAAATATCTTAGTTAGTGTTACTTGAATCGAAGTTTACAATACTACAATTTTTGTTCCAGTATCAAGACCTTTAAAACGATGTATCATTTATCCACATTGAACAACTTTTAATTTTTCCAAAATTTGTGGTGATGGGGCAAAATGGGTAATTTTGAAAATTTTTATTTTAATTTTTTTATGGAAAATTTGTTTCAGGGGGACAATTAAACAATTTATGAAGAATACTTTTTTCCGAAAAGTCAAAATTAAGCACTACTTTTTACTCTTNTCCGAGATAAAGGTCTTGTCCTTCTTAGCTGGACCACCCTGTATATACAGGGTGTCCCCGTGATGGATTAACGATACGTGTAAATGAAAAAAAAATTCATTTTTCGGAAAAAAGTCACTCTTTATAAAGCTTCTGCATGTCTTTAAACTAAGATTTATCTATTTGTATTTTTTTATTTTTAAGGGTGGACCCAAAACTGCAATTTTTGAAAATGGACGAAGAGTAAAGTAGCTTATTTTGACTTTTCGGAAAAAAAGTATTCTTCATAATTTGTTTAATTGTCCCCTGAGACAATTTTCCATAAAAAAAATTAAAATAAAAATTTTCAAAATTCACCCATTTTGCCCCATCACCCAAATTTTGGAAAAATTAAAAGTTGTTCAATGTGGATAAATGATACATCGTTTTAAAGGTCTTGATTACTGGAACAAAAATTGTAGTATTGTAAACTTCGATCAAGTAACACTAACTAATATTTTAATTTTTCTGTTTTTGTCTTTATCAAAACTCAACCACTCTCACTTCTTTCCAGTTTTTTTTTAAAATATCTTAGTTAGTGTTACTTGAATCGAAGTTTTACTACTACAATTTTTGTTCCAGTATCAAGACCTTTAAAACGATGTATCTTTATCCACATTGAACAACTTTTAATTTTTCCAAAATTTGGGTGTGGGGCAAAATGGGTAAATTTTTGAAAATTTTTTATTTTAATTTTTTTTATGGAAAATTTGTTTCAGGGGGACAATTAAACAAATTTATGAAGAATACTTTTTTTCCGAAAAGTCAAAATTAAGCCTACTTTACTCTTCGTCCATTTTTCAAAAATTGCAGTTTTTGGGTCCACCCTTAAAAATAAAAAATACAATATGATAAATCTTAGTTTAAAGACATGCAGAAGCTTTTATAAAGAGTGACTTTTTTTCGAAAAATGAAATTTTTTTCATTTACACGTATCGTTAAGTCCATCCGGGGACACCCTGTTATATATATATATATATATATATATATATATATATATATATATATATATATTATATTATATATATATATAATATATATATATATATTATATTTATATTATAATATATATAAAGCTCAAAATATTATATATTCTTGTTTAGTAAGTACCCCCTCCAAAAAAATTTACTCCCCCCCTTCTATGACCCCTTTCTCATAAGCTAACTTTTCATTGAAAATTACTATGTTGAAATAATTGGATTTGAGTAAAACTTATTGGCATGATATAGATTTGTATATATTTATATATAAATAATATATTTAATATTTATTTATATATCCTCTGAACTTTCAATCAGAAAAGTATTTAGTCTTTGAATTACTGCTTAAATTTATGCAGCAACTTTAGTCGCTCCCGCGTAATTAACCTTGTTGCTTGCTGTATAATCCAAGTGGTATAATCATGGTATAATCGTACTGTTTAAGTCCGCATATTTAGTTATGGACACTAATTAAAAACAACAACAACAACAGGGTTTTGAGCGTTGAGATATTAGGTAAACTAGAGAGGGCCTTACTCGTGAATTGGGAAATATTAAAAAAAATAGAACACAACAAATTTGTAGTAACCTTAACACTATTTGGTAAGAAAATTAATAAAAAAACCCGTAAAAATTACAGTAATTTTATTAATAGAACTGTTATAATAAAAAAAGTTTTTAAAAATTGACAAAGATAGATTTATTACAACTTTAACATACTATTGGAGGATGTAAAATTGGAGTTTAGAGTCCTGGACCCTTGCTGAAAGCTTAAAGGGGTATGCTCTCTATAGTGATACATCTCTATGTTTATATGTAATAATTTTGTCAGTTTTTTGTAGTTTTGTCGTTTAAAAATTCCAATATATTCATATTTTATATTTATAATGTAACAAATTTCTACCAATTTAGCGTTAGAATTATTTGATTTACCTTAACTTTATATTAAGTTTTAATTCTATTTCAAAAAGTGCTTCAAATCGAGCTTATTCGTGACAAATTAAGTTGTGTTGTCTTTAATTTTAGACTGTGCTGATTACAAAATATTGACTGTGATTTTCTTATTAGATCTTGTATTATTTGTTGTCATGTTATTTTGTAAAATGCTAGTAAATCATTTGTTATGTATTCAAACAATTGGAAGAATCTAAGTAAGCTGCTTTTGAACGTTATTTTTAGCTGTAATTTATTTACGTTATTTTATATGGTTTTATTGTGAAACAGGGTGTTTATTACAGAATGCTTTGATGATTAAACAGTTGATTTAACTTAATTGTCTATTAAGTTAGCAATGTCGATCATGGATGAAAAATGTAAATACTATGTTAACAGGTTGTTCTGTTATCATGTCTCTTGTGTTTACATTATGATTTGATTAGCATTATTTGCTCATGTATTATGTGACTTCAGCTCATAAATGAACATAATGAAGCCCTACGTTTACGTCTAACTTTGTTAATTGTTTATAATTTTTTATAATTTCTCTTACAATATGGCTATAACAGGCGTCCTGATTTCAGGGTGCCGGTCTTGATGATATTGATACGTTTGTCCCGCACAGATTTAAAACCTTGCAAAACTAAAAATTAGTACATTCACATTAGTACATTGTATTAAGTACAATATCTAATATACTAAGTACAGTTAAATATGCTGTAAGAATCATGCGGAGGGAATCCAGTATGATACGCTAGAACTAGGGAGATGGAATCTAGGTAGATCCCCCGATTCGCTATATGTACCTTTAGAGGCAATTGTATTTAACAGATAACGTTATCGTAAAACTATTATTTTTATTAAATATTATCGTTTTTCATCAAATAACTTTTGAAATATTTATTTTTTTAGTGTAATTTTATTATTATGCAAAGAAATCATAATTTAATTAAATATATTTTTTGTTTTAAACTTCCTTATAACCAAACATTAACCTTACCATAAAAGACCCGTTTTGTTCTATTAATTATAATTCTATGATATAATATTTTAATATATGGCTTATATTAATACATTATAATAATAATATAAATTTAGAATTTAAGCAACCCATAAAATCTAATAATAAACATAGTAATAAGAGATAAAGAATTTAAATATATTATTCCGTTATTAAATAATGTCCCAATAATACCTATTTTTAACTAATCTTTTTATGAATACAAAACATGCCAGCATTTTTTGTCTGTATTATTATATTGTTAAAAAGCAGCAATTCTTATAAAAAGAATTTATGTTTTCAAACACTTTTAATCATTTAAAATTATTTTCAATTTATGTGTTTGATTAGTGAACAAGTTTGTTGTCATAGATTAGAGTCAAGAAAGTGTAATCTGTATATCTAATCTTATATTTAATGTAATCTATGTACAGCTTGCAACCTGAGGTTTCCAAACTGTCTTGGAGGAACAAGTGACAGTGAAGAGCACTTGTTTTCTGGAAATATGGCTCGTGAACCAATTATTCTCAATGTTTACGATATGGTGAGCTACTTTTTATCTATTTTAATTAATATATTTTGGCTGAACTTCGGTATACGGTGCACCCTGTTATCAATACTATATATCGATATATTTTTAGTTTAGAGATGTGACGTAGGAATAGTCGATATATGCCTTTTCTTTTACGTTTATGAACATATTTTATTATTTTTTTGTTGTTTGTGTTTTTTTATTTGTTGTAAAATGGTTTATAACTATTTTCATATTTTTTTTTAATGTTTTTATAATGTTTTAACTATGTTTTCATAAGAATAATCGATGATACACCACATCTAATTTTATGTTACGCGCATTTTTGTGTTTGTTATTTTCAGGTTTTTTATTATATTTTTGTAGTTAATGTTTACATTTATTTGTTGTATGGTTTTTTTAATGTTTTAATTATAATTAATAATTTAACGACGCAGCTTATCTTTTAAGTGCTCAGTTCTCGTTTACGTGTCGCGTAACTAAAAATATATCGATATATAGTATTGATAACAGGGTGCACCGTATACCGAAGATTTACCTATATTTTTGATAATGTTACAATAGATTTACAATATGATGTCATACTTGCTAGGAATATCGTACAGTTTTACAAAATACACAACTATAAATATAGGGAACAATCGGGGAGAAAAAAAAACTAAGTGTGGTTTTTAACATCTAGGACTAACCTCATGGGTTCCCTTACATTATTTTCCCATGCTGTCGTCTGCTAAAACTGTGTGTTATATTACAGTAAAAATGTATCAGTTTATCTATTTAGTGACATGTGATTCGGTTTGTTTATAAGATTAAATTTACTTTTAAAATTTTTTAGAAATTATTTTATTCCTTAACATTGTTTTTGTTAATGGCTCTACAATACTGCCATGATTCTGCACTTTTAGATAATTAATCAAGTTAGTATCACCATTCAGACAAAACTTGATTTATATTTCTGAAAATGGTTTTAAGAGCATTTTTGCTCTTGAAGGAAAAATAATATATTTATAAAAAATACAATTATGAGGTTTATAATATTAAATTATAAACTTTTTCAATATTTTTTAATGAATATAAAATAGTCAAGAAAGTAGTATGAGAGGTTAAAAGAATAATAATTTGTTGTATGTATGATGATTCAAAATTCTCAATCTAAAATAATATTTATTTATTTATTTATTATTTATTACCTTATTAGTTAATACATACATAACTATAAATAAGTCATAAAGTTTGACAAAATTTAGACACTAAACAATTTTTGATTATTAACTTCAGAGCCCACAAAAAGGTAATCCTTGAAACAGGAGGCTCTTATATTATACAATAGATTCGGCTATTCTCGTTAATTCCTTAATTGTCTATACCTAATTCATTGAACCCATCTGAAGTGAATTTAGGTACAGTGCCTCTAGAACCAAACCAAACTCCTTTAGCAATATAATTCCTTAGATGCTCTACATTTTAAATATTGCAAATTTGTTTAACTGCGTGTTGATTTTTGGTTTTAGTTCTGGACTAATGGATTTACGACTCCTATTGGTCTAGGAGTTTACCATTCAGGAGTTGAAATATACGGACAAGGTTTGTTTACTCTTTATGGATACAATTAATAGCCATTTCTACTTGAACAAGTTAAACCATTTTACAAGTTACCACAGTTAAATCTACTTAGTCAAGAAGAGTCAAAGTTCTTCTCTTTCAACTCAAAATGAGCTGAAAGAGAAAAAAAAAGCAGTGATCCGCATTATGGGAGAATTTCCTTTGGAGTGGGTGTTTCTGTGCTTAACAACCCATTTCTTACCTAAAGTTCCGGTTTATGATTTATAACCTGAGCAGTTACTCAATTATCAAGCTCTGCTCGTAACTCATGTTGTCTGTTTTTTAAAAGAAATACGCATAATTTATCCAGTTGGTTATACAAAATTATGCCTCTAAAATTGACAGTGTGCACTATTATTTGCTCTAGTTTAAAGCTCAGTTAGTGTTTATCTTTAAAAGTTTCCCTTTAAAAAATACAGACAAAATGAGTTATGAGCAGTGCTTGATAATTGAGTAACTGCTTAGGTTATAAAGTATAAACCAGAAGCTTAAGCAAGCAATGGGTTTTTAAGCACAGAAACACACATTCCAAAGGAAATTCGTATGGCACACCAGAATTATTTTTTGTTATTAACTTATATAACGTTAAAAAAAATGGTAAAAAATTATCAATCTTGAACCCAGGTACCCAGGCTTTGAGTGCTTGTATCCACTCTGGACCATTTTAATTGAACTCACATGCCCAAAGAACATTGCAAACGACTCCCCACTTAAAATATGTAGTTTACTGGCCTAAAATGGTATTTTATGGTTTTGGAAATTGACTACCGTTTTTTTGATATTTTGGTCACTTAAAGTGGTTGTATCAACTTCGTACCAGTTTCATTTGATTCAGTGGACCTTTTTCACGGCAAAAAATCTTAACTAATTTGAGTCAAGTCCCTGGTGGACTAAATATGAACTACATTCCAGGTCTTACTGAAATCGCATTTATTTCCCTACTTGGCTTATATATTACTTTAGTCACAACAAATAATAAGAGAACAACAAATAAAATGAAACAACAAAACTGTGGCTGTGAAGTAGACCTCAGGCCTATGATGCATAATAGCTATGGGCCAAATCAGACCTCAGGCCTATGATGCATAATCGCTATGGGCCAAATCAAACCTCAGGCCTATGATGCATAATCGCTATGGGCCAAATCAAACCTCAGGCCTATGATGCATAATCGCTATGGGCCAAATCAGACCTCAGGCCTATGATGCATAATCGCTATGGCCAAATCGATCCTATGATGCACAATCGCTATGGGCCAAAGCCTGTATTTTACTTTTTTGAGCTATTCATGGACAACTGGATATTCTAAACTTTTATTTTTATATTTTAGAATATGCATATGGAGGACATCCATTTACATTTTCTGGAGTTTTCTGCATCAACCCTCGAGATGTCACCGAGCTTGGTGAGCAGTTTCAGTTTAGGTAGGCCCAGCTTATTTTTATTTTGCGTTAACTATTCAAGAAGAATCGTTAAACCACATCCTGAATGTGAATTGGTTTTGTTCAAATTTTTAGTTCCTTTGTTTTTTATGGCCATGGGTACAGTATAGAGAGCCTAAAAACTGGTTTCAAGGAAATGTAATACACCAGGGCCCCATTTCACAAAAGTGCAAGTCTTGTATACTACAAGTAAAAAGCTACACGTTTTAGTAAGAAATTTGTTTCACTAATTTGTAAGTGTAGACTAGTAATTATTAGCTATTTTCATACAATTTTATTAAAAAACACTAGTAGTTTTTTCTTAAATTTCCTAGGAAACAAGCAAAAATTACGTTTTAATTAATAAAATGAACTTGTAACTCAGTCTACCTAGGTTTGGACTTGGGCAGAAATTTTACAAGTGAATGTTACAAGTAATTGTAACATTGCTAAAAATGTTGGGGAAATTTAGTTTCTCTGACAGGGATATTTTTATTATTGACACTTCATGTCAATATAAGTAAATTACTCTCCTTCTGTCGTTCAATCTGTTCATTGTTAACTACTTAATATAATATGATCTATCTGTTAATTCCACTGTGTTATCTGTCTACTTTTCATTAAAAAATAGCAATGTCATGTTTACAAAGTGTTCAATATTTTTATTCAGAAAGAGACATATTTTTGCATTTGGCTCTTAATTAGTCTTAATTATTATCAATCAAAAATGTGCAATTGCAACATTTTATTTATATTTTTGTACACTTCTATTAAATGTTCAGAAATTAAGAAAAGATATTATTCGAATATATGTATTATATTTATTTATTTATAATAACTCATGGTGGTAGTCCAAATGTTATGTTGGGATGGTTGATGGTTTGCAGCGATAAAAACTTCAAGAACCACCGTACTACACGGTTTGTTAAGTTGGGATGAGTATAGTACAATATAATTTGGATATAACTGCTGAGTCATGTATATAACTGCTGAGTCATGTATATAACTACTGAGTCATGTATATAACTACTTAATATAACTACTGAGTCTGAGTGTATAAACTACTGTGTATATAACTACTGAGTCATGTATATAACACTGAGTCTTGTATATAACTACTGATTCATGTATGGACTGTAACTGAGTCATGTATATAACTGCTGAGTATAATATTATATACTACTGAGTCATGTATATATACTGAGTATGTATATAACTACTGTCATGTATATAACTACTTCTGATCATGTATGGCAATACTGATTAATTTATGTAACTGCTGAGCAATTATAAATGTGAGTATGTATGTTGCTGAGTCATGTATATAATGCTGTCATGTATACCTACTGAGTCATGCTGAGTCATGTATATAACTACTGATTCATGTATGGCAATACTGCTGAGTCATGTATATTACTGCTGAGTCATATATATAACTGCTGTCATGTATATACCTACTGAGTCATGTATGTAACTGCTGAGTCATGTATATTACTGCTAAGTCATGTATGTAACTGCTAAGTCATGCACATGTGGCTGGTTGTTTTTTTGCAGGCAATCTATACAGCTGGGCTGTACTGACTTCACAGAGCAGGATGTTAAGAGAATAATACAAGAGATGGGCAAGGAGTTCCGAGGGGATCAGTATCACCTCATGCATAGGAACTGCAATCATTTCTCTGAAGCCTTTACTAAGGTAGTTATGCTTTGTTTTTAATGTCACTTTATCGCAGAATGACAGAGAGACAGACAAAACTATCAGAAAAAGAAGCATTAGTGTAGTATAAAGTATTAATAAAACACCCAAGTCTTCATGTAAATTATTTATTGACAGAGCCAGATTTCAACAGCTTAGATCATCATACGTGCTGATGATGACCTAAAAAATTGCCTATTCAAATTTTCTGTTTAATTTACATCAACAGACGTTTAACTTGGTGAAGCCAGGCAACTTTAGTGTTAAAAAAGATATAATTAAAAAAACAAAGAACCATCACCTTTAAAGATTAACCTTACCTAGTCTTTAGTTCTTTTTCAATAGGAAGTCTTCATTATTTTTCCTAAAATTCAATTCTTAACAGATCAATAATCAATTTGTCAGTTATAACATTTTATTTGTATTGTATTTACTGTTCGCTGTAAAGTTGAAGTCAAAACAATATTGTCTTACGATTTCCGGCTGAACTTCGGTATACGGTGCACCCTGTTATCAATACTATATATCGATATATTTTTAGTTTAGAGATGTGACGTAGGAATAATCGATATATGCCTTTTCTTTTACGTTTATGAACATAATTTATTATTTTTTAAATGTTTTTGTTGTTGTTTGTGTTTTTTTTATTTGTTGTAAAATGGTTTATAACTATTTTCATATTTTTTTACGTTTTTATAATGTTTTAACTATGTTTTCATAAGAATAATCGATGATACACCACATCTAATTTTATGTTACGCGTATTTTTGTGTTTGTTATTTTCAGGTTTTTTATTATATTTTGTTGTTAATGTTTTCATTTATTTGTTGTATAGTTTTTTTAATGTTTTAATTATAATTAATAATTTAACGACGCTGCTTATCTTATAAGTGCTCAGTTCTCGTTTACGTGTCGCGTAACTAAAAATATATCGATATATAGTATTGATAACAGGGTGCACCGTATACCGAAGATTTACCCGATTTCCAGCAAGAAAAAAAAAACTTTGCTGAAACACCTTAGCAATAAGTGGAAAATTTTTGTTTTCGAATGTAATGGGTTTTAGATCATTAAGTTAATTATCCTATTATGTTTTTACTTTATAGTGTTTACCTATTGACCTTGTGAAGTTACACAGCCTTATTATTATTATTAGGCAAAAATTATTTTTGATTACCCAATCTATGGTCACAACTTTGATTAGAATCGCTTTAAATTTGGTGAATGTAAGAACAATAACGGGTGTCTAAGCGTGGTATCGAAAATTTGAAAAAAAATCCTCTAATAGTATATTAGATGTTAGTCTTAATAGATATTAAGACTGTGAAGAAGTTATTTTTTTTAATGTGGCGACTGTATTTAATGTCGAGCGAAGTGGGACAGGTAAAAAAATGGTCATGGGTTTTTTACCTCCCTGCTTTGGACTCAGCTGTCACCCATACAGCACTGACCATGGTCAATGCTTCTTAATTTTTATGATCCAACAAAAATCATGAATGTACTTGTCGTATTCACACGAAACTTTGTGTACTTATTTATTAGGTAATAATATACACTTGTACTAAATTTCAACTCAATTGGACCATTTCCTACAGTCTATCGTTTAGTTTAAAAATCCCCAAGGTTATAAGTATTTTGGGGATTGACCAATCAGAGAAGCCGCTGCCAACCTCTCACTTAAAAAGAGAAAAAAATCCCTACCACAATAACCGCTATAGGGAAAAAACCTTCTTCCCGGCAATCGTTCACTTTGTTTATGGTTCTTCTTTTGATTACATCGTTTTGAAAACTACTTTCAAATTTATCTTAAAAATGATATTTTAAAATAAAACTACACAAAAGAAATGTAAAAAAACATCGCCAAGAAAATACGGGTAAAATAACCTGATTTGTTTACATAGTTTTTTCCCGCTCCCTTCTTGCAGGGATTTTTTTTCTTAAGAATCAGTAGTGTCTAAACTGACCTGTCAAGATTTTTAAACTAAACGATAGACTTTTTTACATTTTTTTAAAAACTTACACGAGTCATTCAATAAAAATTGAACTAATGCTAATAATGAGATGAAACTTGGCACATATGTTAGTCTTATAAATATACACATGCGTCCAAATTTTAATCCTATCGCATTATTTTTCTGTTGATTTTTCAAAATTTTTGCTGGGTCATTATGGCGGGTTAATGACATCATAAAAAAATTATTTTCCGAATAGCACAACTACCGCGGTAGACTGATTTTTGTTGAACTCTCCAGCATAAATACACTGGGCGCTACAATGATAACAGACACACACACAAACAGACAGACAACTTTGCGGAAACCACTCAGGAGGCCTTAAAAACACCTGAAACAGATAATTCCAGTTTCATCCTGGTTCCGGATTTTTTTGCAAACACAATACTTTTCCTATATACCCACAGTATAAATGAGGAAAAGTGAAATGCCATTGTCAGTTGTGTAGCTTAATGTAAATTTTTGAGCGTAGGAATTGTAAACAACTATATAGAAAAAACAGTATAATGTATAAATATGTGCCAGTACACTTCTTCCGATCACCTTGTTGGCCAAAAGTTTCAATTCTGGCGGCGTATTTTTCAATGTCTGAATCACTATCTATGATTATTATACACTTGATGATAAATAATTACTCTCTTTCTGAAAATAACAAAACTTTGTTAACAAAAACCTTCGACTATAAAACAGTAAGAAGAAAAGGAAAGGTAGGTTATAACCTTGTACTATGCTTCTAGCGCCCACCTAGTGGACATTTGAGCAACTTCACCAGCGACATTTTCGTAGTTTTTTACAGTCGTGGACAGTGAAAAAAATATGCAACAGTCGCAGACGGTAAAAATTAAAGCGACCAGAAAAAAAATTGTTTTATTGCTCTGTTATCATTAGAAAGTATGTCTGTCTATGAACATTTTTGCTACCAGCACTTGCTTTATAATTTTAAGTCTGCACATTATAACTGGCTATAACTTTGAAGATGCTTAAATTGTGATCTTAATTAAGCACCTACAAAGTAAACTGGGCTAAAATCAGTTAAATGAAATGTAAGAATGATGTACCCTGGTTGGGGTTTTCCCAGGATTGTTTTTAGTTTCCATACTTTTCTTTCAGTTTTTCCCTACTTCTCGTAAGTATAAAAACAGTTAAATAGGGGTATTTGTCAAATATTAAAGCTTACACATTGAAATATATACACTTTAACATAAGAAGGGATTTTATGATGACACAGTATTGTGTGATCATACAATTTTGACAAAGATGTGTCAACGTCTCTCAATTAAATAGTTTGAGAAGATAGCTGTAAGCAGTACCTGTATGTTATGAGAAACATAGAGATATACACTAGAGGGGGCATATCCTATCTAAATACATTGAGAGGCCTGAAACATCTTTTTGGGGCTCTCAGGGGCTCTGTTTAACCTCATTGTACCTTCCTCCAAGAGTGAGTTAAGGTTATAATTCATAAATTTATTTCAATTTTCCGCGTATTTTTAAATTTTTTTAACGTATTTTTAACGTTTTGTTATATAATTTATTGTAATTTTCTACTGATTATTTAATTATATTTAAAAGCGAATTTGGTCAGGTTACTTTTTTGATGTTTCAAAATTTAACCTATAGAGCCCCTCTAGTAATAATATCTCTGTGATGAGAAACACATTTTGTAGGCTTTCTTTATGCTACCCTTCAATAATTTTGATTGGGATATATTTTTCTTTAATTTTATTTAATTTTTTGGAAGCTTTCCAAAAAACTTCCAAATTTACCCAGCCTTTAAGATCTTTTACAAGTAGCCAGCATCATTATCAGTCTGAAGGAGAGGTAGTGGGCGATTTTTATGTCCTCTTCTACAAGAAATGTACTTATTGAAACTAATATAAATTTTTTTATATAATATATATGAAATTCATATATATCCCTCTACTCCCCCATTCACTTCCGTCACTTGAACAACCTTATATACTTAATTTTGTTTTAGGCGAGGTAGAATTATCCACGGCCTCGTAGATTCCTTGTCAAAAACCGTACATTGGATCACCAACAAACCTTTCCTTATCATTCTTACTTAGGGGATTTTTTAGGAGTTGCATTAGTTTTTTCAAATTGTTTAGTTATTAGCCGGTGATAAATGAAGCTTATTTTAAGTAAGGTGTTAAATAAGCTATTAAGTTTAAGTTTTATGTATGTATTATTAAAGTTACATTAGTTATGTACGAAGTTAAATTGAAAATAAATCGTTGAATGCATGCAAATAATCCTTGAAATTAACCACAAGGGCGTGGCTGAAATAAACCATAAATTTGAAGTTGAGTGAAAAAACTGAGGTTTTTGTAATAGTGGAATTAGGGTGGTTGGCGGGTCGAGAGCAGGGAATATTTTGAGGGAAATTTCCCTACAGCGAGAGAGGTAGGGATAAACAATCCTCGCTTTATTTACCCCTACTTCAATAGCGAGGGATTTTTCTAATACTGAAATCTCCCTACAGCGAGAGAGGTAGGGATATACAACCTCGATATGACGAGCTACCCCTCGGCTAACGTCGGCTACAAACTCGGCTCAGTGAAGGAGGTAGGGATAACTAACCGAGTCAAAATACTGAGACAATTACAATAAACCTTAATATATTATTGATAGACAGACAAATAAAATTAAAATCAAACCATTAAATTTATATAAATCTCGATTAAGAAATAAGCATTTTAAAATGATAAAAGTAAATAAAGATTATCAATAATTCAATTATAACCCTCCTACTTCATTTCGTGCCTGAGGATCAAATAAAATGAACTGTAAAAATATTAGTAATGCGGAAACAAAATAACCTTAAAATAATATTATCCTCAATTAAAATAATCACTACGCATATTCAATTAACTCATAAAATTTGGTTAATTAAATTAAAACTTTCATAATCCATTTTCTATCAAATAAATCGAACTATAAAATATTAATCATGTACAAACAAATAAACTCAAAATTAACCAATTAGACTAATTGTTCATCAATTAAAATAATAACTACAATATTCAAATTAACTCATATAATTATGTTAATTAAATTATAACTTTCATAATTCATTTTATACCAAAGAATCCAATAAATCGAACTATAAAATATTAATCATGTACAAACAAATAAACTCAAAATTAACCAATTAGACTAATTGTTCATCAATTAAAATAATAACTACGCATATTCAAATTAACTCATATAATTATGTTAATTAAATTATAACTTTCATAATTCATTTTATACCAAAGAATCCAATAAATCGAACTATAAAATATTAATCATGTACAAACAAATAAACTCAAAATTAACCAATTAGACTAATTGTTCATCAATTAAAATAATAACTACAATATTCAAATTAACTCATATAATTATGTTACTTAAATTGTAAAGTTCATGCTGAAGTAAAGTAGCTTAGCTCAGTTCTTATATCCCTTAAAAACATTAACTTATTTAATTTAAAATACCTGACACTAGGGTTCGGTCCACTGCCAATAAGGCCAGCACAGGTACCATGAGAAACTTCATAGTTCACTACACTGATTCTATTCACTAGTTACGTAATTAGACGTAAACAAATCTATGAATTCCACCACTGACTCTAAGTACTTTTCCTCTATCTCATTACTCTTCCACTCTCTGGACAGCTCTGGCTCTTCTACCTCCCCCTCCTTCCAAGGGTCACTGTCTCCCCCTTACTTGCTGTTCTATTTCTCACGGTATACAGCTGAGCATGCATAAATGTGCATAACTCACAGCGTAACTTATAATATCTCTTTATAATATTTACAAAAATATATTACCTAGATAAGTACTCAATCAACTTACTTTAAGTATACTTACTTAATCGATTTGCCCCCATCACATTTTAAAGGGCTATTTGTTTACTTTAGTTCTTTGAAAAAACTAACGCAACTCCAAAAAAATCCCCTAAGTAACAATGATAAGGAAAGGTTTGTTGGTGATCCAATGTACGGTTTTTGACAAAGAATCCATTAGGTCGTGGATATTTCAAATGCACCTTATCATTTTGTATTTATCTATTTTTTATCATTTTTTATTTATCTGTTTTTTATCATTTTGTATTTATCTGTTTTTTATCATTTTGTATTTATCTATTTTAATTTATTTTTTGTATTGTAAGTTGTATTTACTCAGAAGTTTATTATTATTTAAAAAAAAGCTAGAAGCTTGTGCTAGGAATACATAAATAATGTAGAAATATATTGTGTTGTCTGTTTAGATACTATGTGGAGAAGAAATACCGTCGTGGGTAAACAGACTGGCTTATTTCAGCACGTGTGTTCCGTTCCTTCAGAAATGTCTTCCTAAGGAGTGGCTGACGCCTAATGCTCTACAGCACTCTATCTCACAACAGCAGAAAGAATCCTCTCCCGACACCTTCCCTTTCTAACACTCTTCATACCGATACAAATGAAACTCTTACAACAAAATCTTGTACACAGTCATTTGAAAACTTTGTCGTGTATCACCTGTGATAAATTTAAAAAAAAACTTTAAAAGAAATCTTACATTTAAAAAAAATAGTACAAGTTATTTGAAAAAACTATATATAGTATATTTACATTTATTCATTAAGTTTATTTTTAAATTTGAGTTAATTTGAATTAGTTTAATTTGTTTCAGTATTACAAGGAACAAACTAAAAACTTATACACTGTACAGTTTTGCTAAAGCAGAAGAGTTAGCGAATTCTTTCCGTTTAAGAAACATTAAAGTTGCTGCAAATATTATGAATGTGATGTGATTTGAATATGGCAAAGTATAAGAGTTATAGGATTTTTATATGAGATGAGGTATGAAGTATTCAATGCTTTAGAATTATGACAAAAGCTGGTTTCAAGTTAATACAATTGTGATGATGTATCTAGAGCTAATGTAACACTCATTATCTCGTGTTACTTTAGCAGGATATCATGTTGAGTATGAAAGTAATTTCATTATTATAACAAACATTGTTACTGTAACTATTTAACTCTAGGCAAAGGTTTGATACAAATTTTATGCTAATTTTGTTACTAAAACTAGTGCCAGCTTTTGTTTCATTTTCTACATGCTTTTTAGACTTAATTTTATATTTTGTCTCCTTTTAATTTTTATAATCTTAGTCAATTTCCTCTAGAAAATTATAATATTTAAATTTTATTATATTTTAAATTAACTTTGTTCAATTGAAAGTGTATGAATTTTTAACGGTTCTAAGAAGTAATTAGGGGCAGAGATAGTTATTATGTGATTTATGCTTATCTATATGTTTTAAAAAATATAAGACAAGCTGGTTTATCCATCAAGATAAACCAGATGGATACTAGAGAGGTCATATTGATGTCGTTAGTGATGATTGGTTGTTTAACATTTACAATTATATGAAAAACAAATCATGGTTTTTGACGAATATATTTGGAAATTCTGTAATAATGCGGAAGTATACCTTTTACTAAGACCAGTCATATTTTTCTATTGTAATAAATTCTTTTTATGTTCATCCTACAACAAAATACATGTTTGTCTTTGTTTCCTTATTCAAGAGGAACTTGCATCGAGCTAGTTTTAAATTATATTTCCTTCATTTAATTTATTTTATGTTTAAGCCAAACTATACATTCATTATTATGTTGTTAATTTTAGTGTTTGGTTAGAATTTAGTTAAGTTATCACACTTATTATTGTAAATAATTTGAAGCTCAAAAAATGTTCACATTTTCTTTTTTAATTTCAAGTAACAATTTTAAGTAATTTCTTTACCTACCGATAAAAAGAATGCCATCAATAATAAGTATTATTATTTATTTTAATATTTTTTAATAAAATTTAAGTTATAGGCTAGTATTAGACAAAGAACAGCTGGTTTGGTTTATTTGTTATTTACTTTTATTTTTAATAATAACAAACCTAGTCTTTTAGAACCATAGAGATAATATTACTAGAGGGGCCCTATTTTTTATTATTTCTAGAGGGGCCCTATTTTTTGAATTTTGAAACATAGAAAAAATAACCTGACTACCTTCGACTTTCAATATAATCAAATAAACAGAACAAAATTACAGTAACCTATATTAAAGAACGTTTAAAGTATACAGATAATGTGTTGAAAGACAAAAACAATTTATTTATTATCTCCTTAACTCACTCTTGAAGGAGGTTTTAATTAGGTTACACAGAGTCCCGAAAATATGTTTCAGGCCTCTCAATGTATTGAGATAGACTATGCTCCCTCTAGTAATATATCTTTATGACATGAACATTTTAGTCTGGGAGCCCTGCAGATATTATTCATATCGTACGATTCATGAACCATTGGATCATAGGATTTACAAGACCATAGAGTAGATTAATAAAACTACCGGTCTGGTGTTTTACTCCAGGGCTGGACAATATGCCGACTCAGCAAATTTATAAAAATATTACCACTATTTTAAAAAAGTCGTAGTACTCGAGGAATCAAACATTTTAGTGCTGGTTAGTTTTAACCTACATCGCTCTGTATTCAAGAAATAAAGGCTTGAAAATTTAAAAAAAAATATAATGAGTGAAAGTGAGTGGGAGATAGTTGAGAGAAAGAGGGTTGATAATATTTCGATGGGATGTATCTTAAAAATGAAACAAAGTTAGTAAAAAAAATTACAAAACAAATAACAAAAACAAAAAATTACCTGCACTAAAAATCTTAATAAAATAAACAAAGCAAAAACCAAATTCAATCCGACCAATTTTCTTAATCTTAACAAAATATAACAATTTTAAAATTTTATTAAGTCAGCAAATTGTCCAACCCCTGAGTAAACACCAGACCAGTGGTTTTCTTTCTCTACTCCAGGGGTCTCCAAACTTTTTTGTTTGAGAACCCCTTAAAGTAGACCAAATACATTTGCGCACCCTCTCCCTCGCAAGCTTTTTGTTATGATTTTTAAATATTTTCATTTTATGGAAAACTATTTAACACTCAAATATATCAATCGAAGAATCAGCTACCGTCGATACTTGCTGTTGGATATAAATATCCCTGGACCGGTTTCGGCATAACGCCATCATCAGCAGGTGGGGCAACACTCGAGCTCTCAACTAATAAAGTTAAATCAGTGATTAACTTCTAGTCTCAATGAGCACGACGAGCCTTCTGAAGATAAGGAAGGGAGTAGGAGAGGGTTTATATACATATATCGTTTATATATCATCGTCGTGCTTATTGAGACTAGAAGTAATTCACTGATTAGTGACTCAACTTTATTAGTTGAGAGCTCGAGTGTTGCCCCACTTGCTGAAGATGGCGTTAAGCCGAAACAGGTCCAAAGATATTCATATCCAACATCAAGTATCGACGTTAGCTGATTCTTCTATTGCTTCTTCAACTTGCGGTAAATACAACCTTTTTAATCTCAAATATATCAATAATATTTTTTCTTAGAACTAAACAAAATGTTAGTAACCACTTAAAAGTAGATTTAAAAGTAAACCTTAAAGAAATAATCAACTGCACGACAGTAAAATGAAGACTAAATCGATATCAAAGTAAAGTATCAGTTATCAAAATTGAGTTAGATATGTTTGGTGATAAGAATTAAAGAAGTAACAAAAGACGGCAGTTATAGGTAACAAACTTATTAGTTTGAACATTATTTATCTTTGATTGCCTTCTTTTATTCCTTTATACACATTTTTTTAAAATAATTTTTATTATTTTATTTATATTAATATTTGTTAATATATTTTTACCCCCTGTTAGGGTCTTGCTTACCCCAGTTTGGAGACCTCTGCTCTACTCTATGGTCCTGTAATAACTTTTACCAAATGGTTCATAAATGTATGAACCATTGGTGTGACATTCATAAATGTCACACCGGGGCTCCTGGAACTATTTGACTAATTAATATGTCATTTATATTACACTGATTCAATGTTAACATGTGTTAAGTCCTTTTCAAGTGTAAGTCAAGTCTACAAATGGGAGGGATTTATGAAAAGTATGTTTAAACCATACTTAAAAATAGTATTATGTTTAAACCAGGGTGGTGGAGTCCTGAATTGACGACTCTGATATTTTCTGTCTTTTGAGTCTGATATTTTCTTTCTGCCGTCATTGACTCATTGTCGACTCCTAATTTTTTTTATTACAATTAAACTAATCAATTATATAAAAACTATAATAATACTATTATTATGTTGTATAATATATGTTATTTATTTTCTTACTTAATTTATTACGATAACCTGATTTTAGCAAATTTTCATTAGAAAATGGCACTTATCAGGTTGTTTAGATGAAAAAAAATCCTTTAATACTTAGAGAGTATTAAAGTAACTATTCTTTAAGGAGTATGAGTCAGCAAAAAAATGCTGACTTAACTCTGATTCCTTCAAAAATGTTGACTACTACGCCTCAGCCCTGGTTTGAACAATGTTGAGTTTACACACTTAGTTTACATTAGGAAGTCTTTTGACATTTGGTTAAATAAATAAAATGTGTTCTTGTCTTTTTAGATTTTTTATTATTTTTAATCTCATTTTTAAAATGAACAAATTGGTTTAGGAGGGAGGGTCTGTCTGAGGTCCTAGCGAATGTAATACATGTTAACAAGAGAAGGAATTGAAAAATTAATAAGCATGACTAATTAAATCGAAATGAGTAGGGAAAGCCCCTCCCTCTCATATTTCCTGTTTTAGGTTTTCCAGCGATTGTTTTAAGGCCTAATAATACTAAGTTATATATTTGCCAATTTTCAATTGTGTTAGTTGGACAGAAGGAGATGGGAGGAGTGGGATCGATTCCACTTAGGCTCCTGGTTTTCAAAGTACATGTTTAATATAAATTTATCTGTGTGTGTGTGTGTGAGAGAGAGAAGTTTCTATTGAAAACATAAATAAACAATATTAGATGGTTCACTCCCTAGTGTTTTAGTAACTCATAATTGACAAATTTGTGTTTATGTTTTTAGTTTGGAGCCTCATCACTGAAATTTTCAGGAGTGATGAGATAAACTTGGGGGTCCCATCACACGGGCCAATATTCTCTTCAAAAATTATAATTTTTCTTTTTGATCCAATAAATACTGAAACGATATTAAACTAAATATAAATACCTGAGTAAATATATCGGCAATTATTTACGATCGATACGATTTCGTAAAAAGGAGGCCTTTCCGATGTCCGAGAATTATATGCGTCCGCGATGGTATCCGGGATCAATCTGTTCTATAGATTCATTGAACATTGTTGTTTTTCTTATCAACACAACTCGGACTTGCGCACAATAATATAAGAGCTATGTACGTAGTGCTACAATACTGAGATGTGGAATAAGCTTATAAATAAATAAAGTTTATAATTAAGATATAATTAATAAAGATTTATTATTATAAAATAACAAAGCCAGCTTTCAACCTGAACGGTCATCATCAGTGCATGTGGGATGAGTCTAGATTACTTTTTAGCCGGTTTACTTTATTTATTTATTCTTTTTGAGGGTTATTTATTTTTTTTTGACTTTTTTATCTAAATATAACATCTCGATTTGGTGCAAGAGTTTAAGTCGCAGAAACTTTATAAATAAAACTCTTAACATTAGAGGTTCGAATCCAAGTTGAGGTGGTGTAGTGTTTATAAGAATGAGAAATACATTTTTCTCTTTTTTTCTTATTATTTAATTATTAAAGAGCTTTTGGGTGATCAATCATCTAATGTCTTCATTTTAATGCTGAATAGCATATGGTAAAAAACCTTAACAGCTCGTTGTTTGATAAATAAAAAATATCTGATAGTTTCATGCTTCCACCACTAGAGTGCACTACTTGTTCCTCTTCCATCCTGTTAATTATTTTTTTTTTATAATTGTTTAAATAAACCATCTATATTAATATTGCTTATCTATGAATAAGGACAAAGACCTCTCTCACATCAAAGACCTCAAAGTACATTTTGTCTCAACCTCAGGTTGAGACAAAATATAAAGTCGATGGACACCGTGTAACCTATTGTTTATGGAAAGTGTTTTCTCTGACTTACTTCTCTATTGTCAAAACACAGCCATTAGTTCTGCTTCAAACTCTAACTTACCATTGGAATAACTCTTTTAAAGAATTATTAACAAAAGAGTATCCATATTGTGTCAAAATATAATAATCAATTATTATATTTAATTATATTTAATATTTAATTTATTCATAACCAAATATTTTATGTCTGGGGGTACCTTAAGACCTCAAACCAAAAGTTATCGTTTCCATTTGATAATTTACTAACTAAATACACTGCATTGAATTCATTAATTAAAACATATCTTCAAAAATATTATTTAGACCTTTAAAATGATTTAGATCCAATATGTTACCAGTACTTTTTACTTTGTGGGTATTTCATTTGTTCCTTTACTTTTTATTTCTCCTTCTAGCGAATTTCCTTTGGAAAAAATTTGCTAATGGGATATTTTCATAACATGAACAACTGCTACTTTTAATTCTGGTGCTTCCTAAACCAGCTCTTTATTATTTTTTATACATACTGAACAGATTGCTCTTTGTTTAGTGTTTACAGATTCTGAACATATTGCTCTTTGTTTAGTTATGATCAAAGAGACTAAAACTATTAGAAGGAGGATACAACAGCTCTTATCATTCCTTGGGTAGCTAGGTGCCGTAACGGTACATTGGTGAAGTCATTTTTTGTATTTTTCCTAATAATTACAATTTCACGTAAATATTACATTATTTTTCGACTATTTGTTTTTAATCAAGTAAAATGAATTTAATAATTTAACTATTATGTATTGCATGTATTCTTTAATTGTTAGATTTGAATAAAGTGGTTTAATGTGGCATCACTGAAAAATGTCCGCCGTTAGTAGAGTGCTTGCTACAAGAGGAGTTGTAGAGGGGTAGTATCTAGTCTCTCTTGGGAGACTATAGTAGGGATGAAAACTGTCTTACTTCCAGACCCTTATCACTGTGTTAATCGGGTTCTGTACTCCCTCTAATAGTTTTAGTCTCTTTGGTTATGATACATTGCTCTTTGTTATGATACACTCTGAAACATTGCTCTTAGTTTGATACAACTGAAACATTGCTCTTTGTTTAGTTTTGATACACTCTGAAAACATTGCTCTTTGTTTAGTTTAGATACATCCTGAACAGACTGCTCTTTGTTTAGTTTACATCATGAACAGACTGCTCTTTGTTTAGTTTAGATACATCCTGAACAGATTGCTCTTTGTTTAGTTACGATACATCCTAAACAGATTGCACTTTACATACATTCTGAGCACATTGCTCTTTGTTCATGAACATATTGCTTGCTCTTTGTTTAGCTTTAGTGTATCCTGAACAAAATAATATTTCTTTAGCTTTCAATATATTTAAAAATCAATGCTCTGTGTTTAGCTTTCGCATATTCGAAAGGACTGATTTTTACCGTTAATTTATCCTGAACAAATAGGCTTCAGTTTAGTTTTGACTATCCTTTACTAACTTTTTGTACAACTTTAAAATATTTGGGGCAATCTGCTCTTTATTTACATCCTGAACAAAAATCCATTCTTTTAACTTTGCACAAATTGCTCTCTGTTTAGATTTAATATATTCTACTATTTGTATAGCTCTGCTATATCCTGAACAAACTGCTGTATATATAGCTTGGATCTATCCTGTACAACCTGCTGCCCGTTTAGCTTTGATAAGTTCTAAACAAACTGCTGTCGGTTAAGCTTTATTTTGTACATGTTTCAATTTCATTTGTTTAAAATTCATTATATTTTAATGAAAAAATGTGCTATTTAGGTAATATTTATAATAATACATAAACTATTATATAATATATGCATTATAATATAATTAATTATTAAAATATTGCTATTGTTGCATTTAATAAAAGTTATTACTATGATAAATAAAAAAATATATAAGAAATGATGCCATCTAATTTATAATTATGTATATGTTAATAAATATTTTTAAGTATTAATTGTTAGAAGTATTATTGATCTGTGAATTATTTAACCAGTGTTTATAATTTATTTTATTTTTTAGAAGCTTATTTTACAGCAACCCTGTTTCAGACGAATTGGGGTTGAACCACCAAGATTTAGAAAGCAGTGCTCTCATTATATTAAAACACCAACTAAAATTGTTAACTGATCAATAGGAATGCTTCTTATTTACCCCCTATAATATTTGCAACCAAACCCTCTCGTGTGGCGTTTCCTATGATAATTGATTTTATTACTTTACAAAATCATTTTTGTAAAGTAAAGCGAGAGTTCCGTGTTATTGATATTTTTTAATTTCAGACTTTGAAGAAAAACTGACCGATATTATAATTTGTACTGTGTAACATTCAAATAAGAAAAGTAGTACATAACTATATACATATATATATAATATATTATATATATATATATATATATATATATATATATATATATATATAACCAGAAGTTTTTAAGGCACCATGAGTGGTTTTTGCACTTGAGTCACAAGTTGTGTGTCTGTTTGCGAGTGTGGTGTGTATGTGTGTGTCTGTTTATCATCGTAGCGCCCAGTGTATTTATGCTAGAGAGTTGAAATTTTGTACAAAAATCAGTCTACTCTTACTTGTTCTATTCGGAAAATTTTTTTTAACCCGCAATAATGACTCAGCAAAATTTTTGACAGATTATAAAACGCGGAAAAATGATGCAATCGGATTGAGATTTGGCTCGCATGTGACTATGTATAAGACTAACATATGTGCCAAGTTTTATCTCACTATCAGTATTAGTTCAATTTTTATTGAATGACTTGTGTATGTTTTTTAAAAAATTGGATGAGCCCTGCGAATCAGATGTAATGAGGAAAAGTTTCGAGGAACCCCGTAGCCGATTTTTCCCCTTTAGAATCCATGAGACAAGTGGGAGTTACAGATTATGGGGGATAAATGACAAGTATTGCTATTGGGCAGTTTAGAATTAAAATCTGTGTTGTTTAAAAACATGATTATTCTGCCATTATTCATCTAAATCCAGTTTTAAGTTTCAAAGACTTTCTCAGATTAAGACAAAATTTTGCACAAAAATCAAGCACCTATTGTTCATTAACCTTCTCTCTGACAAAGTTTGTCAAGTTTTGTAAAATTGGTAAAGGTGTCGTAACTTTTGTTTTGAGTTTTCTGAAGTTTGGTTTCTGCTCAATTGGTACCAACCGTTCAGAGAGGAAAGCTGAAAACAACTAGAAAACCACTTTCTTTAATTAATAAACAGTAAACTTGAAAAAATGACATTAGTTAGGTTGAGTACTGTTCTGCATTAAAGTCATGCATTGCTAGGTGTATTCTAATTATTTCATGTATTTTATTTGACCTCAAGCTATTGTATATTTTTGTATACTTATTGGCAAATAAAAATATTTTCATTTATTTTATTTTTTGGTCATTATGAGAGGGAGGGGTTGGAACGACTTTAGTGTGCATGTATACTAATTATTAAAAAATTTAAACCCGACAGTGTTGTTTTCATTATATTTAGAACTATAAATATAAATGGTAACAGACTATACTAAAGACCACAATTTGTCAGTATTATGATCAAAGTATTAAGCACTTGAAATCCCCCAGTGTAATTGAGTAAACTTGTGCTTTTCTAACTTCAGTGAGAGCTGCGGAATGATTACAATATTAACAACACCAACTTCGTCTTTCCGCCGTTAATCTGAAATGAAAAAATCTTTATTGCTCTTATTTACAATATCCGTATAGAAAGGACATTTTAAAAAAAAATGTTTTTTTTTTAATTATCTAGAGCTCATCAGTATCAACTTGTTATATGTTATTGGTACATGTGTTAGTGGAGCTACCTGACTTCTGCTGCAGTGTCTTTCAAGGTGTTTAACGTTACTATGTTAATATTGTGATTTTCTGTTTCTCGACTTGTCCACCCCTCTTGTGATGAGTTTTATGCATACATTAGCAAGTGAATATTTGTTTTGCCTTAAGATGCCTTGACACTGGTTGAATTTCATTTTTTTCACACATTAGACAATTTTTTTATGAACATTTTTTTTCACAATGAATATTTATTATTTTTTTACTCTTTTTTTATACTTTAAGTGTGTCTGTAAATAAAAACAAAACCTGGATAATAAAGGAATTATTATTTCAGTCTTAGTTTCTTTCTGATTTTTTTACCTTTTCCTTTTTTTTTTAGCTTCTTAAAGAGAAAGTATTATTGTAAAAAAATACAAATATTTTTTGTTCTACCTTTAAGCTTAGACCTGTAGACCATGTACCCTTTTGTAAGCAATTACAGTCTTTCAGTACTGTTGTACTAAACCCAATACACAGGCTATAGTGGAGACCAGTCAAAAATAAAGAGAATATAATTTTTTTGAATAAATAACTTGGCAAAAACAAATAGTTTTTTATACAAATTGTAAACGTTAGAACTAAGGCCTATACTTATTACCTCGGGTTAAAGAGAAAAAGGGCTGAACCCTGTTCCTTTTATCAACAATAATAATAAGGTCTGTATTTAGATAGGGTTTAGAAAATCTCTACTTTTCCTAAATCGTTAAACTTCCATTTTCAATAGTCATTTTGGATGTCTAAGTGACAGATTAATTTAAGATTTGATGTAAATATGTATTAGTATGAAATATACTCTGTTTGCAACATATGGCGACCGTTGGGAAAGAATTGCAACTTTCATAAAAGCTTGATAAGTGTGTGAAATTTGGGAGTTTTATGTTGGATAACAGACTGCAATATTGCCCAATAGCACCTCTTTTACATAGTTACCCACCTTCACTGGTTGGTGGGTAACAGACTACAATATTGCCCAATAGCATCTCTTTTACATAATTACCCACCTCTTTATTCTTCCTATTTTCTCTCTTCCCCATTCTATCTTCTCATCCCCATTATATCTTACACAGAACACTTGTGATTATTTTTAAGTTTTTCATTTAAGTAATTTATTAATTTAATTGATTCAATCAGGTAACAATGAAATAGTGGCTAAAGTTTTACACGTGCTAAAAGATAGATTTTGGCATTTAATGCAGCCTGTATTTTAATTACATCGGCGAGATGCGCACATGTGATTAAATGTAATTACCTGATAAAATCTAAAAATGACTAAATCAATAAATTAATTAAATGAAATATACTTATCTGCCATCATTAGCGTTCTCTGGAAGTTTTAAAAGGGTTTCTATTTACTTTAGTTTCTGAATTTTGGAAATATAGAACATGCAATGGCGAACCGTTTTTGTGAAAAATACATACAGAAAACAATCAATTTTATAATAATAATAAATGTAGCTGTCATAACCAAGAATTGTCATGGTATTCATAAATTTAAATATAAAAATATAATCAGTCATCTTTGGAAAGCTATTGGGGTTAGTTCATAAGTTGTCCGCACCGGTCCGCCGCAGCGCTATTTTTAGTAGCTTGCGATAATGGAATCCAAACTTTTCCTCATTTAAGTTAACCCCCCCTGGTATATAGTAGGGTAAACATCTTGATCATGTCAAAATTATTTATCATGTTATTGTTTACTGTTTTGCGCCAAAAAATAATTATTTTTCAAATTGGGATAAAAATTAAATTCTAAAATGAACCAAAGATAAAAATCACAATATAGTGTTTTATTTTATTTTTTGTTAATTATTGTAAAAGATTAGACTAAAATGCAGACGACACTTAGACAAATTAATCACTATAATAAATTTAACAAAAAATACATAGACATGACAATTAATGACAAGAATTGTCACATAGTTTCTCCCCGAAGAACGACGACTTTGTTTAAGGGTCTTCTAAAGGTGGCTCCGCTGGTTGTTTTAATATCTACCACCCGAATTTGACCGTCACTGCCTGGATATACTGCGACTATCTTCCCTATAGGCCATTTATTGGCCAACTCTTCCACTTCTGGAGGCACTTGACGAAGGTGCCACTTCTGTTTTTTTATTAATGTGGGAATGTATTCCTTTAACCACCGCGCCCAGAAGTTGTCTAAAATCGTTTTTATCTTACGACATCGTATTTTCGGCAATTCGTTGTCGTCTATCTTTCGCCCAAATGCTTCCTTTAAAAAATCGTTAGGCGTTAAGGGAAAATTGTCATCTAGGTCCGCTGGTATGTGGGTCAATGGTCGGCTGTTTAATATATCTTCAATACGAACTAATAGTGTTCTGAACTCTTCGTCTTTGAGAGCGTTCCCGGTGAGCACCACATTTAAAGCTGTTTTCACGGACCGTATTAGTCGTTCCCAGCTGCCTCCCATGTGGGGTGCCCGAGGGGCCGTAAATGACCATTTGATCCCGTTTAAGTTGTTCAGTTCTTCTTTAATCTTGACATGGTCTAAACACTTTATACAGGTGCGTAGCTCTCGCTCAGCTGCTTTAAAGTTGGTCCCATTATCAGATAAAATTTCGTAGGGGCAAGGTCTTCTACTTATGAATCTCTGAATAGCCATGATGCAGCTTTCGGTGTTGAGTGAATGGGCCACCTCTAGATGCACTGCTCGAATTGATAGACATGTGAATAGCACTCCCCATCTTTTTTCATGTCTTCGGCCTACAGTAACCTCGATGGGTCCAAAATAATCGATGCCGGTGTAGTAAAAGGCGTGAGGAGGTTTTTTCACTCGTGTAATATGTAGAGGAGCCATTTCCGGTTGTTTAGGCATTCTAAATTTTAACTAACACAACGCGCAAACCGTCTTTACTTTCTTAACTGCAGCCCTCATACGTAAAATCCAAAAACGTCTACGCAGTACCGCCATCACCGTTTCAAGCCCCTGGTGGAAGCATTTTTGATGGTATTTTCGTATAATGAGCCAAACAGTAAAATTTTTCCCGTCTAAAATGATCGGATGCTTTTCGTCATAGCTTAGGTCTGGCGCTGACATAAGTCTACCTCTACACCTCAATACTCCTTCCGCATCTAAAAATGGAGTTAATTGACGTAAGCAGCTAGATGAAGGTATTGTTTTATTTTGTCTTAACAACTTTACCTCTTCTTCAAACATTTTCTCTTGCAATTGTCGAAAGATATAATTTTCTGAGTTTTTGCGTTCGTCTGGACTAAGACACGGTACTTGATCTGCTTTCTTTAGAGGTTTTCTATTTTCAGGAGATGATATTCGGGCTTTTAGTATTTTGAATATATCGAGTTACCCAAGCGCAGACTCCTACAAGCTTTGCCATGAATCATAATATTCCAACCGAATAATTTCAACGTCTTGATCTTGATGTAAGCCTACAAAATTCTTCTTATTCTTTCTTCTAAACCTTCTCCGGTCGTCATGATAGGCTGCGTCGACCAATCTGACTTGTCAAGTTGGAGAAATTTGGGACCATTAAGCCAAAGGTCCGACAGATCTTTTGAGAATTTAGGTTTACTCCTTGTTGCAAGATCTGCGACATTGTCTTTTGTGGAAATCCATCGCCAATCCTCCTTACGAGTCAGTTCTTGAATTTCCCCTATTCGATGTGCTACATATTGTTTATAGTTGTTAGGATCACTATTTATCCAATAAAGGACCGTTTGGGAATCTGACCAAAACGTCTTGCTTGTTATCTGTAATTCGAGGTCTTCAGTGACGGTTTTAGCTAATCTGCTTCCCATTAGCGCAGCTTGAAGTTCCATTCTGGGGATGGTTATAGGTTTGAGAGGCGCTACTTTCGCACGAGCCATTACTAAAACTGTGACTATTTCATTTGACGTCTCGATTCTTAAATATGTGGCTGCTGCAAAAGCTTTTGCTACCGTCTACGAATGTGTGTAATTCAATATTTATAGTCTTAGAAATATTAGAGATGTAGCACCTGGACACTGTTAAGGATCTAAGCGTTTGTAACTCGTCCAACCAACTTAGCCATTTATTGCTTAGCTTTACAGAAACACAGTCATCCCAATCAATTTTTGATCGCCAAACGTCTTGAACGAGCAGTCTCCCTTTTATGGTAAACGGTGTGATAAGGCCGAGGGGATCGAAAATTGAGGGCGGGACCTCTTTGGTCTGAGTTGGTCCAAAAGCTGGTTCCTGAAGGCCGTCATAATTTGGCTTATCTGTATTATCAGAAAACAACCATCTTTGGACTTTGTCGATACTCAACTCAGACCTCAAGCTTCCTCGACTAGAAGCTCCAGAGGTCGATGCCGCTTCAAGAGCTACTCTAGCTTCCAACAACGTTTTTTGACGTTCTAATTCTTTGGTCTCGAACTCCCTTTCTAATTTAGCGGTTTCTTCCAAATGCTTAATTTTTAATTCTAATTTACGTCTAAGAGACAAACTCTTTGATAATTTTGAATTTACGGAAAACATGTTTGTACTAGGACTATGATGACTAGTAGGATTATTAATAATGGTTTGATCGGTAAGGGTTTGGCTAATATCAATTTCGGATAAATTTGGATTATTATGGATTTGTTCAGAAAGTGGGTTTTGAGGTTGGACTATTGCTGATGTTTGAGAACCAGGTACATTTTGGTTGTCAATACGAGTTATGGCAGTTAAAGATCTCCCTACCCCAGGTCTCGTTTGATTGGCGTAACCAGCAGTAGTCTGGGGTCTTTCGCTAGTGTTACCTTTCCTTGGTAAAATACCAGTTTGAGTCGTATCTTTCTGGCGGGACTCCTATGTTCGATCTTGAACTCCGTCTTCTAATTTTATTCGTCATTGAAAATGTTCTATAAAGTCGGTTTCGGCACCACTTTGTAAAAGATTTAGACTAAAATGCAGACGACACTTAGACAAATTAATCACTATAATAAATTTAACAAAAAATACATAGACATGACAATTAATGACAAGAATTGTCACAATTATATTTACTGTTGAATAACTTTAGTTTGCACAAAGTCTCAAAATTACTCTTTTTTGCATTGAATTGTTTAAATTAGTTGTAACAAGTATTAAAGTTAACTGATAAGATGATATTTTCTAACCTTTGTGTTTTATTTTATTTTTGTTATGAAGTGTTACTTTTTATTTAATATTATAAAACTAATATTTTAATCACAGTTTAATATAAAACTGTGTTTCATATTTATATCAGTAAATACCAGCTAATAACAAATCCAAGTCTGTAGTGATAAAAGCCTGAGTCTGTATTTAAAATCCTGGAATAATTGAAGTATTAAACTATGGAATATTGACCATTTTCATAGCACCAATGATTGTTGTATTAATTTTTAACTCATTTATCACAAATTAAGTAACAATAAAAATTTCCATTGGCTCCTATGCTAATCCTATGATAATTTTTTCCTTGTCCTTTCGTTTTCCCTCTATAAGTATTACCAACCTTACAACTATCTCTAAACGAAGAGAGTTCAAAGTAGTTAGGATGAGCTTAGTAAATTCATTATGACGAGGAAAAGTTCTGAGGTACCCTGGACCCGATTAGTCTCTTTTTAGAGTCTATAGTTGCTGAAATGTGAACGTTTAATGAAAGCCTCATCGCAACGCTTCTCCTCCTGTTGTAAAAGACAACAAAATAAAATAGCATATCTTCATTAAAACTTAAAAATATAAAGGAAACTGTTGATTAAAATACAAATTTAGCGGTAACAATAAATTAATATAATTAATTTAATTATTACAATAATAAGGAATAATAATTAATTGGATAAAATACATTATTTCAACTCATTAATATTACATTATATTCAATGATATTACAATTTGTTTATATTTACAAACGACGCACACGTGAAGCCAATTCATTAACTAGAGATGATATATATATATATAATTCATATATTATAATATAATATATATATATATATATATATATATATAATATATATATATATATATATATATATATATATATATATATATATATATATATATATATTTTTTTTATAAAATTGAAAGGAGTTCTAAAAGTTTTATTGATAAAAGGGGGTCAATATATATTAATTTGTATGAAGAGAGAAGGTTACAGATGTGATATGATAATTTATTTGGCTGAACATACTTGATAAAATACTGGAATATATAGCCTGAACCTTCAGCTGTACATTTTAAATGGTAAAACTTATATAAATATATTTTGACGAAGAAAACAGGAATCTATTAACATACAAATCTTGAGCTAATTATTTAATATTAAAAGTATTACATATTGTTTAATATACAAGATAGGAAATTTTAGTGGCACCAATAATAAATCATTACATTGGGAAAACATGGACTCCTTGACTTAGGAAAATGCTCTTAACCATCAGAAAATTTAGTCTTGGGAGTCAAATTTAACATTAATTTTTGGTAACTATTGCCCAAATAATAATAATAAGTATTTCTTTCCATATAATAGTTTACAATTTCCACCTGGTTTATCAGGTAAGTTATACCCCTGTAAATATTTTTAAGGATGTAATGTTGGTGCTACTGATATGTTACACCTGGTTTATCAGATAAGTTATACCCCTGTAAATAATTTAAAGGCTTAATAAAAAATGTATATTATATATGTATATATATATATATATATATATATATATATATAATATATATATATATAATATTATATATATATATATATAAATTATATATATATATATGTAAATTAATAAATAAAATGCATTAATTAATATTAAACCCAAATAAATTATCATAATAAAGTCAAACCTCCCTAATTATTCTTAAAAATAATCATTATAAAATGTTTGTTACGCAATATAGTATTAATCAATTTATTTATACTAGATAATATTGTTCAGCTTATATTATAACTAATATTTTCATATTTAAAATCAAACGCTAATTTTATATTGTTCATAAGACACGCATTTATTTATCAGTTTTTTTTTTGTTTTTTTTAATATGTTCGGCACAATAATTCAGTAGATTTGTTTTCAAAATTTAAGTAAAGAAACAAACAATTCAATGGACAACTAATGAAGTTTTGGGGATTTGAACCGTGAATCTTCTGATTTAAGAATAAGAGTTCAAATCTAGAGACGGGATACTGTTTTTCTAGTTCTGTCAAAAAACAGTTATAAGCTTTAGCACACTAGTAATGCCACAAGAAGATTCCATTTCAAAATTTAATAATTCAATATAACAACTCAAAATTAGCAGAAAAATAATGAAAAAAAAACAGACTTCAATACCAGAACAGTAAAAAATAGGAATTTAAGTCTTATTTTAAATATATTGCAGCTATTAATCTGAACTGACAAAAAAAATCAGAACAATTATTTAGCTACAAATAATAATAAATATTAAAAAAACAATTTTTTTTTCTAATTCCAATTTTGCTTATTATGAAAGACACAAAGAAATTATTATTTTTTACATAATTTCGTTAATTCATATTAAATTATTGGGAAAGAATAAGTTAGCTAAAAACTGTAAAATATTTAGCTTCTATTTCCCCCAAAGAGTAAAAAATTTACAAGTAGTATAAACTTGTTCATATTAGTTATAATGACGTTATGGTTATTTGAGCCTTTGATGATTAGAAAGACATTCGTGATTATTATTTGAAAAGTGCAGAGAGAAAGTAAGTAAAGTTTGTTCTGAGCTAAAGCCTTAATCTTACAAAATTATAATAATAATATGACATAGATAAGTCAGTTGACATAGAGTATATTTATGCTTCAACTTGAACAAAAAGGTTTGAATAGAAACATTAATGTTGTCACAGTCAAAGAATTAACAATATCCTGTAGACCATCAGAATAACAATATTCTAAAGCCTATCAGAATAATTAGCTTAACACAATCATTTAAGAAATGTAACAAGTAAAATGATGTTACATCTGGGAACATATCGTCATCATTGATGACTTGACATAAAGTCATGTCCCACTCTGTTTCTCATCAGGCGTTACCAGAGCGTTAATAATACAGAATATTTATGTTAATAATAATAATAACAAAGTACACTAATGCAGTCACCACCATAACAATTTAAACTTGACGAAACTAACAGTGAAAGCCTATGAAGTTTTTTATTCAAAGGTTTGTAAAACCTTAGGAAAAAGAAACAAATAATTTCTTTGATGTTGTTGGCATGACTGGAAAACAAACTCGAGTCATTTTTCCCGCTGCACTTACATTTTTAAATAGAGGTTCACTTTCGATTAGAACTTTTTTTGCAACTTATTTCATCATAAAAAACAATACCAATAAAAAGTCCATAGATCTTAAATTTATACAAGATTACTCTGATTTTAAAAATAATAACAATAAATGTCTTAAAATAATATAAATCTTTAAACTATTCTTTTTTTTTCAATTTTTTTTCCATTAATTCTTTTTCTTCAAACATTACTTTTTTCTGTTTATTTTTGTATAAACAAAATTTATAACATTTAAGAGAGACTTTACTAAATACAATAATTATTATTATCTTTTACTTTAGTGTTATTTATTTATTCGATTATTTTATTTTAATTTAGAATTAATATTTATGAAAAAAAAACAGTATTTAATATAAATAACACACCAGTTATTTATTCGAGGAAATAACAAATAGAAACAATTAAAATAGGCTTCAGTGATAATGTGCAGGAGAAACATAAATTACTGACACCAAAATTGCAACAAATTTTCTTTAAGAAAACACAGGTTTGCTTACAATGACCTCATATTAAACATTAGCTTCATTACAGAGAAATATATTACAAGAAGGGGCATAACCAATCTCAAAACATTATGAAGCTGGAAACATCATTTAGGGCTCTCAGGGGCTCTAAGTAACCTCATTGAAACCTCTTCTAACAGTAAGTTAAGGTTATAATAAATCAATTGCCAATTTTTTAGACATTGTAGGTCCTTTGTTTTGTACTGTAAATGTTTTTTTTTACAAGTTACTGTAATTTTGTTCTCAATATTTGAATGTACCAAAAGTCATAGTTCAGGTTATTTTTTTAATGTTTTAAAATTAAACCAATAAGGCCCCTCTAGAAATAACATCTCTATGCGTGGTTATGAGAAACGTTAAAAACTAACTAAATACTAATAATGTCTTGAAGTTAACCAATGAGTTATGTAGCTGTCAGACCATTTAAATTAAAAAATACAACCTGTTGATCTTATGTTTATTTTAAGATAAATAGGTTTAACCAGTTGCTTTAGTAGTCAGTAATTTACATCAATCCAAAATATAAATACTAAAAACTAACGAATAAATAAATAAATAATAAAAAAGCAAATATACTATATCATATATTTTATCCTGAGTGCTAATTCAAATATTTTTTCAATTAATAAATTAAGTAGATAAATAAATTTCATTTCATAATAATACCTACTAAAAAATAATTTTAAAAAAATACAACAAAAAAATAAATAAACGAGACATTTTTGTTTAAACTAAACAATAAAACAAAAAATTGAACAAACTACATCAAATAATTATTTACAATTAAATTGATCAATGAAGATAATAAATAAGGGGTTTATTGATTGGAAAATGTAAATGAAAACTTATGATGCTGATTTTTTTTTTTAAAAAATGATACTACTAAATAAAATGAAAAATAAATTAAATTAGAAAAAAATAAAGTGATATAAAAATGTACACAGTAGGGTGGTGGCGAGGGACCAGTAGGGGGGGGGGAGGCACACAAGAGGTGGGGGGGACACAATATTCTAACTCACCCGGGAATAAGTTGTTTTAGACAGACCTGTTTTTTTATTTCTCCACTGCAGCTGGTCAGTTCACCTTGTTTCACATATATAAAATTATGTCTCAATTTCTAAGGGTCTTAATCTCTTTATGTTATTTAATTTTCTTTAAATAACATAAAAATATGGATGATGTGTTATTTTTAACTAGACCTGTTATCATGTTAAACATGACGTGCAAAAATTTAAGAACAAACATCAACCCCAGATATTTCAACCTAATTTAAGTGTTTGTTGTGTTTTTATTTGTTCTTTTAATGAAACAAATGATCTTACTTTATAAACAACTAAAGAGAATAGGCAATTTTCGTAAATAAGATCAAAGTTATCCTATTTACATTCTTTATAAACATATGCATAAAAATAAACGTCTCCATCTGGAACTGATAACAAGATAAAACAAATTGATAAAAGCGGAACAAGATGCTGTTTTAGAAACACCTCAAACCAGGGAGTTAGACCACTGTGTCCTCCTCCTACATCCCCTAGTCTAAAATTTTTTACATCACTGTCATTAGTATAAATTTATGACTTCAGAAATAGTTTAATTACCTTTTTTGTCTGATAACAAGGCAAATCCCTGAGCCTTTTCCAATACTATTTTGGCTTTTTACGAAATATCATTTTTCAAATTCACAAATCTTAATATTTTTTATAATACTTTGTTTTTAAAATTACAAATAGATTGCTATTAAATTCATAATTTTGGTTTCTAACAACTTAAAGTTAGATTAAGTTTCGAAATGAAAATGAAATACACAATTTATTATCTATAAGAAAAATTAAGTTAAAAGTACAACTAAATACATTTATTCCTTAATTTCGTTGAAATCTCATCTGTTGTAATTTAGTATAACAAATTTAAAATTAAAGTTTTATGTATTTCCCCAGAAAGTAAAGAAGCTCAACGTTTACTTAGCTCTACAAGTAAGGTAAGAACGGCCTAATTAATCTAAAAATAAAGGGTTTTCCAGTAAGAGAAAAGAAAAAACAAACTAAAAACCTATCTACTTGTTTACAATTATTCAACAAGCAGGTTATCTACAACAGAATCGCAGACAATTATTGATGGGTCGCAAAAAAATGATTGGTAAGAATACATTACATTTAAATAAATTTTTTTAAATATAAAGGTATTAGACCAAGAGCCCAGGGTGTTTTGTAATAAAAGTGTAATGGCTGAACCGGTCTCAATTTTTCGTACTACCTTCCTGAACAAGGATCTGCATTCTACCGACTCGTATCGGATAGGTGTCCCAGGCAGAATGCACTTTAGGGGTCAAATTTACCACCAAGTTAATAAAGTGTAATGGCTAGAAACGGGTTTAATTTTTCTAAATACCTTCTGAACAAGGATCTGCAATTCTGCCGACTCGTATTGGATGGTGTCCCAGGAGAACGCACTTTAGGGGTCAAATTACCACCCCAAGTTAATAAAAGTGTAATGGCTGGAATCGGTCTCTCAATTTTCGTAAATACCTTCCTGAACAAGGTCTGCAATTCTGCCGAATCGTATCGGATGGGTGTCCCAGGCAGAATTGAGTCGGCAGAATTGCAGATCCTTGTTCAGGAAGGTATTTACGAAAAATTGAGACCGGTTCCAGCCATTACAATTTTTATTAACAAAACACCCCTGGGCTCTTGGTCTATATACTTTTGAAAAAATTAGATAAGAAAAAAATATATTATTAACTTCCCTTTTATAATTTAATCATGTTTAAACTTGTATAAAAATTGATAAGAAATTGAAGTGGCACTCCGTTCTTTTCTCAATATAGGTTTATAAAATAGATATAAAATAAAATTAAAAAGGTTGTATTTTAAGAATTTTAAGAATTTTTCAAAAACACCAAACTGATGTATTTAAATACAACAGACAAGCTTTTCATCTATTTACACTAATTATCCACATAGTATTGCTTCATTAATTACACCAAATGTCATAGAAAAAGAAATAAAGAAGAATAACAATGCAAGCAATAGTTGAGTTGAACCAAAAACAAGCAAGTCATCGTCAGCCATTCAACTTTACTTTCTCTTAATGCTTATTATGAGTTTAAGGTAAGTATCCACTTTAAACAAGTACTTATTCTATAGTAATTTGTATTTATTGATACTTATTGTACATATTTTGTACATACTCGTACATATTTTACATACATTGTTACATGTATTTTTATTATATACTTCTATATTCTTCCTGAGCAAAATTTGCATGGATAATAGGCTAACCAGAGTAGAGGTAGGGGATGTCCTTTCTAAATACTTGTTGAAGCATTTCAATTATTCAAGAGTTTCAACGTTGAATTATGTTCTATTATTAAATGTGAATTGTAAAGTGATGTGTAAATATTGTCGTGTTACCTGTATTGCTAGCGACAAGTTTATTTTGTCATCTGGATACTTAGCTTAAAAACAGTTTTAGACAGATTCAATGGAAAAATATAAGTAGATAAAAAAAAATAATTTTACAAATGGGGGAAGGGTTCTAAGAGTCGTAGCTGGAAGAACCAGGGTCCCGTCCTGGGCTGGGAGGAGTACTTGGATTACTACTGTTATTAGAAGCAACTGAATGTCGCGAACTACCTATAACACTGCTATCCTGTAAAAACAATACATCAAAATTTTAATACGGGGATAAAATATTGGGTATGGGGTACCTCAAAACATTTCCTCATCACATCAGATTCGCTACGACCATCCTCTCATCTTCGGACTCGATTCGCTTGTCCTCAGAATACAGCAGTCGTTGAATTTATACTGCAACACATCTTCCGACTCGCTTCTCTCATTCTCAAATAGTAAATACATGTGTTTCATTATCAGCGGTGAGTCACCCGTGGTGTAGTGGTTAAGGTACGCAGCCAATACACAGATCGAATGGACTTTAGTCATGGGTTCAATCCCAGCACGGGCCTCTAGGATTTTTATGAGAGGGATAAAAATTCTGCGTACCACGTCCTTCAGAAGGGACGTAAAGCCGGTGGTCTCGAGCCTGTGTGTTGTCAGGCACTCGTTAAAGATCCCTTACCCTAAATGAAACTGGGTATAGGCAAATTTTAGGATCCTCATTGTAGATTCATTATAATACTATACTGTTTCTGCCTTGTAGTTTAAATTTAAAGTGTGTGGAGGTTTGGTTTAACAGTGAGAGTTCACCAGTTTTCACTTTACTATAATAGTCAGTGAAAATATGTATGATTGCTTGAAAAAGCATGAGAGGAACCATAGAAATTCATGGCTTCTTCTGTCTAGATTAGATGAAATATACCTACACTTGAAATTAAAAGGAGTAGAACACTATCTTAGGGAGCTGGCAAAAGGGCCTACTAACGTGGCCTACTTGCCTGGTAGTTACACTATCATTCCCCCATACTACTATTACTATTATTATCAGCGGTCACCCATCCAGGCACAGCCCAAGCTCAATGCAGCTTCTTGTAATAAAACAAAACTTAAACATTGCGTAAAGGTATACACTTGTTCCAATTTTCAACTCAATTAGATTAGATCCCAATTTTTTAAAAAATATACACAAGACATTTGATAAATATTGATCTAATGCTGATAATGAGATCAAACTTGGCACATAAGATAGTCTTATACAAATCTCAAATTATTGCAACATTTTTCCACGTTTTATGATTTTTTTACAAAAAATTTTATAATGTTTGCTGAGTCATTATAATAATAATAATAATGCCCGTTTTAGGGCCTTTCGGCCCTTCAGGGTATTCGCCCTGCGGGAACAACCTCGGGTGGGTCACATCTACTATGCTCAAAGTAAAGCTAAAGTTGGTGAAATCTTTTTACAACAAATTCTATTCATAAAAAACTAAGAGAATAGCCCGAGCTGTGAACCCCGGACCTCCAGTACCGAAGGCCAGTACTATACGATCGCGGCTACGGAGACAGATATTGCTGAGTCATTATTGAGGACTAATTAGCCATTTGGAAAAAGAATATTTTCCGGATAGCACAACCACACCAATAGATTGATTTTTGTATAAAGTCTCAACTCTCTTTGCATAAATACACTGGGAGCTATGATGATAACAGACCCACCACACAAATTAGTGAAAACCACTTAGGATGCCTTAAAAACACCTGAAATGGATAATTCAGGTGACCTCCCGGTTTCCGATTTTTTTACAAATCCAATACTTTTCCTATATACCTATAGTATAAATAAGGAGAAGTATAACAAAAAGCCTTCCGCCTTGGTGTTTCGGCCTTTACACGGCATTAGTGCCAGGGACCAACAACACCAGGGAATTTTCAAAAGTTTTAGTCAAAAAACATGTTGAAGCCGCTAAGCATCGGATTGTGATTCCCCACTATCCAGGCATCCCCACTCCCTTAGATTAAACTCAACTACGATCTAGTTTTTATCTCCTTAGTATTCTCTCGGACTTCCCCCATCTTTATTGCTTAAAAATTAAAACTATTGCTAATAAAGTTCTCTTTTCATAATTAATTTTTGTGTTCTTATTTACCATTAAACAAAACGAGATTTATTTACATTATGTTATAAATGTCAATTAATAACAACGGAACTAATGCTTATAATAAAATTTAAGTAAGTACTTTTAGTAACCACACACAGTAATGCATAAGTAAAAAATTGCTAAACATAAATAACTTACTAATTTAAAGGAAGACTCGTGATGATCTCTCTCTGGAGTTCGGGGAATAGCTGGAGGGGTCGCACTCGGTCTCCTCCCGCTACCTGTGCTACCTCGAACACCTGCACATTCAAACGTGAGCAACAATTGGTTCAACCAACTACTGAAGGGAGCACTGCCACTGAGAACCACTTATATTAAAAAACACTGAAATTTTTGCAATTTTCTAAAATTTTGAGCATGCGCAATCATATGAAGGTCTCGTTTCTGGATAGGCAGACTATGCTTTTTTCTTCATACAAGTTATACTGAAGGTATATTTTCAGAATAATTTGGTTTGAAGTAGTACAAAATGAGTCACATTTTTGCAGGTCCGGGTCTTGGACTATTAGGATTCTGATCAAAACCGTAAATGGGATGTTCATATTGGGAAGATAGGTTTTAAATTAAGCCAATATAGTTTTTATTTACAAAATTAAAGTTTATAATGTCTATCAATTATTTAAAATCAGTATATTTTGCTTTGATTTATTCAAAACTTTCATATGGTATTATATGCTTGGTATATCTTACAAAAAAAGAATAGAAACTATAGAAGACCACCTGATTAAGTTGGAGCTGTATCAAGTGAAAGATTTTTTACTTAAAGTATAATTTTTCTTTTGTAAATTTTGTGAAATTACAAAGAGCTTTTTTCTCTAATTTTTAGCAATATATTAATGACGTATGTTAATTTATTTTATGAATAATTATTGACTACGTTCACACCATGTATAATGAATTAATAAATTAAAATTAAAATATATTTTTGAGTTGATTTGACATGGAATGAGCAGTTTTATTTTTTACTATTAAGTGATTGCTATTTTTTAATTAACTTAATGGCCTGGCCCCAGTAAAATTTAAAAACAGTTATGAGAATCAACAATATAGAAAACAAACCATTATGAGAGTGGTGAGAAGACCTAGATGAGTGATGGGGAGGAGGTCTCCCACCGCTGGAAGTGCTTATTTTACTTACTGAACTGCTCGATAGCGTCTAAACAAAACACAAAACATCTCTATTAGAGTGATAACTGCAAAGTGTTATTTGTTGTTGAAATACAGGGGTTTTCACTAAACAAAATTTTATTTGCAAAGGTTTCTACCAACCTGGAGGCCACTATTAAGGCAAATATTTTAAGCCAACTAGAGGCCATCATCAAGGCAACGTTTATAAGCCAGCTAATGGTCATCATAAAGACAATGTTTTTAAGATAACTAGAGGCCATCATCAAGGCAAATATTTTAAGCCAACTAGAGGCCATTATTAAGGCAACTTTTTTAAACCATCTAGAGGCCATCATTAAGGCAAAAGTTTTTAAGCCAACTACAGGCCATCATCAAGGCAAATATTTTAAGACAACTAGAGGCCATCATCAAGGCAAATATTTTAAGCCAACTAGAGGCCATCATTAAAGCAACTTTTTTAAGCCATCTAGAGGCCATCATTAAGGCAAATATTTTAAGCCAACTAGAGGCCATCATTAAGGCAACTTTTTTAAGCCAACTAGAGGCCATCATTAAGGCCAAAGTTTTTAAGCCAACTACAGGCCATCATCAAAGTAAAGTTTTCAAACTAACTAGAGGTCATCATCAGGGCTTTGCCAATGATTTTTGTTTTGTGAAGGGATTTATTATTTATGATGAACTCAATTCATACCCATTTTGCTCATTAAGGAGATTAGATTTAGTGTAACTAAATAAGTTGCACCACAATACTAAACTCACCACAACATCACAATACTAAACTTACAGGGCACGGCACAAACTTAGTGAGTGAGCCTCTAGGTTTAGTTTTTACTAACTGTTGTCTGGGTTACTTGATGTCACTTTCTTCTGGCCTGTCAATCTAACCCCTGATTGTCAAAATTTAATATAAACACATTAGAATTAATAAATAAACTGAAGTATTGGTTTGATATAGAGAGCTCTGTTTATCGTTTCTAACAGGTATAATCAATGATCTCACCTAGTCTCTGTGATAAAACCTCGGCCACGGGTAGTGATAAATTCACAGTGCACTGAAATAATCGCTTCCTATTGATTGATGCATTCGATCATATAATGAAAGTAAGTTAATAAAACAACTTCTTATAAAATTGGTAGAGAACTTATTAAGACACAAAGTAAGAGTGTTACCCGGTGATGAGGCTGGTGATCAGCAGTTTCGACTGTAGTCGGCAGATCCAGCAACCTCTGTATCTGAATACCATCACCAGGACCCATGTGAGATATGTGATTAAAATTAGTCGGAGCTGATATCATTTTACTTCTCCTGTCTGGTCTGTAGCCTTCTCTTATACTAAACCTATAAACAACAGTAAACAAATTATAGCAGATACTTCATTATTTCTCATATACATTGTAGGTGTGTAGGAAACGTAATGAGTTTGCTGTAAAAATTCTAAACCAAATTTTACTCTAATTATCCGTTCCACAAAGTTGTCCTGAATTCTATGTTTCACAAAGTTGTCCTGAATTATCTGTTTGTGTCTGTTATTAAATTGTCTCCCAGTGTATAAATACCAGAAAGATAAAATTTGGTAAAAATCAATCTTTAGGTCTAGAAGTAGTATCAGACAAAAAACTATGTTGCCATTAACCTGCAATAATGACTCAGCAAATATTTTAATAATTTGTTGATCAGTTTGAGATTTGGCACACGAGTAATATATAAGACCAACAAATGGGCTAAGTTTCAATTTTTATCCAATGACTTCCGTGCGTTTTTTAAAAAATAGAAACATAATTTTAAAGGCGTTAAAATTTAGTACAAACATATTCCTCTACGTAATAAATAAGTATACAAAGTTTCATTCTATAAGGAAAGGGTAGCTACAGTTTTTGTTGGACCATTAAAGTTAAGCATCATTGAGCAAGGTCACCACTGGGAAATAAAAAGAATGTATTTATTGTCCAAAGACAAATTAAGCTAATGTAAAGACATGCTTATACATAACCTAAAATAGTTCCTAAAAATATACATATTGTTGTAATAAATTAAATAAAAGTAAGCGCTTCCAGCTTTAAGCAATCTGCTTATTGGAGGCATAGCACAAATAAAACATAAAAAATTATAATCTTAAAATATTGTTTAATTTAAAAATTTATTAATGTTAAAACCATGTATTGATTATGTAATGTTTTTTTTTGTTAGAAATGAAGTTATATTATTAATATTAATTGTTCATGAAAACTGTAAATTTGTTTTATAATAATTGTGTTAAGTTTTGTATTTTAATTAAATTTTTTATTGGAAATAAAAGTATTTGACAAAATATTTATTGGACTGTTAAGAATTCAATTCTAGGTTAATTAATGAAGACTTCAGTCCTATTAGAGTTTTTATTTACATAAACATTAATAACAGACGTTTCACATGGTGAAGCCAGGCATCTTCAGTGTTAAACAATAAACAAAACAAACAACCACCACCAAAAAATTTAGTAAAGCATACTAAATGCTTTACTAAATGTTTGTTATTAATGTTTATGTAAATAAAAACTCTAAAGGACTGATGTCTTCATTATTAACCTAGAATTTAAAAGTATTTGTATTATAAAAAAATTATTCACAAAAGTATCAAATAAAATTGTGTTGCAGTATAAATGTGGTGATTTTTATAATCTGAGTCCGAAGAAGTGAAGATTAGCGTAGCAAATCTGATGTGATGAGGAATAGTTCCGAGGTACCCCGTACCCGATTTATTTGTTAGGGACTAAAAACAAGAGCAAAGTATGGAAACGTACCTCCTCCTAGAAGCCGACCTGGACTCTCCGTGTACAATGACTGCGTCCCCTATATCAATGTTACTGATATGTACAATGTATAGCATGTCATTCACTATGCAACTGCTTATAGACCCCGACTTGTTGATGGGACGGGACTTCTTGATGTTTAGAGTCTGAACCCAGGTACCTGTCGGTCCTTCAAATATATCTATATGAGTATCTGAGTACACCAACAAGTGACCGTCATAGTAACCTGAAACCAAAATGTATCATTTTACTCAATTATAGATAGAGTAATAATTATAAACCATAATCACTACTGAAATAAAAACAATAATAATAATACAATGTTTATTTGAATTGAAAATGACAACAGCCATCTAATTTAAGATGCCAAGAAGGTAGATTTTACCAATAATCCTAATCAGTTCTGCTTTTCACTAAACCCTGGTGGTGATAGTAAGATATGTTATTATTATTATTATTAATGATTGGGGTTGGTGTCGAGGATAGACCCCATTTGCACTGCGACTGGAAGTCTATTGTACAATCCCCTCAATTGGTCTAGGTCAAAATAATCCTTTTCCCCAGACTAGGTCTAGGATCTTTTTGACCAGTGATTCATTGGTAGAGTCAAACTCAGTCAGAGTGCTGCTGCCAAAGTTGGAGAACCTTTGAAAGGCTAGGGCTTCACATCTCAGAAGTATGTGAGAGGCAGTTTCGGTTTCCGACTAACAAAGCCTACACACTGGGTTATCTTTAAAGATACCAATGGTATGGAGATGTTTTCGGAGGTGACAGTGACCAGTCAGTAGTCCAGTTACTGTTCTCAAGGTCCCTTCTGTTTAGACTGAGGAGGTTTTCAGTTACTTTAAGATATGTATATATAAAATATGTACACATACATCCTTGCTGACACACGTGCATACAACTGACACATTTGAAGTCTTCAGAGACAGATATGTGCAAAGGTATAAACAAAGTATGAGTCCCATTATTTGGTTCTTTCCTCTTCTTGTAAAAGGAAACAAAAGAAAAGTCATGACCACATTTATTTTCAACTCAAGCCTCTATCAGGTGTGCAGCAGTGGTTGAAAATTTAAAAAAACAGGGTATAAGGTTTTTTTTATACACTTGGCTTTCATTAGATGGTCTATTAACGTAGAAAATGTGATGTATGGTCCTTAAGAATAAAATATGATTGCTAGAGGGGAAATTCAAGGTTATTTTTTCAAAGTAACTTTCGAAAGCTATTTCAACTTGAAACTCAAATCTCAAATAGGCGGGGAGATTACGAACCCTCTTGTTTTTGAAAAATTAATTACATAAGCAAAATTTAAAAAAAAATATAAACTTGAAATAGTGTTTGAATTTGTGGCCAATTACTATGGCCTAGGACTAGTGGCTAAGAACTATGGCCAAGAACTATGTCCCCAGTTATAAAGTTTCTGCTTCTGCTGTACAATTTTTCGTCGATCTGTGAGTAAATATAGTCTTGAAACACATATAAAGACATAACAGAAACAAATTGATTAACTAAAGCATTAAACTAACTAATAGCAGTTGGGACAGCTGGATACATGATTTCAGTGGGCCTTGATTTCTTTCCCTGTGAGTCCACGTAGATGGCTAGAGTATGGAAGGCTAGTAGATACTCTCCGTTATACAATTCTACAGCTAGCAAGGCATCCACACCACTGTATGCAAGGAAGCCAAGCAAAGGGTTGTCCGCGTGTATTAATGCTGTAACAAACAGAGCTCCGAGTAAATATGACAAGCCATGTATTTAAATAATCATAAAAGATGTATTGTTTAGTCCAACATATTATTTTCTACTCAACTAATTATCTTCTTCTTCTTCTTTTTTTTATTCATTCATAACGAAATGGGACACCATTTTGGACACCATTTAGGCTTGGAAACCCTAAGCCTAAATGGTGTCCAAAGGGTGCACAGGACAAGACCCCTTTTATCCCTAAGTTAAAAATAAATAAATAAGTTAAACTAATTTTATCATTTTTGAATCTGACAAAATATCACACGATATTGATCTTTATTTAAATTTCATTAAAGGACTCCTTGACAACTTTATATATCTAAAAGCTTAAATATATTGTATTTACCTATGACATCATTACTCGATAGTGAACATTCTTAAATCTTGTGTAGAGTTAAATTAACTAATTAAATCAAATTATAATCAACCAAAAATTAAATTAATATTAGATGGTAATCAAATGGTAATAAGCTACAACTCAAGCTGAAGAACCAGGAGTTAAATCAGAAGAAAATCCACTCCTTCCAAATAAAACAACTCAAACATCATCACCATTTAAACAACACAAAATCAATAAAATTACTAACACCAATAGTAAAAAAATTAAATCAAAATAACCAAAAAAAACTTTAAAGTTAGTTAGTCCGCATATTAAGTTATGGGCATTAATTGGAATTAACAACAATAACGAAATGTTTTTTGTTTCTAAAAATGATTGTAACTACATAAATTGTTCATTGTAACCTAATGTTGTGATTCATAGGTTGTGATGTTCATTTTTATTACAGTCCTCTTAATTGAACTATACAACTTGTTTTATTTATAGAAATTTATTTAACATCCTTCAATCAAAACATGTATAGATCATATTTTAATTGAGTCTCTAATTAATTAATTCAACAAAGGATGGAGATGGTATTTTCTGTATTTTATTACAAATTTGGAATCCTCCCTCACAGCCCAGGCATATTCTCAAGTCAATATTTTATTATTATGAAACAAGAAATATCACCCTAATATGGCCATTTTATTTTTAGTAACTTTTAAAGTTTAATTAGATCAAACTAATATCGATTAGTTTGGAAACTCCATGAAATCATTTGCAATATCACCAAAATCTTAAACATCCTAGAATGGATTAAATTAATCACATTAAAAAAATTGAAGGTAAATCATCAGGAATAAGAAAAAAAAACCAAGAAATCCCAGAACAAATCTTAAATTCGATCATCCTTCTGTTATTAATTTCTTATCAGCAACGGTAGAGCTGTCACAGAGCTTAGAATCACGAAAATTATAACGAGTAACTAATATTTGATGCCATAAAAAGTTTGTGACAACTGTTTTGTATGGTTTCTATTAATCCATTATTTGATTTTTTTTTTCAAATTTATTGATAAGTAACGCTTCATGAATTCAGTATTTATCTAGTTACAATCACTGATTAACATAAGTATATTACGTATCTCTTAAGTGCTCTTCTTTTCTTATTAAAATACTCGTGGTTTTGATCATAAATCTAAAACATATGTCAAACCATAGCATAGTGAAAAATTACTACAATATAGTGGTATTGACATCAAATTTCTTAGGCTTGAGTTTCCAAAACATTCGATATTTTGGTATAGTCTAATTTAAGAGTTAGTAGTAGTTGGGGGGGGGGGGGTAGTAACTACTATGCAAGTAGGCCACGTTATTGGACCCTTTTTGCCAACTCCCTAAGATAGTGTTCTACTCCTTTTAATTTCAAATGTAGGTATATTTCATCTAATCTAGACAAAAGAGCCGTGCATTTCTATGGTTCCTCTCATGCTTTTTTTCAAGCAAACATACATATTTTTACTGACTCATATAGTCTAGTGAAAACTAGAAACAACACGTGCCCCTACCCAACAACCCACAGGCTCGAGGCGTGGTATGCAGAATTTTTATCCCTCTCTTAAAAATCCCAGAGGCCCGTGTTGGGATTGAACCCATGACTAAATAAACTCGGAAGTTTAAAGTCCATTCATTCTGTGCATTGGCCACATACCTTAATTACTACACTACGGGTGACTCTAATTTAAAAGTTATCAAAAGTAGTAACAAAATTGTCATATTTGGATAATAGTAACAAAAAAATGGTAAACTTGAAATTTTACGAGTAAACTTACAGGGGCAAGAGAGCATTTTTGAAAGTCTAGGATCATGTTTTCCAAACATTTATAAGAATTAAATATTATTGCATCTGAAATGCACCACCTTGTATGTATACATAAATTTATGTAAACAATTTTGCAGGAAATAAGGCATTATGTCTTTTTTTGAATTCCAAGGAAACTGATCTGGAGTGGATACAACCACTCTAACAATCCCCAAGGTCATAAGTATTTTGGGGATTGACCAATCAGAGAAGCCGCTGCCAACCTCTGACTTAAAAGAAGAAAAAAATCCCCACCACAATAACCGCTGTAGGGAAAAAACCTTCTTCGTGGCAATAGTTTACTTTGTTTGAGGTTCTTCTTCTGATTACATCGTTTTGAAAACTACTTTCAAATAAATCTTAAAAATGATATTTTAAAATAAAACTACACAAAAGAAATGTAATAAACCATCGCAAAGAAAATATGGGTAAAATAACCTGATTTGTTTACATAGTTTTTCCCTCTCCCTTATTACAGGGATTTTTTTTCTTAAGAATCAGTGGTGTCTAAACTGACCTGTCAAGATTTTTAAACTAAACGATAGACTGTAACAAACAACATAGTAATCAAGCTACAACATGGTACCATATAAACCAAAGTAAGACAACTCACATATAGGATGGTGATCACCAAGTATGGAATAGAGAGAGAAGCCAGCCTGGTAACCAACACATAGCCTTCCCTCAGAGAAAACAAACAGAGACTGTGCTAGAGTAGGTAGCATCACCTCTCGTATCCTCTTGTGTCTGCTCTTAGTACGCGTGATCTCGTAGATTATTATTTGAGAAGTGTTTTGCTGCAAAAACAACCAAAACAGTTAAATAAAATAAGCAAGTGAGCAGTAATAAGCAGTCAAAGAGGTAGGCAACATTCATAAGTCGTTTGATAAAAAATTAATCTAAAGTTGATAATGAGATGAAACTTGGCATGTATGTTAGTCTTATACATGGCTACATGGGTGCTAAATCTCAAATTGATCGCAACATTTTCCGGGTTATATGATTTTTTTGAAATTTTCGCTTAGTCTTTATTGCAGGTTAATGATGCCATAAAAAATATTTTCTGACTAGCACAACTACACCTATAGACTGATTTATGTGCTACACTAAGAACTACAATGACAACAGACAGATAACACACACATACAGACAGATAACTCTGTTTTGTTTATGAAAAGCAACAAAACATGGTTTTTTAATAAAGTAATTAAGTGGATGAGAGACACTTTTATTTATCATTATACGATGAACTTCTCTATCGCTACCGTTTTGAATGAGATAGAAAATCTAATAGAGTTATTTATTTATCATATTTTTACCTGTCGTTTAATAGCAACACACAGAGAGTAAACAGGGTGAGGTGTCCTACATATAACTCCAGTAGAAAAGGTAATACAACCCTTGGTTTCAGGTACTTTGATCCACTCGACATCGTGACCATCCAGAGCTCGCACGGGTACCAGTCTCACTTGTCTCTGTCTACCTGACACCACTACAAGTAGTTGTTCTTCAGCTATCATCTCTACCTCGTATACCCGCTTTCCTTCACCCACTCTACTTACCTCTGAAAATTCATACAACAGCATTGATTTATCTTTATACTAGAGGCAAGGGAAGGATAATATAATGAAAATAATATAAATTAACAAATATACATACATACATATATATATATATATATATATATATATATATATATATATATATATATATATATATATATATATATATATATCTTTTATAAACTACTATAAAATATAATGCAAATAACTCAAAATTACAAAACATGGAAAGTTAACAGAGTAAATGGTTTGGGGGAGGGGGGATTCCAACATTCCCCAAATGAAAAGACTTGTTTTACAGCTCAAGCCAGTGCACAGTGCGGAAAATTACAAGGCTCAAACCAACAGGTCATAGAGGTGCGGAATAGAGGATCTTGTGGAACAAACCAAGCTATTTGGATATAACTTCAAGAAGCTAAATCCACTCACTAAGATGAGGCAACAAAGAAGGATGAGGTAAAGTCTTTTTTCTTCCTCCAACACTTTTTTTATTTATTTATCCTAATTTCTTAAATTAAGGTTACAAAGATATTATGTTACAAACATTAAAATACTTTTTTAAAAAAGCATGGCATAGTCTATTCTGAATGTGGCATGCCCAATGTGAATTGAATTGAAAATAATACCAGAGATGTTAAACCGCGCCCACAATTTCAAACCAGGCCAACCTCATTGGTTCTTCAACACTATTTTCCCAGGCTGTCAATTGATTTTAACCATGTGTCATACTACAGTAAATTGAATTAGGACTATTAGATAAATAAATTAAGGAGAGTTACCGTTGTGATCAAGATCTAAACAGAAGAGTCCATCCTCCGTGGCAATGACTAGACGATCTTGATCAACAATAGCTGATGACATCATGTTCTTTATAACGACTTGACTATTATCAACTACTTCTTTAACTCTGAACACCTAAACAACAGACAGAAACATATAATAATAGCTAGATACTCTGACAGCTCAGGGAAAGCACATTTAACATGGATATTAAAGTAAAAATACATTACAAAAAGTAATAAGTATAAAAAAATAAAATATACGTAAAATTGCTGTGCGGTCTTATAACTCGGTAGGAAACACAACGTGTAAAGTCTAGGTTTGAAAAGGGAGTAATCCGGAAAAAATAGGTAAAAAAGTGTAAATAAATTAAGTAATTAGTTATAAATAAAGTAAATACTACTGTAAATAATAATTTTAATTGTTTCATTTAAGGAGGAAGTGCCTCCAACAGGGTAAGTTGGTGGGCACACCCGAATTAAAGACTGCGGGTGGATGGAGTGATTACCGCTAAGGGCCAAGTTGTCGAAGCAGTCAAGGCCCGTCTACAATCTTAAGTTAAGTTAGGGAGAATCGAAGAAGTGAAGAATTCCTCAGGAAGAATCGAAGAAGTGAAGAATTTCTCACTTAGAACAAACTATTTTGAAATTCCCGCTCTTTAGACTTAAGAGATCCGTAAACACGTCTACAACCTCTGAGTTGTTAAGTCAAGTTTTAAAGTTACAATTACACATATAGCTGTATTTAGACTACTTTTCTTCCTACCGTCTACACACATTTTATTTATTTACTTATTATAACAACGAGAAGAGCTCAATAACAATTTTAATACAATTTAAATAAACATAAACTAATAATAAACTACTTTTCTTTCTACCGTCAACACACATTTTATTTATTTATTTATGGTAACAACGAGCAAAGCTCAATAACAATTTTAATACAATTTAAATAAACATTGCTTTTTCAATGATCTTTCCTTCTATTTTTTAAAGACTTTTTGCAAATATTTTTTTACTTTACTTCTAAAATCGACCGTGTTTTATTTATTTTAATTAATAAATAAAATCAAAATGGATGAGGTAATTGTTGGGAGCGTTATTTTCCTTATCTCTAGTATGTCTACAGACGTAGGAACCTCATCCATTTCAAAAACTATATAATTCAAAAATAAAAATAAAAATATATATTATATAAAAAATATTCAAACAACAAAACAATCACATAATCACAGATTCAAATAATCACATATTCAAACAAAAACAATCAAAACAATCACATCACATCGTTTACAAAATATTGTTATCATTCAAAAACAGATAACGTTGTACATTCTTCTTTAAGTAACTTATAAAAAACCATTTTTATGGTTTTCTTAAGTCAAAAGAGCGGGAAAAAGAATTATTTAAGAAGAAAAAGAGATTTTGAAAAATTCTTCACTTCTTCAATTCTTCCTAACTTAACTTAAGATTGTAGACGGGCCTTTAATCCGGGCAAAAAAAAACAACTAAATACTACTGTCAAAACATATAATAATAACTAAATACTACCGTCAAACATATAATAGCAACTAAATACTACCGTCAAAACCAAGTAACAAGAGAAGGACAAGAAAGAAATATTATAGGCAAAGAGCCAGATTTCTATTTTAACAGACCATCTTCAGTACTGTTGAGCAGCAAAGAAAACAGTCAGGAGACAGTGATAACAGTTTTGTAAAGAGGTATGTAAATGAACCTCTAGAAAAAATGGTTACTGCTGTCTTCTGAATCTTTTATTTTTACTTAGATAGTGTTTGCAAAACAATCTGAAACCGGGATGAAACCAAAATTGTCCGTTTCGGGTATTTTTAAGGCCTCCTGAGTGGTTTTTTCAAAGTTGTCTGTCTGTATGTGTGTGTGTCTGTTATCATCGTAGGTCCCAGTGTATTTATGCTATAGAGTTGAAACTTTGTAAAAAAAATGAATCTACCGCCATTAACCTGCAATAATGACTCAGCGAAAAATTCCCCAGATCTAATTAAGACAAATAGTTGGAAGCAATAGAATGATGATGCTAATAACTTTTGGTTGGTTTATAAAAAAAATGAAAATAGTTATAACTTATTAAAAGAAGGTTAAAATTAATAAAAATTGAAGAATATCTCCGACAAATAAAGAAACGGATAATATCTCCGACAGCCTCTATGTTATGATTTATTAAAAATTGCCTTGTAACCATTACATATATGTAGGCATGGTCCCTGACGGGTTAATCTGACTTCTCCCAGTACCTTTAACGTTAATTAGCAAATTCCCAAAATATTTGTTTAATTACTCTAAAAACTTTGTAAGAAATGCTAGCTTAAATAGACTTTTACCAGGTAAACAAAAGATATGACAACTTACAGAGGTATTAGGTAGATTATTCCGTTTTAATATTCGATGTAGTTCAGTTAAAGCTACGACCCATTTGTTCTTTTCACTCTCCGTATCAGCCAACATGAGAGTGTGATTCTTTAAACTAGGAGGATCCATGAGAGATGTTGTTATCTGCAAATAGAAACAAACTAATTTTAATCACAAGACCCACACTCTTCAAATTCGAATAGACGTTTATTGCAAAACCAGACAAATAGGTCATGTTGTCAAGCCCTTCATTTTAACTAGGATCCATCAAACCTATCAGGGTTTAGTTGGGAGAAAGAGGACACTTTTTACTTATATGATGGCTTGAGCTGTGGAGTGCTATGATAAGAAGAAATAAAACTAAACAAGTTTTCGTCTCTCCACTCATTATAATTACTAGAACAAAGCTGACTTTTAACCATTAACGGTCATCATCAGTGCCTACATGACATACAAAATAAATTATACAAGATAAAATACATGAAGAGTTAAAAAATAAAACAAAAATTACAAAAACTTGTTTAGTTTTATTTCTTCTTACTTTTTACTTTGTTGCTAGATGTTCCATATTAAAAGAATTTAGAATAGTTTATCTGGGCCAGAAAGAACTAAGCTTTCAACAATTCTCCAGCTATCTAAATGGCAACAACTGGAAAAACTTAATTATGCCAGAGCAGCCCGGAAGTATAGGAATACTTTAATACAAGAGTTGAATTGGGACTAAGTTTGATGTCTGGTTTGCCAAAAGTAATTAATTTCTTCATTTATTTGATTTCTTTGTTAGGGTATATTTTATTTATTTTTTTTTTAACAAAAAGGGATTTTATTTTTTTTTCTTCTATAATTTGACGATGTTTTTAGAAAGGTTTAATTTAAAAACAGAGTAATGCTATTTATTTTCAAAGTATATTTTATAAAAAAAAATACATACTTCCACTAAAGTTTGTTAAAATGTTATTGAGTTATAAAGCATATTTTAACAAAAATAATCAAGTAAAAAATTTTTAATAAAAAATCATTAAATCAAATATAGACCAGCTTAGCCTATTATTTTATTTTATTTTTTTTAAATAGTTAAGCATAATATTTAACTTCTGCTTAAAAGTTAGTTTTTTTTTTCTTTCAAGTTTTCATGGACTCTTACTTAACAATGCTTGAGGCACCAAAGTGTTGTTTACACATTTTTTCTACTTTAAGTTATAAAAATTGTAAAATTGTTGATGTAAAAAAAAGAAATAAAATGTGTTTCTATTCTATTCTATTCTATTCTATTCTACTTCTTTTTGTGAAATAAAAAGCTTAAAAAAAACTAATAATAAGAGAGAGAGACAACTGGTTCAGAAGCAACAAAAGATGTATCATTGCCATATTACCAATAATAAATAAATAAAAAATAAGTGGTACACTACTTACCCTAAATATACAAGGTATATCTTTTTTACTAGCATGAATAACGTCAGAGTCCCCCACACTGGACACTGCAAACAACTCATCTCTCATGTCTAGGATCTAAAAACAACAACAAAACTCATTTAATTAATATTTGAACAACAGTTTAAGAACATGTATTTATCAATTAAATTGATTTAATTGATTAATACATTTAATATTATATAATTAATATTAATATTGCAGTTCCTATTTGAACTCGCTCCCATTGAACTTAAATATGGACATCTTCTAATTAATATTTATATTATTATTAATATTAATATTGCAGTTTATCACAGCATACTGTGACTTGCATTTTCCACATCGCAGAAGCAGAACTTAAGATTTTTCGTACTAAGTTTTAAGTCTCTAGCATAAACAACATCGGGAGCTATGGCAATAACATTTTTGTTAGGTAGACAATTTTGTAAAAACCACTCAGTTTAAAATGGATTATTCAGAAATGAAATGCTGGTTTTGAATTTGTTGTGTAAACACAATACTTCCCCTTCATACCAACGGTGTTAATGAGAGAAAGTAACAAAATAACACTGTAGAATTGGTGTGCAGAGCAAAATTTGTGATTGGAGACGATAAGCTGTAAGTAACTGTTAACTACTCCAGATATTAATTAGAAAAAATGAATAATGAAAACTAGAAAGTCTCTCCACAAAACAAAACTTTATTGGCAAAGCGCTTTTAACCTACAAAAAGGCCATCATCAGTGCAAAACCGTTAAGTATTAAAAAGAAAGAAGAACGAGTCAATGTTTTCTGTTTTCACGCTCATTCTAATCATTTAGACAAAATGAGTTGGTCTCTTATATACTTAACATAGTTAGTTTTCAATTTTAACAGATCCTCATCGGTGCCAGGAATCAGGGCAGAAATAGTTCATGTGAAATCTCAGTATTGGATTTTTAGTGCAAAAACAATACTTTCCCTAAATACCTATGGAATAAATGAGGAAAAGTAAAAAGAACACTGATGAACTGGTCTGCAGAGAAGTTACAACACCTCAACAAATAATTCAGTAAGATCTTTCAATTATTAGAAAGAACACAATACTCATCATACAGCAATACATGATACCATAACCAAATAAAGGAAGGTCACTCTTAAACCCTATTTCTGAAGGTTAAACTTAACTAGTAATGCGTTGCATCAAGAACTCACGGCAAAGAATACATAAAAAAAATATTAATTTAAAACAAGCGAAATGAGTTTATCAAAACATTCGGATGCTATACTATTTTAAAGTATAAACTCAAAAAGGCTCGCTTCGCTTGCTAGTTTAGGTATCTTTAACATTTACATAGTAAAAAAGGCTTGCTACGCTCGCTAGATTGCTTATATTTATAATAATAAAAAGTTAAAAAAAGGCTCGCTTCGCTCGCTAGATTGCTTATATTTATAATAAAATATATTGTAAAAAAGGCTCGCTTCGCTCGCTAGATTGCTTATATTTAATATTAATGCATATTAAAAAAGGCTCGCGTATATTTATAATAATAAATGGTAAAAGAAGGCTCGCTTTAAATTTTATTTTTTTGAGTTTATTATTTTAGCCGCCATTTTTTAAATTAATAAAAAAATTTGAAATGTTGACCATGAAAAATATATTTTCTTTTCTACTCTTTAAGAGCTTTTATACGATATACAACACGATTTTTTGCTCAAAAATTTTTTATCCGGTCCGCCATATTGGCCGCCATTTTGAATATATTTTTCGGAATATTACTAAAAACTATACAGCTCTGACATATAGTTAATTTTACTTGTATAAAAGTATCTAAAGTATATTACAATAGATCTTTATCTTGTAAATTCTTATAAAATTAGTAAAAAACTAATTATTATATTAAATTATGGCCGCCATGTTGAATTTTTTCGGAATTTAGTATATAACATTTTTGTTCTACTAATCAAGAGCTTTACAACGATATATTACTCGAGTTATTCCTTCAATTTTAAATTTTTTGGGTTCATTATTTTAACCGCCATTTTTAAATTTTTCAAAAAGTTTAAAATTTTGACCATGAAACATATATTTTCTTTTTCTACTCTTTAAGAGCTTTCAAACGATATACAACACGATTTTTTCGCTCAAAATTTTTTTTATCCGGTCCGCCATTTTGGCTGCCATTTTGAAAATATTTTTCGGAATATTACCAAAAACTATACAGCTCTGACACATAATTAGTTTTACCTGTATACAAAATTTTATCAAAATCGGTCAATTTTTACGGCAGTTATCGCGACACGTACAAACAAACACACAAACACACAAACATACAAACATACAAACATACAAACAACATACGCGCCGTCCCAATCTTCTGAATGTAAGAACTCACTTACGTTCGTTCAACTAAGGTCAAAACAAGTTTTTTTTTATTATCTGGACAATTTATACCAAAATGAGGTCTAAAAATCAAATAAATCAGAATGAATATATACTAGCTGAATGTGATATTAGAGTGTTAATACTACGGATCATCATTTTGCAACATGTTAATAGGCTAGTGACACCACAGTAGTCTTTTTAAATACATTATAATTAGACAGTGATACATTTTTTTTAAAGAAAGTAATTTTATAATAAATTTGAGTACTTAATAATTTTTGTACCATTACGAAATTTTACCTGCGAAAATTTAAAATCAATCACGTAAACCGCGGATATTTTCAGTCTCTTTAAATCAAATTAAATTTCGTCACATTAAATAAAATAAAATTTTGTCAAATTAAATCAAATTAAATCAAATTAAATTTTGTCACATTAAATAAAATTAAATTTTGTCACATTAAATCAAATTAAATTTCGTCACATTAAATCAAAATAAATTTCATCACATTAAATAAAATAAAATTTTGTCACATTAAATCAAATTAAATTTCGTCACATTAAATCAAATTAAATTTGTCACATTAAATCAAATTAAATTTGTCACATTAAATTAAATTTCGTCACATTAAATTTAATTAAATTTCGTCACATTAAACTAAATTTTGTCACATTAAATCAAATTAAATTTCTTTATAAGCAACGGTAAAGGAAATATGGAATGTATAATAATTAAAGCCACGATAACAGGTCTTGTATTTTTCCTTAAGTACCTTTAAAATTAAAGATATTCGAACTTACCTGAGAAACATATACAGAGGGAAGAGCATTTCTATCAGGAGAGATATCGTAGAGAAATAATTTAAAATCACAGACAACAACAAACTGACGGGACCAGCCCTTCTTCACTCCTCCAGCCTTTGGGACTTTGACGTAGCCTTCATATGCTGTACCGATGCCTCGTGTAGGATCTATACCTAGAGGCCTCTTAGCTGTAAATAAAAATAAATAAATCTTTATTAACTTAAAATACAATAAATGCACAGAAGTTACATCGTCACTTAATACTATTAAAAATAAAAAAACTCTATACGTTTAATAATGCCTCAAATCAAATTAATCATACGTTTAATAATGATAAATTTAAGAAAAAAAAATAGTTGCTCCAGCAGGAGCAAACTTATCCTTGTAATTTATCATTAAAGAAATGATAATCATAATTTATTAAAATAATAACAAAACAAAAAAACCTAATTAAAAAATAATTAAATACAAATTAATACTAAAAAACAAATTTTTAAAACTGTAAGTATTTGTATAATTGCACAAATTTTTATTTTAATCTCACTTAAAATAAATTAAAATAATAATAATAAGTTTTCAGAAATTAGAAACAGAAGGATTTATTAATTTTAAAATATAATTATTTATTAACTTTTCTTTAATTTTAATTTTTTATTATTTCATTTAAACTTCATTGTATTTGTATTACTTTTACTCTTGTAGTGTTTAATGGTTAAGACTATAAGCTAAAAATTAAGATTTTTGTAATTAATAATTGTATTTTATGTATTCATTATTTTTTGTAATTAATAATTGTATTTTAAGCATTCATGTTTATACATTTTTTTTTTAAATTTCATTTTTACTATTTTTTTTGTGTTTTTACCAACCAGTGCACCTATAGCCTAAAAAGATAGTTTTTTAAAAAGACTTCCCACACACGGGACTTAACGTTGGTTTGCCAAATTATTTATTCATTTGTGTATAATACAAAACAATTGTTGGTAAAAAGAACCAATATAATTGTGTAATCTTGTACTATAATTGTATTTTTTGTAGTTATATGATGTTATAATATTGTAAAATTTGGTAAAATAAAGGTTGATTAAAATCAAATCTGCGCTCCTAATCACATTTTATTTCTTTAAACTCTGAATTAGAGTACAATTATGAAGTAGTATTACTTTTGATGGTTTGTGGGTTTTAAAATAAACTATTTTTAAGATACAACTGACTTTAGTTTATTAATTTTAATAATTATAAAAAGAACAACCACATTTTTTACAAGAGAACGCATGGCATTATTTTAAGAAGAGGTTATGTGTAAAGGGCCAATGAGAGAGAGTTAGGGCGTGGCCTAGTTCCTGCCACAGTTAAAATTGAATTAAAAAAGGAAAAACAGATTACTTCTTTTAACAACTTTAATATTCCTTTTAAATTCATTTTCATTTAACATTCTAATTTTTCTAGGCAGTACATTGTATAATTTAAGTCCAGATTGAATTGAGTTGTACTTAGTAGTCTTTATTAGCCTATACCTTTCTACAGTGTATTGACCAGTCTGTCTGGTGTAATAACAATGAATATGTTCTATAGTTGTTAAGGAAGTTCAGGTTTTAGGCATGGATAAAATAGTCTGATAGCAATGAAGAGAATAGATAGTTATAATTTGATTATTTAAAAAAATATATCTTACGAGATTCTCTAGGAGGAATCTTTAAAAAAACCCTAAGTGCTCTTTTTTGAATAATAAAATGTCTGTTAACACTGGAGGCATTTCCCCATATCATAGTGCCATAAGATAAAATACTGAAAAAATGAGCATAATAAATGGTTGTCAATGAATTTAGAGACAAAGATGAGGAGGTTTTCTATACTTACTCTGATGAGGGAGTACAGGACATAGAGGAGGTACTTTAGGACAGCAAGATGAATGACAAGTAAAGCCACATGCATCACACACAGCACCCTGCCTCGTCAGTCCCACCATCAGACTGGTGCAGTGTGAACACTTAGTCGGGCAGTTAAAACTTCTTATAATAAACTGATGAACTTTCAACTTTCCTTCCACACTTCTACTGACTCCATCCTGTAAATTAGAGAGCTTATATTACACCACTTGTAATGGATGACGTCAAGTAATAGATTTAACATATTTAAATGTTGTATTTTCAGTGAATGATTACTAAGCTAGAAAATAGGGAGACAGAACTATTTCGATATTTGGAATTGGGAGGAGAGGAGTGATGGAGAGGGTAAAGTTGTTTCAATATTGACTGAGTGAAGACCCAGGTAATTATATTTTTTTATTTTTTTTTCCTCTGGTAGTCATCCTACTAGAGGCCGTTTATTTGCAGCATGTCCCACAATTATATTACATGCTTATCAAAATATAATCGTATATAAACATTTGATATGTTCTTAAAGGTGTTTTTTTTTCTATTGTAATTTAGGCTTTATCTTCTCTAAAATAAGTGTTCTTCAAAAATTAGTTCATATTTATGGTCAATTATTTCTAAGGTATTTTTTTTTTTGAAATTTATAAATTTTCAAAATTAATAGCAACAATAAAATTAATGAAGTGTTGTTTAAATTCTTTTTGTACAAGTTGAGTTGCAGGTACTGGCCAGTTGTTTCCTGTTGTCATTATATATTGTATTTATGGAAGTCTTTCTCTATCTAATATTACAGTCATATATTAAATGCATGGGAGACTGGTTTGTTCTGCCGTCACACTTACAACAACTAGAATCATTTAAGTTGAATCTTTTCAGATACTCGTTAAATTTTTCATGTCCTGTTGTAAACATGGTAAATATATATTATGAATTATTAATGTAGTTACATACCCCCTACTTATACATCTGGCAAACAAGTGATCAAAACATGTCAAGTTTTAAGTGTTAATTACCTAATATCATAAGTCTCTTAAGTGTTAATTACCTAATATCATAAGTCTCTTAAGTGTTAATTATTTCATATCATAAGTCTCTTAAGTTTTAATTAATATCATAATCTCTTAAGTGTTAATTACCTAATATCATAAATCTCTTAAGTGTTAATTATCTAATATCCTTTCGTATATTGATATGATACCGTAAGGAACCATTAATAACCTATAAAGTAATAGATTTTAATTTTAATTTCTTTTAAGACTTAGCCCTTCTTTTTGGACTAAGTAATTTTATATTACGTGGTGTGGTGGAGCATGCTAAAACTCCATTAAAGAGCACTCCACTTAATTTTGTTGAGGTGTCATTACAGACTATGCCGCAATATATTCTTCAATATATATTCTTTAATTTCATGTCAACATTTGATTTAAATACATGTTTGTGTTTATTATAACTATGCCAAGCTAGTATAATTCTTCTTTCTATGTCTTTACTTTCCTCTTCTTTGTTTTTTAAATGTCCAAGATAAACAAAACTGTTTACATTTGCTGTATGCCACAATATACAGTAAAGGACTGTTGAAAGTCACAAGGTTATTGTCAGCACTATTGTAAAAAGTAATAATAGTTGACACTTTATTTATCAATTGTTGCTTAATTTCTTGTTTCTGCACCTGTTGCTTTTATTATGGTCAAATCCATGCACTAGTTGTTTTTATTTTCCGTAATAAACGTTGTTTGTTTTACATACAATAATTTAAACTTGAATTCTGCATACAGGTACAACAATCAACTAAAGAAATATTCTTTTACGTATATTAATATACGTACGTAATATTCTTTTAAGTAATATTCTGACGTGGAGGACAGAACTGAATTTCACACTTGTATCATTTTAATTGCATTTATATTGGCATAAAGACGTTGTTATTAGACATTTTAGATTAGATACCTGCCATATAGTATAGTATTTTTTAATATTTTATTTTAAGTTTTTGGTTGACTCCAAGTTTTCATGGTCAACTCCATACACCAGTTGCTTGTCATAGGCAACTCCATACACCAGTTGCTTGCCATAGGCAACTCTATACACCAGTTGCTTGTCATAGGCAACTCCATACACCAGTTGCTTCGCATAGGCAACTACATGGACCTGTCGCTTTTAATAATCAACTCACTGCAACAAGTGTTTACCTTCCATAATGAAACTACAGACAAATTTATAAGGAAGGGAAGTAAATAAAAACTCACCATAGAATCAGATAGGTTGGACTTGCTGGAAGTAATAGAAGGAGCTCGATTATCTTCAATGTCTCCCTCATCACTCTCTACGGCACCTTCCTTCAAAAATTCACCCAGGTAAGTCTGCGATGAGCTACCCCCTCCAACTATACCAAAACAATTCAACATCACAAGACATCCACCAAACAAAGCTTCTGACTAATACACATCAAAATACTTTCTGTTGTACAACACTGATATGCAGCACTGTCATTTGTATTACAACACATGGACCAACAAATACACCAGTAAAATGCATAACAATCAATCACAAAGTAACAACGCATCCAACAAATAAAAAATATCCCTCTGCTAATTACCATGTGTATTCTTACAATAAATTAATCAAAATAAAAAAATATGTATACGATAATAAAATATAAATATAAAAAGAACTTTGTTTACAAAATGTTATCAGTAAATAATAAGCTTTGACAAGATAGTAATAAAAAAATTCAAACAGCGCTATCTATTGTTTAAACAAGATACTAACTACAATAAAACTATCACGGCATTACACCTACAACATGTATTCTTATTTTTTACAGTTGTATTATGGTTTCATTTTTTAAAATACTTTTTTAACATTTCAAGTATTAATAAAACACAAATTACATTTTCTTTTAATTAAAAAACCCTAACAGGAGGAACCACAGCTAAAAGATGATTTACATAGATGCAGTATTATACATAATGAGACTTTAAAATTTAATATTATATCTTGTAATAAATGGTAATAACATGATATGATATATTTCTAAAGGTAGCCATCCAGATACGAACAGAGCTATATCGTGTGCGTATATTTTTGTAAAAATTGTATGGTTTTTTTAGAGATACTGTTCTGAAAATATGTGTACGGAAGCATTTATTATATTTTTAAATGTGTGTTAAGTTTCATTAGTTTTTGACGAGCATATTTCGGATAAAACTAAATAGAAAATAAGGTAAAAAGAACGTGATTTTTAATACAAAGAATCGGTACATCAAGAAAGGGAAATTATCGTTTACAAGTGCTAAGTGGAAATCTTTAATAGGGAAAGTCTAGAAGACCTCTATTATAGGTAAAAAAACATTATTAGTCATTTTAACTAATGAAATATTGCTCTAACGTTTATTATTATTAGTCATCATAAAAGAGTAACTCTGTATTAATTACTGTTAAATAACAATTTATAAATTACTTAAATATAATAATTGAAAATAAAATAAATTTAATCCTCACAATAAATAAATAAATCATAAAAATATTTTTAATTTATGCACATACAGTAAAATAAAATTATTAAGTATTATAAATTAGATAATTTATTACGTTCATATATAGACCGCCAGTATTTTTTCACACTTCCTCCGTTTTCTACAATTGATTCTAGTTCTCTTACTTTCTTTTCATTGATCCATTCTGTTATTTTATGTCTTATTAATTTCGAAATCTCGCTAGGACCCAACTTAAATAATTCTAGCAAGGTGGTGCATGCTGGGCGAGTTTCCTTTGGAATGTGTGTCTCTGTGTTTAAAAAATCATTTCTTGCATAAGATTCCAGTTCATGTTTTATAACATAAGCAGTTACTCAATTCTCAAGAACTACTCGTAACTCATTTTTCAAAGGAAATGTGCATAGTTAACCTATTGTTTATATAAAGCTATGCTTCTAAAATTGCCAGTGCACACCATAATATACAATAGTTTAGAGGTTAGTTAGGGTTTGTCTTTAAAGGTTTTAGCGCATTTCCTTTGTAAAATATAGATAAAATAAGATACGAGTAGTGCTTGATAATTAAGTAACTATTCAAGTTATAAAGCATAAACAGGATCCTCAAGCAAGAAATGGAGTGTTAAGCATAGAAACACTCACTCCCAAGGAAATTCGCCCAACATGCAGACCACAGCGTCAAGCGATTAAGTGATCTTTGCTACTCAACTCTATAGTGTTGTTAATCTTATGGCTGAATAGTACCTGTCACTTATGAGGTAGAAACCACCCCCGGGCTGCACAATAGTTACCAACTTAAATATAAAAAAAAACCTAAATAAAAGGATGGTATTGTTGGATGGATTATGGCACATCCTCGTGAGCTCTGAGATTGAATATTTTTGAAATTCAGATAAAATAAATAAGTTATAGACTGTTCAGTAAATAATATAATATAAACAGAAGATTTCAGTCTGAAAATTTTCAATAAAATATAATAACCTAAGCTTTCAAATAGAAGACCAAGTCTTCTTCAGTGGCTGTAATAGAGCAGAAATACCAAAACCACAATTACAAACTAATAAAAACCAAAATCATAAAAAAAACATTCAAAACAAAGAAATACAAAATATAATTATTTAATACTTACGGTATTATTTAAATAGTAGGAAATATCGTTAGAAAATGTTTATACAAATTATTAAAACAAAAACTTGGTTGCCACGAGGAAAGCTGAGGTTTTTATATTTAAATAAATTCTTTTTTGAATGAGGTCTTCTATTTACTTATTATTAAAATACTCAAATAGTCCAGGAGCTGGACCTGAACAAATGTGACTTATTTCGTACAACTTAAAATCTTTTTTTTCTAAAAATGTACCTTAAAGTATAAAGTAAAAACAAACACTGTCAAAATTTTAGAAAATCGCACAAATTTCAGTTTTTTTTTTTTGGAATGAGTGGTCCTGTAGGTGGCCAGTCGTGTGCAAAACATGAAGAGAATAATAATCAATACGAAAAAGCCTCTCCACAAAGTTAATTTAATAAAATTCAAAACCGGCTTTCAACCTAAATGGTCATCATCAGTACCGGAGAGAAGAATATATAGATGTAGGTGAGTCTATATCATGACTGAGACTGTAAGATAAGTATATATAGACTCGCCTACATCTATATATTCTTCTCTCAAGCACTGATGATGACCGTTTTGGTTGAAAGCCGGTTTTGAATTTTATAAAAATTAACTTTGTGGAGAGGTTTTTTCGTATTGATTATTATAAAACCTTCCTCCTGCGCTTTACCTTGATAACTTATGAAGAGAATATTTATTAAAGCTGAAAAAATGTCTTATAAAATGAGGATAACTGCAACCAAAATTATGGCTCTCAAAAACACCAAAAAAGTGGTTAATTGTATGCAAAGTCAGTGAATTTCTTTGAAAAATATAGACTTTTTGTGCTTTTTATGGCCATTTAACAAATGTCATAACTTTAGTTGTAGTTATCCAGTTTTGATGAAAAAAACATTTATTTTATAAGAAATATTCATGACTTTCAAAAATGTTCTCTTCATGTTTTGCACACAAAGGGAACCACTTATTGCAAGAAAACTGGAATTTGTGTAATTTTCTAATATTTTGAGCAAATGCAATCATATGAAGGGCTCCACTCAGGACAAGCAGACGATATTTTTCCTTTATAATTTTAAGATTTATTTGCAGAAAAATTTGATTTGAAGTAGTACAAAATAAGTCATATTTTTAGGCCTGGTTCTTGGACTGTAGGTAATAAAAATTAAGTTGAAAAAATTGTAAAAAAATTGACCAACACCACTTAACCCTAACAATAAAGAAATTATATTAAAATTATATTATTTAATAAAATAATTGTTAATAAAAGATAATACAGAGGAAAATTAAAGAAATAAAGAAAAGTGTTAGATAAAGAGAAAAAATAAAGCACCAAAAAAAGAAAATTAAAATGGGAATTTGCGTAAGATAAGTATTTCTTTATTAAATTATTTATTTAAACTTGTGAAATTAAAGACAGAAGTCTCCTCTTCCATTCCGCCAGAATGGTAAAATTAAACTATTGTAACCAAGAAATAGAAAAAGTTCTAATTTGTTTAACTGGTGGTTAGAGATAAATTAAATTCCAAATATGTTAGTATTATACTGAGTTTTGCAAACTATGAGTAGTTGACACAATATAATTGTGCAAGAGACCCTTCTCAAATGTAACAAGCAAAATACATTTCCCCCTAAATGTCATCAATGTTTATAATACGACATATGGTTAAAATCAGATGACAGAGCGGGAAAATAGTATTGAGGGTCCAATAAGGTTAGCCTGATTAGAAATTGAGGGCGTGGTTTAACATTCAGGACTAACCTCATTGGCTCCCTCTCATTATTTTCCCACGCTGTCAACTGATTTTAGTCGTGTGTTGCATTATAGTATTGTAATAAAAAGCAGTTAAAAAATACACAAACTAAAGTTACTGTATTTTTACACTAATAGGTAAATTATTAAAAGTTAGTTAATAACTTTATAGCTTTATGAATTGTAAAAATAATTAAATAATTAATAGAGACTTCAGTCGTTTAAAAATTTATTGAAAATAAAGTATTGAAAAGCTTTTGTCCAAGGATCCTGAGCTCATCAGTTTATGAAATTTACAAAAAAACCGAAAGAGTTTGTAATCGTACTTATTATAAAAATAACAGATGTAAATGTTTAAACAAGAAATAACATAAGATACAACTTACAAGATTAACTTGAATTGTGCGTGGATTGAACCAAAATTTTAAAAAATAAATAAATAAATTTAAAATGAAATTACAATTTTTTTTGTCAATTTCAGAAACTGAGGAAGCTTAGAATCCCTGGGCCAAAGCATTTCGATAATTTATTTTCAATAAATTTTTTAAGGACTGAAGTCTATAAATTAATTATTAATTATTTAATTAAAAAGGTAGTTAAGTTAACTATAACATAACATTGACTAAACATTGTTTAGTCAAAAAAGAAGAGAAAGAACATGACTAATTCTATTTTATTCTATTATGCTTCTAATCTCTTTCTTATATGTGCAAGACAAAGACCAAGCAAAAGAAGATTGAATTTCAATCATTTAAATAACTTAAATTTAAAAATAATTTCTGAAACTAAAAAAAATTAAATAGAATTTTAAATGGATTAAATAGAATTAATTAAAATTAAATAGAATTAAATTCTATTTAATTAAAATCAAATAGAATTTTTAAAAAAATAATGAACATTAAATAGAATTAAATTCTATTTAATTAAAATCAAATAGAATTTTAAAAAAAATAATTAACATTAAATAGAATTAAATTCTATTTAATTAAAATTAAATAGAATTTTAAATGAGTTTAAAAAGAATTTATTCGAAATTTAAAAAGATTGAATTTCAAGCTTTTTAAATTCACCTGGTCTCTTGCACAATTCTTTCTGGTTTTCCTTAATTTATCCCCAGTAATTTCATTTTACTTGTATTGATTCTTCTTATTGGTTTTTACTGTTTTGTACCTTGTTTTTCATTACTTCTGACTGCTTTTAAATTTTATTATTTATACTTATTTGTTCAGGCACTGATATTCAGATGAAAGTGCTTTAAACAAATAAATGATTTTTTGGAGAGAATATTACTTGCTTCATCAGGATTAATTTTGTTTACCTTATGTTATAGTAGTCTTACGTTTTTATGTTTATCTTATCACATAATAAATTATGTTAATTAATTTTGAGAAACCAGCTTTACATAATACACATACAAAATTTGGTGCAATTCATATACATATACATTTGCACAACAATTATATATATATATTATATATATATATATATATATATATATATATATATATATATATAACAGCACTTGGGATGATTCAATTGAGCTGAAACTGGCCTTATTCGATTTAGCTTATTGATCCCTCTCACTTTGCCTCTCTACTATAGTCATCTGAGCAACCTCGTATAAAAGCCATTCAATGACCATAATTTGCTAAATTAAATATTATTTGTCTAAATAACCATAAATTAATGGATTTATCTCTTAATCTTTAATTGATGAATTTGTATTAAAAACATTATGTACATTATAAAAAATAAATAAAAAGGCTGCAAAAAAGCACACCACTCTTCAAAAAAAATATATAAAAAAAACCACAAAAAAACAGGGGCTGCATATTTTATTAATAAAAAATCATAAGACTGATTATTAATAATTGTTATGTACTAAAAGTTAAAATAATTGATTACAATACTTATGCATCATTAATCACATTAACGTAATGTCATTATATTACATTTTTTAAACAAATAAATCAAGTGAAAAGCCTGCAAAACTTGGTGGTAAAGGAGTTCTGTTTAATTTACAATATTTTTTTTAATTGAGGAAATCTGCGTTTTTAGAGGCATTAAACGACACACGCAGCAAGCTTTTGGGGATTGAGGAGAAAAACAAACTACAAGAAAACCAGGGGACAAGTTTACTTTACCGGAGATGAGGAGTCTCGACGCAGCCTCACCGAATATATGTCAGAAATATAATTTGACTAGGAGAAGCAACAGTCCCCAGAGACAGCTTGTAACGCCACAGATATAGAAAGAACTACGTACTTTCACTTTAAATCAAAAATAATATTAGAAAATAAAAAATAAATCCGTCTTTATAACTTGTCCAGGTTGGCAAATAAGGGTAGGTATAAAGGTTGAGGGCAGGGGAAGGATAAGTGAAATAGTATGGAGGGAAGGGAAAGGTAAGTACAAGGAAAGGTAGGTAAAAGGGAACAAGGGGGGCAGGTAAAAAGAAGGTGGGTAAAAGGAAACAAGGGGGGTAGGTACAAAGGAAGGTATGTACAAGGGAACAAGGGGGAATAAGTACAAAGGAAGGTAGGTAAAGGGGAACAAGGGGGGAATAAGTACAAAGGAAGGTAGGGAAAAGGGAACAAGGGGGAGGGGGGTAGGTATAAGGGAAACAGGAGGGTAGGTACAAAGGAAGGTATGTACAAGGGAACAAGGGGGAAATAAGTACAAAGGAAGGTAGGTAAAAGGGAACAAGGGAGGAATAAGTACAAAGGAAGGTAGGTATAAGGGAAACAGGGGGGGTAGATACAAAGGAAGGTAGGTAGAAGGGAACGGGGGGGAATAAGTACAAAGGAAGGTAGGTAAAAGGGAACAAGGGGAGGGGGGTAGGTATGTAGGAAGGTAGGTATAAGGGAACAAGGGGGGTAGGTACAAAGGAAGGTAGGTATAAGGGAACAAGGGGGTGGGTACAAAGGAAGGTAGGTAGAAGGGAACAAGGGGGGGTGGTACAAAGGAGGGAAGGTAGAAGGGAACAAGGTGGGGGGTTTGAACAAGGTAAGGGTAGGTAGAAGGGAGGAGAAGGGTAGAGGCCAAACTTTAAACCTTCTAATAAATTAATCAAATACTATTTGATACATTGTTCCTAGATGTTTAACCTAGTAAGGTTCTAGAAAACAAGAAAGATTTTATTCCACTATAATTATAGTATATCTATAGTATGACAGTGTGGGCAAATAAATAGGAAGAGCCAATGAGGTTAATCCTTGATGTTAAACCACACCCACAATTTCATAATAGCCTAGTCTCATTGGTTTATCAACATTATTTTCCCATGCTGTCGAATGATTTTAACCGTGTGTCCTACTTTACTAGTTTTTGACGTCCGGAGCTATATTTGAGTAAAAAACGGGTAGGATTACCAACACCTTTTTACAGAAAAAAGTTTCCTAATTCTGACCTGGGCAACACTGAATGGCCACTCTTTCTTTTAAAATAAAAATAAATGAGTTTACAGCAATCCTTAACTTCATCAATAAAAGGCAATGAAGTACTCAAAGCTGGAGACCCAGATTGAAGTACTAAAAGCTGGGAGTCCAGGTTGAAGTTCTCAAAGCTGGAGGCCCAGGTTGAAGTACTCAAAGCTGGAAGGCCAGATTGAAGTACTAAAAGCTGGGAGTCCAGGTTGAAGTACTCAAAGCTGGAGGCCCAGGTTGAAGTACTCAAACCTGGGAGTCCAGGTTAAAGTACTCAAAGCTGGAGGCCCAGGTTCAAGTACTCAAAGCTGGGAGTCTAGGTTGAAGTATTCAAAGCTGGAGGCCCAGGTTGAAGTTCTCAAAGCTGGTAGCCTAGGTTAAGGTACTTAAAAGAACTACTTCATTTCAGTACAGGTTTCATTCCATTTTTTTTATAAATATTAGCAAATTTATTTTGCTATTGAGTGATGTAATAAGTTACTATAATCAAGTACTTACGAAGTTGCTCTTTATTTTGATACTTTTATTTATTTATTTTACTTATTTATTGTATTTTTTCCCCATTAAGTGTATATATATATTTAATATATTTATATATATATATATATATATATAATATATATAATATATATATATATATATATATATATATATATATATATATATATATATATATATAATATATATAATATATATATATATATATATATATATATATATATATACTATATATATATATATATATTATATATATATATATATATATATATATATATATATATATATATATATATATATATATATATATATATATATATATATATACATATTTTTTGTTTAATATTATTCATTATTTGTTAATTATGATTTTGCTTCTCCCTTAATTATTTAATTTATTTTTTATTATTTATTTTATTATTATTTTTTTATCATTATTATATCATTATTCATTTTATTTTATATTATATTTTTTATTATTTATATTTATTATTACTTATTTTATTTTTTTAAAGACGCTAATGAATAGTTTTCTGAAATTAAAATGATTAGTTATAAGAACTTTTTGGCATGTTTCTTATTTGTGTTTCTTAATTATTAAAGATTTTTTTTTTTTAATTTAAAGATTGGAAGGAACTTATCAATAATTAATTATGTAAAGACATTGACGATGATTTATGTACATTCATTGTATTTTGTAATCAAATAAATTTCTATTTCTAAGCCGAGTTAAGTTGTGAAACTCAGCTAAACCTTTGTTGATTTAACATGAAATCCTAACAATGCCTTCTATTTTGATTATGACAGCATGTAAATTAGCTTGCAAAGTATAATTTTAAACCTCCAAATCCGAGTGAAAAATAAGAGTCAGTATACACTTAGGAATAAGGATAATTATATTAAATTACTTAGCAGGACAAACTTATTAAAGAAATCTTCTCAATATATTGCTATAGAGTGTTTCAATAAGTCACTTCAATCTATAAGAAATGCACAGTCATCCAGTGTCATTAATACAAATTTACGACTATTATTATTAGAAAATGTATTTTATGGAGTCTAAGAATTTATGGCTCAGGCTAGTTATAATATACTTAATATATTGTTTGTTTCTTTAATAAGATTCTTTTATAAGTGTAGATTTAATAATTGTTATTTAAGGTTTTAATTTCAATGTATTAATTTATTATTATTGATGTGAATAACTAGTTATATCTCCATTAACAGGTTTACTAGTGGTATTGAAGTGAAACCTAGTTTACTTATTTATAACGTTAAGGTATACACTTGTACCAAATTTCAACAGATACACGCCCTAGTCTGACGTTCCCTTTTTTAAACAAATTTAAAAATTTTTTTAAACAAAATTTACTAAGGGTGCATTTGTGAAACCCGACCGTTCAGAATAAAAGGTGATTTCAGTGGCACAGATCAGGTTCAGCGGGCGTACCCAAGGGCGGAGTCTTAGAAGCCCGCCAAGAGAAAAAGCTAGTGGAGGAGCTAAACGAAAGTAAACTAAACGAACAAACTTGATGAGTTTGTTCACTTCTCCCCCACTACATGACAATGTAACCTTCCTGGCAGGAAAATCAAAAAAATTGTCACGTTTTCATTTTGTATTCTTGTTTTTTATGTCCTTAATTATTTTTTAATACAACAGAAAAACTGACACCAATAACCAACGTAACCTAATTAATAATCACACAAGACGGTTAAAATGCATTGGCAATATTTATTCTGGTCAGTACAATGGTGGGAAAATTTTAATTTCTTCTCCCTTCCATTTCTGAACATATGACCAAAATGCACTGAACGATCAGGAGTTGTGAATGCACCCTAAAAGGGTAGAACAAATTTCCATGAAGAAATAAGAAAATAAAATGAATCGACATCTAAACAAAACCATAAGGTTCATGAAAAGGAAGTACATGAAAAGGTTCAGCTTTTTAAAGTCAAAAATTACCTGCCTCGGTTTAGCCTTAGTAAGTAACTTTTGAGCCCACTCATACTTCTAGCCTTAGGGATAAAATTTCTAAAACTTAGAATTCCATTTTCCTGTAATTAACTTACATTTTCTGTAGTCTAATTAGGTAAAAATTCAAGCAAATCTAAATTAAAGTTCATGTGTACCTTATTATAACGATTTAGTTACATATTTAGCTAGTTATTTTTTATTTACTCTAGTACTAGTCAAATGTGGCATGGATCGATCTTTACAAAGATGGAACAGAGTGTTGAGAATATGTTTATATGGATCTCAGTACCAGATGTTTGATTTCAACCAAGATTCAAACCAATATAGATACAGCCCACAATAATCTATCAAATTTCATACCAAGCTAGAAACAGTTAGTAATGATATAGAATTGCACACAGTTATTATCAGCTGAGAGCGTGGGAAAACAGTGTTAAGAGATCAATAAGGTTTGTCTGATATAAAATTGTGGGCATGGTTTAACATCCAGGACTAACCAAGGATCTTGAATAAAGGGGATGACGCATTAAGGAACTTTTCTGGCCCCATGGAAGTTGTATGAGATAGAGAATTAGAAGCAAACTTACCCCTTCCCCTTGATTATAATGAAAAAAGCGCCAAACGCAGGTTATGTAGCAAGGTTGTCGAGTTTGCTTCTCAACTTTCTTCTGTGCTTCTCACAATTGTTAAATTTGTGGTGCTTGTTAATCATTTGTGCTTATATAATTTTAAATTTTGGAATATACTTTGCCTCTTCAGTGAGTGATAATTTAAGTGTGTTTTGTTATAACCTTCTCAAGCAATAAACAATGGAAACCATTGTGACGTAAGTATGCCTCTAAATTTTAAGACCTGCGCTGTTTTAAGAATTGTAAGCATGCGCAGTTTGTACCAAGCATGTGCAGTTGGTTTTTGATGTGTGTTTCGTGTTGAATTCTCTCTATTTTGGTTTTCGATGGGGTCACTAGTTTGTATGGCAAATCGACTTAGTGCGTCATCCCCTTTATTCAAGATCCTTGGGACTAACCTTATTGGCTCCCTCCCATTATTTTTCCATGCTGTCAACTGTTTATAACCATGTGTTATACTATAGTTTTTACTCACACAGGTATGGACCTCACATGGGTGAGATTCAAATCCTATAGCTTTCCTGTCATCCCCTCATCCCCTTCCAATATAAGTTTGTTGGCATATTTAAACTTAAGACACCTAAACCTCACCAAAACTCTACTGGTAACTACTATTGCAATACAAACAGTAATCAATCAATTGAGCGCACGGAAAAATAAGCAAGGTTGCCAATAAGGATAGTCCTGAATGTTAGTTCACACCCAAAATTCCGTATCCAACTAACCTCATTGATTCCTCTACAATATTTTCCCATGCTGTCAACTGATAACAAACATGTGTTTTATTATACTAAACATTACTGTCCATCAATTACCTTAAAAGTACCAATGCCAGATATTTAGTAAAAGACAGCTGTTTCAGAGGAATGAAACAGCATTGATCTCCTCTACATTGAGGAGATCAATGTAGATGATTCCCATGTTTCGCTTTCACTGTGAGAGGCATTTTTAAGGAAGTAAGACATCATGGATAAACTTCATATTCTAGTAAAATCAACTCAGTTTTGAAGGGAGCTAAATGAGTTTTGAGGAGCATTAAATACTCATTAATGATGTTCAATATCCCTGAAGACGACTCCAACATTGGAAGCAAAACATCAGATTCATCATCTACTTTGAGCGCTCACCACAAGGGCCCCGTTTCACCAAAATACAAGTCTTGTATACTACAAGTAAAAAGCTACAAGTTTACTAATAATTATAAGAAATTTGTTTCACTAATGTAGGAGTGTAGTCTGGTTTTGAGGATGATGCATATTTGCCAAATATATTTTTATTTAAAAGTATACTACATTTAAGTAATAATAGCAGTGTTCCAATTGTTTTTAATTAATTTTTCAAATTTACTGTTATTGTTGGGGCGTGTTGTTCACTGCCCTGTAAAACCGTGCGATACGGTTTTACAAGACCGTATCGCAAAACAGCGGATTTATTTAGAAACTATTCGTGGTTATTAATAGTTGCTTAACGCACCTTTTATTTTCAGACTCCTAGCTGCTTTATTCTATTGTAAACCCGCTTCACAGTTTTTTTTTTAGTCAACTCAAGTCATGGCTGGAAATTACTCTTATCACATGTGATAACAATATTTTATGTGTTATCGATGTATTTCATCTTTTTAATTATATTATTTTAACAATATTATAATTATATTTGTGCTATTTTAAATAATTAAAACAAAATATTAGTGGTAATTTTGTGTTTTAAAATGTTTTGTGCACATAATAAACTATCAGTGATACATTTTAAAGTATTTGTTGTTCACTCTACTTTTCGTTTAGTTTATGAAATTGTTACATTGAATTTGAGGAAATAGTTATTCTTTAATTAATATGTACTAACTAATACATACTATTATTATTACATAATATTATTATTATTATTATAATAATAATAAAAAAGGCATCAATAGAGCTTTTGTTTTAGTAATCTCAACGCCGAATACTGCTCAAAATTGGATTCACTTGTCCCAACTGTAAGATGATAAATGTACGTACTTAGTTTGAACAAAAATAATTTAAAACTAGCAATTATTCACGTGCTTTTTTACAAAAGATAATGAAGACTTATAAAATAATAACTATTTACCCCAATTCTAAGCAATAATATCATAATTTGAACGAAATGCAAGGTAAACAACAATCAATCAAAACTTTATTTTTTCACTGATACCCGAACGGCTTTGCCTAAAATATTTTAGATCCAGGTTTGTATGATAATTTTGAGCATTGCGGGCTTAAAAATAACTCCCAATACAATAAAACTGGTATAAATAAAAAAGGGGTTTTTTTACATTTGTTAGTTTAAGCATTGACCTTGAGATTTGAAATGAACCAATCAAGTCAACAACCCAAGTGAAGTAATAGCTTTCTGCTGTGAATCTTACTTTTTTAAATATTAATTTTTTATCAAAATTTGTACAATAAATATTTTCATTTTTTTTTCTTTAAAATACATTTTTTCTTACCTCGATTAACCTAACAAAACAAAAAAATAGGTTAAAATTTATGTATCTTCCTCATTATTAGCAATTTTCATACAATTTTATTAAAAAACACTAGAAGGTTACAAGTTTTTTCTTAAATCTCCTAGGAAAAGAGCATATTTGTGTCAAACTCCAATCAAAATTGATTATCTCCCCCACAAATCTAACAAACTATTGTACAAAACAACTTGTAGCAACAAGTGTCAAAATTAAGCATTTCACGGATATCATTACAATTCATTATAACCTACAAGAGTTTTTGTAAACAATGTGTTAAAATATTATTAAAACCCAGTTTCATTCATATGAGTAAATTATTTTGAATGCAATTATTTCTAAAATAAGAGAACTGGTATTTATAAAAAAAAACTTTTAACTAACTCATATTGAGCACTAAATTACTAATAAACTAAAAGTTGGAGATAAAAACTAAGTTTTAATTAATAAAATGAAACTTGTAACTTAGTCTACCTAGGTTCGGACTTGGGCAGAAATTTTACAAGTGAATGTTACAAGTAATTGTAACAGACAAGAAAACGTTGTTTATTAAATAGAAAAATGCTACAAATCTACAAGTGTATCCTTGGTAACACTTGTAAATTTGTCATTACAAGTTGTTTTTTACAATTTTGTAACTGCAAGACTTGTACTTTTGTGAAACGGGCCTCAGAAACCTTACTATTTATGACACTAACCACGGGACCCAAAGTAGTTAACTAATAGGCTGTATTATTAGTTTTGTGATGGCAAAACTAATAATACGTCCAAGTATGCCCCTCTGTTTTCTAAAATTAAGCCTGTTTTAGAGGAGGTATGATTCAAATTTTAAATTAATAAGAAATGTTTTATTCACTAGAGAATAAAAAAAAGCTAGTTAAGAGGTCCAGTAACCAGCTTATGAACCTCCGACTTTTACAGACAAAGTTCAATCCCAGTTCAAGTAGCTAGGAATTTTATGGATGGGAAGAAAATTCTTACATGCACCATTCTCGACACAAAGCTAGTGGTTCAGAGGCTGTGCAATAGCAGATACTCGTTATACAATTTCTGCCTTTACATAAAACAGGTTTTAGGGCAACATTTTGGCCCCTTGATAGAAGCTTATTTAATATTTACATTAGACAGCTATGGATCTCATTTAAAGCTACAGAAGCTAATAGCATAACTTCTCTGTGGATTAGACACAAGATGTGTGCACATAAAGTTAAAAGGAATAATGTGCTATCTTTAGGAATTAGGAAATGAGGCAAAAGGGCCTAATTACCATCACAACTTTCTCATTACAATAGCTATCACTAGGCTCTCATTCCCCTTCCATGAGAGGAAAGTTTAGCCACCAGGCAATTTCAGTACAGTTGTTCATTAAAAACACAGACACAACTAAAAAATATTGCCTACTTAAATTAAAAAAAAAAAACAAGTATTAAAATCAAAAGAGAATAAGGAAAAACAATACAAGGACACAAATTGAATCAAAATAGAATAAGGAAAAACAATACAAGGAGACAAAGTAAATCAAAATAGAATAAGGAAAAACAATACTAGGAGAAAAAGTGAATAAAAATAGAATAAGGAAAACAATACAAGGAGACAAAGTAAATCAAAATAAAATAAGGAAAAACAATAAAAGGAGACAAAGTAAATCAAAATAGAATAAGGAAAACCAATACAAGGAGACAAAGTGAATCAAAATAGAATAAGGAAAAACAATACAAGGTAAAAACATGCACAAGAGGTAACAACACTGGACAATTAAATATATAAAATACACAACAACACTAAATAAATAAATAAACACATCAAAAATAAATAATAAAAAATAAATACAATAATATAAATAAAAAGTAATACAAACAAAATTAGATAAATTTAAAAATAAATAATACATAAACACATCACAGAACAACATTCAAATAAATAAACTAATTTTTTTACGTAAAAATAATCTCTTTATTTCTTATAAAACTTTTCTCTAATACACATTTCTTTAAGAATAATTAATAAATTAACTTTTTTAAAAAGACTAGAAAATTCAATTTCATTAACTAACAAAAAAAAGTATTTACATAGGATAAATAATAAATAATGCTATTCATAATTATAAACTGCAAATTACTAAGGTTAAGATAAAGGTAAGTCAAAACAAAGGAAGTAAAAAGATGTCAAATATTTGTAAGTCCTCTTCCATATCAAAAGTAAAACTAAAATGTAACTAACACAAGAAGATAAGTCATTGTTTAAATTTAACATTATTATCAATATTAATTTTTTAGCTTGTAGCTTGACTCAGAAAATTCAACAATTATCTATCATTTGCTACCAAAACAAAACTTAAAATCTAATATCACCTTAATCATTAAGAAATAATTAACAAAAAAAAATCTCAAATAAATAACTTACAAAATATACATTCAGTGATGTAAATTAAATAAAGAATTCCAGTGTTGTTAAAAAAATACAAAATATCTACTCATGCAGGATCCCAAATGATTTGAAAGGTTTGTAACTAATATTGGTGTCGAGAAAACAAAAGAATGCAACAGGTAGCTCACAAGGGTAACTTGTTGCTACCTTATGGAGGGGTCAGCTCAATTTCAAAACAAATAATTGCTCATGTATTACCACAGGGCAAAATCTTTACCAAGAGTTTTTTAATATAATTTCTAGTATTGAAGCATGCAATTGATAAAAAAGACATTTATTTTATTGAAAGAAAGCAAAACAAGAGAGGATTGTTTGATTTTTCTAAAATAAATGCAATAGTTAAAGCTAACCTTTTTTGCACGTTGCTTTTTGATTTTTCTAATAAAGCATTGAAAAGATGGACACCTATTTTATCCGGAAAAAAAATCAGAAAGATTTATTCAATTTTACTGAAATAAAATACAGTTGTAAAATCTAACATTTTTTAATAAATTTTGGGCTTGTTGGTTTTTTTATGTTTTTCAAACTATTTTTTACTTCTTTTTAAGGTATAATATATTTTTTGAGAGCGACAAGAAAGTAGTTACTTTACTAACTCAAAAAAGTCAGTTAAGTGCAATTTTATTGCCAGAGCGATAAAAGTTGTTATCAGACAGTAATTATTGTCCAACAAATTAAGTTTTACCAAAAATCAATGAAGATAAAGAAGAACAAAATTTGTAACTTGTTTGATTTCAAGCTTAGAATAATACTTTATATAGAAGGAGCACTACTGATAACACGAAAGCCGGTTCACTGGTGCAACTAAGTAATGCTGCCAACCTAACAAAATAAAATGTTTTTTTAACAAAGTTGGCAAAATTTCTGGTTGTTGAAGTATTTAATTAAATTATTTATTAATGCTTCATTACTTATTAATTCTAAATGTATAAAATGGTTAATTATAATATTTTAGGTATAAGAAAATGTATTTGAACGATTATAACAAGAAAAATTTTAATTATGCATTATCGAGATGGCCAATAGTTTGATGCGTCTTGTGTTTACTTAAAAAAATGCAAGTCATTTACAGAGGGAATATTTTTCATATTATTTTACGACTATTTCTTTCTCGTGTTTATGAAAAATATAGTTTGTTTTTTACTAAATAAAATTTGTTCAATAGATCCGTGTTTACCCACGTATGTAAATGAAACAAACTTATTTAGTTTACGAAATAAATAATAATGTGTATCATTGTGTTCAAAAAATAGTATATGAGACTATTGTATGACGTCAGAACTGGATACTTGCATTGTTACTGTATTGCTATCATACAATATTCATTTATAATAGTGGGGGAGTCAAAATATTTAAATACGACAGGAACTAATAAAAAATTTAAATAATGGCGGGCTAACACACCAACTATGTAAGGATGGCAACATAAAAGCAAAAAAATAAGTTGTTGTCAGGTTGGCAGCATTACTTAGTTGCACCAGTCAACCGGCTTTCATGTTATCAGTGGAATTACATTGTGTTTGCGGTCCTGTGCTCCTTCTATATATAGTATTATTCTAAGATTTCAAGCAATGGGACTATAATAAGAGAGAGGATACAACAGCTCTTTTGATTCCCCCGAGTCATAGCCTCATAACTGAGCATTGGTGACGTCATTCTTTGATTATTCATAATAATTACAATTTCACGTAAATATTACATTATTACATTATTAAAGTAAAATTAATTTTAAATAAGTTGTAACTATTATCTATCGCATATATTTAACCTGTGTTAAACACAGTGATAACCCTTAACACTTTATTTTATCACTAAGTATTAGTCTCCTTGATTTCAAGTATTTAAAAACCATTTGCTTGTTATTATAATCATTCCTAATTCATTCTTTATGTAGCAAATTGTTTTTATTTTTTCTTTGTTTAGTTAAAAATCATTTATGGGTAGTGATGTTTAATGCGCCTCTCAAGAGAAATAGTATATCTTACATAGCAGTAAAGTGATTTACTAACTCACTACCGCTTGTCAATAAACAAATATCAGCAGCAATAAAATGCCACTTTACCGCCTAGTAAAATAATGTACTATTTCGAGTACTACTATTAGGAAAAGAACGACTTTAATTCTACAATGTTATTTATAAACAATTGCGAGTACCTATCATGTACGGCGTAGTTGTTGTGTATTGTCGTAGAAGAGGTAATCCTAGGAGGGACGGGATCTAATCTGTTTTCTTTCTTTGATCATCTAAGTTCATCACTCAACAAAGTCATTCTTTTGTTTTACTCACACACACACAAATATTAGAAGCATGCAAGAGTAAAAAAATAATAAAAATGTATAACAAATAAAAATAACAGACCACTGACGGTCCCTTTTATAATAAACTTAAGCGTAGTACAGTTATAGTTTCTAATACTTCTTGTACTTTCAACAATTAAGTACTTCTAGTAGAAGTTTGTATCATTAGTTCAAATAAATAATCATATTGCATTTAGGAACTAAAAATATTCAAAAAAGAAGTAGTATAAGGTTTAAAAAAAAAGAATCAAAACATAAATGAAAGAGATAAATATAGAGAGAGAAATATAGGAGCGGAGTTATAGTCCAAGAGCCAGACCTGACAAAATGTCTCATTTTGTACCACATCAAACCAAATTTCTATGAAAATTTACCTTAAATATGAAGGAAAAACATAGTCTGCCTATCTAGAGTGGAACCCTTCATATGATGGTTTCATATATTCATATGATGGCGCTTGTTCAAAATGATAGAAAATGGCAAAAATTTCAGTTTTTTTTATATAAGTGGTTCTCAGTGGATCGCGTGCAAAACATAAATAGAACATTTTTTAATGATGATAAAATGTTTAATAAAGCGAGTCTTCAATCATCAAAATCGGATAACTACAACCAAAGTTATGGCTCTTACAGAAGCACAAATAAAATAGTCAATTAATTAAAATTCAGCGAATTTCTTTGAAGGAATGCCTTTTATGAATTTTTTGGCCATTTAACAAATGTCATAACTGTAGTTGTAATTATCCCATTTCCACAAAAAATAAAACAAAAAATTGTTTTGTAGAAAATTGTATCAGCTTTAAAAATGTCCTCTTTAACTTTTGCACACGACCTTCAGGAACCACTTATTGCAAGAAATTGGAATTTGTGCGATTTTCTAAAATTTTGAGCATGCGCCATCATATAAGGGTTCCACTCTAGATAGGCAGACTATGTTTTTCCTTCATAATTTAAGGTAAATTTTCATAGAAATTTGTTTGATGTGGTACAAAATGAGTTAAATTTTTTAGGGTTGGCTCTTGGACTATTAGGTATGAACAACCTGATAAAATAATCATAATAAAGAAAAATATTATAAAAACACATTGCAAACACACTTTTTCTTGCTGTATTAAGAGGAGTAAGCTAGTTTGTCTGGTATATATTATAATAAATACACACACACAGATATATATATATATATATAAAATATATATAATATAATATATATATATTATATATATATATATTATATATATTATATATATATATATAATATATATAATATATATATATATCTGTGTGTGAGTTTATGAATGTTGAATAATTCAGAGACTGCATAAGATAATATATTCATTTTCATATTTCTTCCAACCAACTTACTCCACAAATTCTTGGTTGTTCATACCAGTTGTGATTAAAATAAATATTAATAACCTAAAGACGCAATCAATTTTTAAGTTAGACTAGGTTTGTACAAGCAGCATTACTACAAAGAGTGCTTAGATCTACAAGATGATGTTACAAAGACTAGAGCTCTTAAGGAAACACTAATTTCACTATAGAAATCAAGTAAATAGAGATGGCAATGAGACAAATCTTTTGAGAATATGGTTGTGATGTGATTGTAAAAAGCAAAATAAGGTGTATAAGGAAGTTTGGATTTATAACTATAATGAATCTTTTTACTAACTCCTAATGGTCATAAGGACACTTTACGCAAAAGCCAGATAATCCATGATAGGAATCATAGACTATTGCTGGCTCATCATTAAGATTCCCTTCACACCCACTAGGGTTCACTTGATAGCTTGTATATTAACTTACTGTAAGTTAAGAAGTTAAAACTTACAGTTTTTAAGTACTGTGTAAGTTAAGTTGACTCTTAACTTACACATGTTCTCTCCTAAAACTACATTTAACCACACTGCATAGGTAGAGAGTAGTCTTACGAGACCTATGTAGTTTCCAACATTTCATCTAGTTCACTCTACCTCTAAAGTGAGCATGTGCAGTTATTCTGACCTGTACGATGCTATATAGCATTAACAGCTCTCTGTGATCTCACTTCAAAGTCCCAGAGCAAAGGTGTTAAAAAGCATCCTCAACACACAAATTTTTTTAAGTGCTAATTGCTTCTCAAACAACTATCTACAAACTTGCTAATTAGCAAGTCAGAAATTAACCAAGGCCTTTATGTTAAAGGACCATCCAACATTAATTCAACCTCTTAAGAACCAGGTCTACTCTCATTTTGAAGAGAAAGGTAACATCAATGGTAAAATCATGTAGCCTGACTGAGATTTGAACATGGGCTACCTTGAGTTAGCCCCAGGTGACTCTGAATAGACCCTACGCTCTAACCAACTGAGCCATCAGTGAACCCAAGAATAAGGTTTAATAAAATAAGATTTAAACAAATGGGTGACGAGTCTTTAGGGCTACTTCAAATTGTACAATGATTAAGCATGGTCATCTCTCTGCAATAACAACTCTATACTACTCACTAAATAATAAACATTTTATCCAAGAAATAAAACCCAGGAAAACAATAAAGCTTACAGATTGCAACATTAAGTTATTAGTTTAGAAAAGAAAAGTGCGATTAAACAGAGAGGTTTTAATTAGATCTGCTATGAAGTTTAGTCGTGAACATAGATGTGTTCTGTTGGTACTCCAACGTACAAGTACTATAGATACAAACACACTTACATCCATCGTCCAAACGGTTCTGGAGTTCTTTCACTTGCATCTCTTTCCTCTTTAACTCGTGCGTCAAACCTTCAAATCGAACCCTCAACTCTCGTAACTCCCTAGGTTCAACAAAACATCACAGTGTTATTAAATAAAAGACCGCAAGACAAAATAGAATCCAAAAAAAATTATCGCACTACAAGTAACAATAATATAACAATAGCTAAGAACCAACGATATATCAAACAATTAAATTGAAAGAAATGAAAAAATAACAATTAATATAGTGTTTATGCATATGTATGCTCAGAAAGAAAATTCAGAGCCTTTAGGTTTGTTCGGCATGCTACTACAGTGGACACTAGATTGACCTAGAGTAAGAACTATGTTCAGGTGTGTTCGAGGTCGTATTTCAAACTGCTCTTAAAATCACTACACTGTGTTTTACAACAAATCTCAGAAGACTATTACTAAAAGTTTTAAGTTATGTTTTATGAAAATACTATTATTCATTAAAACAGAACCCAGTTGATTATCTAATTGAGTATTTGCACCATTTTTTTTATTGCATTATCTTAGAGTACGTCATATAAAAGCACACACATGGCAAAATATTAGAATGAAAAAAATATATTTTTGATAATACAGGATAAAAACGACAATTATATTCAAATATGATCTTTTGGCGGAAAACCACCTTGACTGCTTGTGTGAGGTAAAAAGTATGAGTACTAGTCTCTTCACGAGGTGAACCTGAACCCAGGTTTAGTCACAGTCAGGTGCGACTGTGCAAGCATTATGTGTTGCAGGGTTAATATAACCTACAGTCTAGGGGTAGTCTACTTTTCTACCTATAGAACCCTACTTTACCATACACACTACAATACCTCCCCACCCATATCCTGCCTTATTCTATAAATATATTTATTTATATAATCGTATATAAAATAGAAATATAATTATAAACTTATGCGTAAGTTGTGTGTGAACTATATTTAAAAATAGATAAACTTTTCTTTAACTAACATACTAAATTTTACCATAATTTAACCCACAAATACAATACTTATTTAATCAAATAAAACAATATTTTCAACCAAAATATATGCTAATATGACAAGTAGAAGTGAATAACTTTAGAATTTTGAGAATCGGAAAATTTACACTTTTATAGCCTTTCCCAAGAGACAAACTCATATTTGTTGGCACTCTCTAAATCAGCTCTTACTTTATATCGAGTTGAAAATTATACTATGCACTCCAGTAGCCAGTAAAAGTGAATAACGTTTGAATTTTGAAAATTGGATGATTTTTACGATTTTATGAGCGGCTCACGTATATGATTTATAGCGGTGGATACATGTGGTATGAGTTATATGGGTGGGAGGTAAGTGTAGTGGGGTATGGTAGAATGAATTCTATAGGTAGAAGGGTAGACTACCCCTAGACTGTACGTTATTTTACTCTGCAACACATTAAGCTTTAACTGACTGAGACTAAACCTGGGTTCAGGTTCACTCTGTAGACATACTAGTACTGAACCTCAAACGACCCTATCTTTAGAACGTTCCGTTTTCATCCCACTCTCTCACCCATTCCTCCCCCTCATCTTTAATGCTTATTTCGACTATTAAAATTAAATTAAATATATTTTTTCATCTCTATATATTCTTTAAAACATATTAACCATGTTATAAGCAAAACAAATTTTCGCTCATAAAATGTACTTTTATTGCCCATAAAAGTACAACTTCTACAAGCAATGTATTTAAAATAAATCGGTTCCTTACTTTTGACTTGCGATAAGGTCAGATCTAGTTTTACTAAGTTCTTCACTAATGGCCTGCTTAGCCTGTATTTCAGAATTAAGACTACTCTGTAAATTCAGCAACTCCATCTTCTCTAACTTCTGACTTCTTCTATTCCTCCAGTTTTTATCCTTCAAATAAGTTAGAAACAACATTGAAAATATTGCTAATTCTTGATATAATTATTTAATATTTTAATGTACTAAGAGAACCACATGCGGATTAATTAAAATGGCACACTTACAGAATTCTGATGCTGACTATTAGGAGTGGATTGGGTAGAATGTTTTAGGAACTCTAATTCTTCAGTCATTTTAGTAGCGAGTGCTTGTAGGTAACCACGGGCGTCTTTCTCGTCATTCACCCTGAAAAACAACATAAGACTCCTGACTTGTAATTTAATGACTTATGTCATTAAATTACAAATATGTAGAAATTATTGACATTATTTTCCCACGCTGTCAACTGATAACAACCATGTAATCAGTAAAACCACAAATAAAGTAAAAACTAGTAGAATTATACATTAAAACTAATGAGATTGATGACATTGACGATATAAAAGTGAATACGTGCTTAAAAACAGTTAAATTTATAAACAATTTGGAGGTGAGCTATAGTATAACACATGGCTAAAATCAGTTGACAGTGTGGGAAATTTGTGTTAAGGAACCAATGAGATTGGTCCAATTTGAAATCGTGGGTGTGGTTTAACATCCAGAAATAACCATTAATTAGTTGGAAACCCACTAGAAATCAAAGAGAGAAAGCATTCTATTCATACATTTTGATTCCTCAGTGAAATCACCTCATACTTATAGAATTCCTTTCTGCACTGCATTTTACCAGGATGCCAACTGACCAAACACCAGTTGTTAACAGGCTAAAAAAAGAAATAGAGTGCCTATAACACAAACTTGTGTAACTTACCATTGGATGATCTCAGAGATCTGGAACACCCCTGAGTAATGGACCTATTATAACTCCTATAGAGTGCCTATAACACAAACTGGTGTAACTTACCACTGGATGATCAGAGATTGGGACTCCCACTGAGTAATGGCATATTTATAACTCCTTATAGAGTGCCTATAACACAAACTTGTGTAACTTACCATTGGATGATCTCAGAGATCTGGAACTCCACTGAGTAATGGCATAATTTATAACTCTTATAGAGTGCCTATAAACACAAACTGTGTGTAACTTACCATGGATGATCTCGAGATCTGGACTCCCATGAGTATGGCATATTTATAACTCCTTATAGAGTGCCTATAACACAAACTTGTGTAACTTCCATGGATGATCTCAGAGATCTGGGATCCACTGAGTAATGGCATATTATAACTCCTTATAGAGTGCCTATAACACAAACTTGTGTAACTTACCATTGATCATCTCAGAGATCTGGGAACTCCCACTGAGTAATGCATATTTATAACTCCTTAGAGTGCCTATAACACTAAACTTGTGTAACTTACATTGGATGATCTCAGAGATCTGGGACTCCACTGAGTAATGGCATCTTTCTTTACTCCTTATATAGTGCCTATAACAAACTTGTGTAACTTACCACTGGATGATCTCAGAGATCTGGGACTCCCACTGAGTAATGGCATCTTTCTTACTCCTTATATAGTGCCTATAACACAAAACTTGTGTAACTTACCACTGGATGATCTCAGAGATCTGGGACTCCCACTGAGTAAGCACTTTTCTTACCCTTATATGGTGCCTATAACACAAACTTTGTGTAACTTACCACTGGATATCTCAGAAGATCTGGACTCCACTGAGTAATGGCATCTTCTTACTCCTTATAGGTGCCTATAACACAAACTTGTGTAACTTACCACTGGATGATCTCAGAGATCTGGGACTCCCACTGAGTAATGCATATTTATAACCCTTATGAGATGCCTATACACTTTCAACTTGTTGTAACTTACCACTGGATGATCTCAGATCTGGACTCCCACTGAGTAATGGCATCTTTCTTACTTCTCAACTCCTCATACTCTTCTTCTAACTGTCGCAACCTGTTCAGGCTTTCACTCATCTGAAATGTAACAGAGGAAAATAATAAATCCAAGCAACTATAAAACATAACACAATCCTGTTTATCTATAAGAAAAAGGTCTTACTTACAATGGAGGATTTCAGTAGAAATCTTTACTTTAGATAATTTAATCATAACATGAATAAAAAAAATCGTGTACGTGCTACTTCGAAAACTTTCCTCAAAATATTTCGATTTACTACGCTTGTACTCTCTTCACAATAGCTCTGTTCATCCACCGAATATGGTAAAACCTAATTTATAATGCAGTGTAAAAAAAAATAGTTACACATGTATACCAAATTTCAACTTCCTAGCTATTGTAGTTCCTGAGATGTGAAATCCGACAGAGAGACGCTCGACAGAAAGTATAAGGGTTTCGAAGATTATCTTCAAAACCCTAAAAACATGAAACTTAGTATTCTTGTGTTTTACATAAAGAAACACACTCACACAAAATTTAAAATCAATTGGTTATTTTTCTGATTTATATCATTTTTTAAAATAAGCATTTACACGTCATTTGATAATAATTGAACTAATGCTGATAATGAGGTAAAACTTGGCACATTTATTGGTCTCATATAGTAATTACACGAGTGCCAAAGTTCATATAGATCCATTTCTCTATGTTTTATATTAAGCAGCATTGAGAGAGGTCAGTATCTGGATAAGTGGCCACTGAGAATAAAACAGATAAACAAGTCAAGTCCGAAGGCAAGTAATACTGCACCTAATTAATACACATACATTCCATAGAAATATAATTATGAAATAATAACAAGACTAAAGGTTCAAAATATTAGTTTCTTATTATCTAACACAGTTTTGACGCCTGATTATATTACTACATGCCTGATAGGCTTTTGTATTTAAGAAATAACTTACGTATGTTCTAAATGTGAAAATAAGATTTTTGACATGACTACGCCGTTTTTTAGTTCTGAGGTCTGACTACACTGTCTTTTTGGTCTAAGGCCTAACTACACTATTTTTTATTCTAGGGCCTGACTACACTTTTTTAAGGTCTGAGGCCTGACTACACTGTTTTTAAGGTCTGAGGCCTGACTACACCCTTTTTTAGGTCTGACTACACTGTTGTTTTAGGTCTGAGGTCAGACTACATCATTTTTAACATAAAGATATATTACTAGAGGGGCTGTATTGGTTGAATTTTGAAACATCGAAAAAAATAACCTGACCACCTTCGACTATCAATAATCAAATGAACTGAACAAAATTACAGTGAATTATACAGTAGAACGTTGAAAAAAATAAATCAAAACACTAACAATGTGCAGGAAGCCGAAAAAATTGATTTATTTAAACCTTAACTTACTCTTAGAAGAGGTTTAAATGAGGTTTACACAGAGCCCCTGAGAGCCCCAAAATGATGTTTCAGAACCTTAATGTATTGAGATAGGGTATGCCTCCTCTAGTATATATCTATGATTTTTAAGGTCTCAGTACATTGTTGTTTTAGATCTGAGGTCTGACTACACCATTATTTTAGGCCTGACTACCCCGGTACTCACAGATTGTAACTGCAGCTCTAATTTCTGGTTCTCCTCCTGGAGTAGCTCCATTTCAGTGGAGTGCTGAGACGTGCTAGTCGTAGTCGTAGACAATAGTAAATCATCTCTCTGTATTTGCACTTCTCTCAGTTCATCTCTAAGTCTGCTCAGTTCTATTTGGTATCGTGATTCCCTCTCCAGGAGTCTTTCCTTGTATTCTATTTCAATCTCGTTCTTAACCCTGTAATAACAGCAGTTTCCGTAAATAACTGTAAAGTTCAAAGCATCAATCCATCTTCAACAGATAACTTAACACTATACACTTGAATTTATCATATCATCTGGTTTTATGCAGATTGTAACAATGTTTTACAACTTTGATCATTATATTAGATTAGTGTATCAGACTTTTCAGTTATCTAGCTATAAAAATTGTTGGTGTTACAATTTTACATAACATTATCTTGATATACAAAGCTAATATAAAAATTATTAGGAAGGATACATTTCAGAATTTGCACATACAGATAGTACATACTAAAGAGTACAGTCATTATCATAGTGATTATTTTATAATAATAAATCTTTTTTTCATTAAATTTTACACAGATAAAACATTAGAAAATTGTCAATATCTTAAAAATAGTAATTTAATAAAACAAGTATTCTACATATTCTAAGAGCTAATCAAGCTATAGAATCGTCAATGTATAAATTAAGCCTCTCTCATTTGTTTTTTTTTTTTTTTGTTTCTCATTTTTGAGTTTTTGTAAAAATACTCACTTAGTGAATAATAAGGGTTTCTCAAGGTAAGTTTTAATATATTTTTTAAATTGTTATCTGGTAATTTTTTATATTTTTATCTAAATAAATAAAATATTTAATCATTTCAGCGAATTTCCTTTGGGAAAATGGGATAGGTGTCATGGTGAAGTCGGTGAAAACTCTATGTATTTTTGGGGCTGAATCGAATAAAACAGGTCTAAAGTTGATACAACCACTCAAAATGACCAAAAAGTCAAAAACCATAATAAATTACTCAAAATCACGGTTGTTTTTTTTTCTGTATTTTACGCAAAGGAAATGCGCTAAACCTTAAGAAACCAACCATGAAACCAACTGAGCATTAAAATAGTGCAATAATGGTGAGCACTGCCAATTTTAGAAACATAGTTTTGTATAACCAACAGGATAATTATGCGCATTTCCTTTGAAAATACAGAAAAAATGAGTTACTTGACATGAGGAAGATGCATAATTTTAACCTATGGTGTTTTAGAATGAGCATAAATGGAGTCCATCGTAATAGAACGTAAGAATAAAAGTCTCTCCACAGTTATAGATTTTATAAAAGTAAAGCAGAGCGCTTTCGACCTAACAAGAGGTCTCATCAGTGCCTATTAAACAAATTTATTTTTGTTTAATAGACCTAATATTTTATTAGGCTATTAAACAAATTTATTTTTGTTAATGGCACTGATGAATGACCTCTTGTTAGTCGAATGCGCTCTGCTTTACTTTAAAAAATCTATAACTGTGGAGAGACTTTTTATCTTTCGTTCTATTTAACCTATGGTTTTTTTGTTTTGTTTAGGTTAATCGACGTAAAGAAAAATCAATTTCAAAGAAAAAAAAATGAAAATATTAATTTTACAAATTTATAACCAATTAAAAAAATAATATTATAAAAGTAAGATTGTGGCAAAAAGCTATTACGTCACTTAGGTTGTTCAGTTGATTGGTTCATTTCAATCTCAAGGTCAATGTTAAACTAACAAATGTTTTTTTAACCCTTTTTTAGTTATACCAGTTTTTCATTGTAATGTGAGTTATTTTTAAGCCTGCGATGCTCATTATTATTATATAAACCTGGATCTAAAATGTTTTAGGGAAAGCCGTTCGGACATCAGTGAAAAAAAATGAAGTTTTACTTAATTGTTGTTTACCTTACGTTTCGTTCAAAATATGATATTATTGCTTAGAATTGGGGTAAATAGTATATTTATTAGTCTGCACTATCTTTTGTAAAAAATCACGTGAATAATTGCTAGTTTTAAATACTTTTTCAAATTAAGTACGTAAATATATTTATTATTTATTTAATAGTACATTTTTTTTAAAGTTAGTACATATTAATTAAAGATTAACTATTTCCTCTAATTCAATGTAATAATTTTATAAATTAAATGAAAAGTAGGGTAAACAACAAACTCTTGAAATGTATCACGATAGTTTATTATGTGCACAAAACAAAATTACCACTAATTTTTGGTTTTAATTATTTAAAATAGCATAAATATAATTATATATTATTGTTAAAATATATATAATAAAAAGTTGAAAATAAATGATAACACATAAATTATTGTTATCAGTGTGATAAAGAGGATTTCCCACCAGAACTTGAGTTACTAAAAAAATTGTGAAGCGGGTTTTCAATAGAAAAGCAGCTAGGATCTGAAAATAAAAGGTACGTTAACGAATAAAATATAACCCACGAATAGTTCTAAATAAATCTGCTGTAGTGCAATATGGTCTCGCAATGAACAACACGCCCCAACAACAACAGTAAATTTTAAAAATTAATTAAAAATAATAAGAACACTCTAAAAAATTGTAAGAGCTATTATTCATTAAATGTAGCATACTTTTTAATAAAAATATATTTGGCAAACATGCATCTTCCTCATTGAGTAACTGATCAAGTCGTAAAGCATAAACTGGGTCCTAAAGCAAGAAATGGGTTGTTAAGCACACAATTGTTATATCTTCAGTCTAAAAACTTTCATAATGGGACAACATATACTGTGGGTAAATACCTGGTAATGTCCTGAGGGGTGAGAGAGTCAGTGGAAACTCCAGATGATATAGACTCCCCGTCCTTCTTCTGCTGCTGCCACCTCTCCGAGTCTAACTCTAATTGTCTGCAAATTAAACCACAAAAATTATTGTTAATAAATTACTGAACTAATAATGACTTTAGTTCTATAATCCAATGACATCATAATAGGAATCAGGAAATAAAGAAAAATAAATATAAACAAAGTTTAGCCTTCGCTAAGCACATAGTAGAAAACCAGCATAAATTTGATAAAGAAGAGAATAGGATCATTCTTCATCGGGAAGAGTTCAGTAGAAGACTTAATGCTCTAGAATCACTAGAAATCTATTTATCTAATAATAATCATGAGGATTACACGCTCAATGAACAGAAAGATATTGTTCACTCTCCTATTTTTAAGAAATTTTATGATATTTTAAAAACCAAAGATGAAATCACTTGACTGTCCGTCATATTAAGTTAGTTTTAAGACAAGATATAACCCTTTAGAGTTATAACCTTCTTTATTATTTTTATTTCTTGTTGACGAGTAAAAATTTTATTTAACTTCACTCTATTGTAAAGGCATAATTGAGCACTGACTAGAGGTTGTCTAAGACCAGAGATCTAATGTATAGTCATCATTTATCTAACTAAAATTCAAACCTGAATTGGGTTGGGGGTCAAGGATAAGCTGCATTTGCACTAAATCCAGGGGGAGAAGTCGTTAGATCTCTCCTAACTCATCTTAACTGTAAGTTATCTTTAAGCCTTTTTAAACCTTTTTTTATCCAGCATGACTTAACTAAGTTTATTGTAATTATTTGACTATTGGTAAGATTGGTAATTTTCTTTTTCTTTTTGTAGATTGTGGTACATGAATATGCTTGGAGATTACAAGCGAAATATTGTATGAATTAATAAAATAATTTAACAACTCGATAAAAGTCTCTTCAGTGTCCTCTAACCTATAAAATATTTATGAGGTATTATTATATCAATTTTAACACTATGCCTCAACCAATTATATTGTAATCTCCCTCAACGCTAGCCTGGGTTATTTTATTTTAACTTATCAATGCTTGAATTAGACTCCACTTGTAAATTCAAGACATAAAAAAACAAAAATTTTAAAAATTGTTTTCTTTCATTTGACACCGATGATGATACTTGTATCATTGTTCCTTTCCTGTCATTGTTTGAATAAAAAAAAGCTTCATAAACAACCCTTTAACCGAAACAGATTAAAGTGAACTTGCTGTAAACCTATTTATTCTGTTTATATGTTAAATTTTTATTTTTGGAAATAAGACTTTTTTTAATTGAACGGAACAATAAAAACCTACCTTGAATACTGATCAGAATGCTCTCTAAGTTTCTTTTCTTTAGTCGCTTCAGCAACGGCATCATCTAACCTCACTTCCAATTCTCTTCTCAACTTCTCAGCTCTTCTAAGATCCTGTCTCAAATTATCAATCTTTCCCATCGCCACTTCCAATTCCTCTTCTTTGTCTCTGACTTGCCTCGATAATTTAGACTTCTGTCCTCTGAGTTCACTTAGTTTTTCCGAAACTTCAGTATACTCAGCCATAGCCAGTTTCCGCTGACTAAGTGCATCTCGCAGTTCTTTATCTTGCATTTTTAACTTTTCTTGAGCATCTATCTTTTCCCTCAACGCTTCTTCTTTTTCTTGTTTTAGTGTTTTGATGATTTTCTCGTATTCTTTTGTTTTCGGTGTTAAAGGTTCTTTGACATCAGCACTTAAACCGCTATCGGATTCTTTTAATTTACTTTCTAACTGGTTGTTCTTCTGCATGAGAATATTGATTTGATCCTGGAGCCTGCGTGCATGCTCGGACGCAGTGCTGCTCACGGGAGAAAACCTCTTGACATCCTCGACCCCACTATCTCCCCCATTATCTTCCCTGTTCCTCATTTCGGCCAAATTTTTATTAAGCTGTTGATTCTCTTGTTCTAATAATTTAATTCTTTTAACTAGTTTTTCATCTGGCAAGGAATGCTGAGTTTTAAGACGAATGCCAGGAGAAACAGGTGAAGCAGATAGACCGTTCAAGTCTGATAAAGTACTGCAAAAATAGAAAAAACAACACAATTAATATTTAGTGTGTTTATAATTTTAGTAGATTGTTATTTTATAGAGTGTCATAATTTTACTAATAATAATAATCCCTGTTTATAGCCTTGCGGCTTATCACGAATAACCCCCGCGGGAACCACTTCGGGCAGAAGTGCCAACTTTACACTCAAAGTCTAATCTTAAGTTGGCGATAATCTATATAATCAATAATCTTATATAAACTGAGAGTGTTACTTGGGATGCGAACCCCAGAGCTCCGTGGTTTCAAAGGTCAGTAAAAATACTGACCATCTAACTACCTTGTGCAGAACATGAGAATAAAAATAAAAATACCTAAAAAAATAACTACTTTAACGACGGAGGCAGCTTTTTAAGTCAAAGTAAATCCCAGTTTAAGGACCTTTTCAGCCTATCAGGTATTCATCCTGATATAGGTAAAAATTTAATAAAATATGTTTGTTCTTTGTACAATTTTTCAAAAGTAATATATATATATATATATATATATATATATATATATATATATAATATATATATAATAATATAATATATATATATATATATATATATATATATATATATATAATATATATATATATATATATATATACATATATATATATATATATATATATATATATAAATATATATATATATATATATATATTATTTGTGTGTGTGTATTTAAATTATACTTAAAATAATAAACTTTTACAATCATTTCCTCAAAACTTAACAATAATAATAGAACAAAATAAAAATCATATACAAAAAAAAAATAATAATGTATTTTATAATTAATATGATGTTTATAAGTATATAGACTGTATAAAATAATGATTATATTATTAAAGTATTATTTAAAATAAATAAATATCACTTACTTTATAATTAGGAATTATATCAATAATAGCATGTTATTTATTTTGTATTTTATTGGCATGTTATTTCTCTTTTTCGTTGTATTCATTGGCATGTATCTTGCACTGGATAATTTGCCCGTTAATAAAGATTTGTTTAATTGTTTAATAATTGTCTGTGAACCAATTTTGGTTGGAGACCCAAGGGTTGAGATCCGCTGCTCTAGACCTCCAATGTTTAAATTCAGAACTCGTAACATTCACAGCCACAAGAGCAGACTGGTTGGAAATTTGTTTGCAATGATAGATTTGAGAAAAAATTAAGTATTGAGAAATGTCAGTAGAAACCAAAAAACAAGTTCCAGATAGCTGGTGGCAGAACCTATGTAGCAACATATGTGTGTTCGATAAAACACAACATTTGCTTACCTATCCTGTGTGAAAGTAAAACCAACAAAGGGAATGAAGGGCAGAGAAAGCAGCATTGGCAGTGGGTGGCGCAGCATCGCTACTTCTCATGTCGTTGTCATCTACATCAAAATTACTCGTATCTGTAGGGCTGCTCACTTCCGGGATATACGGAGCTGCTCCTTCCCTCAAACCATCCCACTCTACTCCCACAAACCAAACATGTTTCTACACAACAAACAATGACAGTCATAGAGCCATACAAACAAATATTCATACTTCAGGTCTTATATAAAATAAGGCTTTAGAAAAAGTCGAGTTGGCTGAGTCTATCTCATACCATTGGGCTGTCTAAAGCAGCCCTAACAAAACTAGTTGTAATTTTATGGATTTGTATCTGCAATAAAGATTATTGTTATTAGAAACACCCTGTATATATTACTACTACATGAGGACAAAGTTAAGCATTTTTAACGATTTAAAAAACTTCTAGCAGAATAATGTCACTTTTTAAAAGAAATATTTGTTTTAAAGTTATTTATTTTTCACTTAAGGGTGACCATTTAGAGCTGCCAGGTGTAGAAATAGGCAACTTTTATCAAAAGGTGTTGGCAAGCCTACAATTTTTTTTCTACTTAAATATGGTGCTGGGGGTTGCAAACTACTAGATATACAATAGATTAAGAGATCATCTAAAATCAGAGAAGGGAAGAGTCCTATTGGTTCAATGTGATCTCTACCACGGGGACAGGGTAAAAGAACCAATAGAATTATTTACTTACTACTGATTTTTAGATGACAACTGACCAAAACCATGCTGTAAGAGTAATTAGTCAGTCATCGAGACCTAAGTAACTGAATGGTGAGAACACTGTGAACAGAACAGACTAGACTCACCTTGAAGTCCTCCACTCCGTGGACTCCTAGCCTCATCTCCGAGCTACATATGAGATGTCTCATCAAATCTTTAGCTTCATCGGATATTTCATACTCAGTATCACACGGGAAATCAAAACAATTCTGTAACAAACAAAGTTTAGTATTGTGTAACAACTTCAACACATCACATCAACAAAGTTTACTTTTCCAGTAAACTTTATTGTTACTTCTGCCAAATTTGTTATAAGATAATTGTACATAATTAGGGTGGCAGCATTACTTACATCAGTATACAGCATTGCTGATACAGCATTGCTGTATCAGTTATGCTCCTTCTATAAATAGTATTATTTTAAGCATATATACTATTATCAATATATACTATTTGCATATTACAAATTATTAGTTTTGGTAACTTCTAGCAACAATAGCTTACATTTTTGACTATTGAATGTATACAAATATTTAGATTTACTTAAAGGGCAATCATAAGAGAAGTTTTTTCCGTTCTTGGCTAAACTTTTGCTCATCTCTTACTTCCTCTAATGCCCTACCATAAAAATTCCATAAAATTCAATATTTCCAAAAAATCATTTTTCATGCAAATTTTTGGGCAACAGTTCCAAAATATTTGACATAGTTAGTAGTTTATCCTAATATATTTACTCAGCTATCTAACAAGACCAATTTCGCATTTCTAGCTTTCTAGCTATTAACAATTTTATGATGTAAGGTCAAATATTTTTAAAAAATATTAAATTTGACCTTGTGGGAAAACGGTTGGAGATCGGGGTTTATATTATAAACATTTTTGTTCCCTTTGAGAAGTACTATCTCCTCTTTCTTTAGTGGACACTTTATATGAAACACCCTGTATATATATTTGGTAATATACATCTTTTACCTCAATTCCCAAGTATAGAAAAGGTGGTAAGTATTTAATAAATATTTATCTAATGAACTACTCCGAGAAATATAAGTGTAATATTATAAGCAAAGTTTTATACCTTATGATTCATGATTTTGCCGTAAGTTTCGACTAGAGATTCAGCATAGAAGGGCGTCTCTCCGTACAACATCTCATACATGCAAACACCAAGGGACCACCAATCACACTCAGGGCCGTACTTTCCTTGCCCATCTTCCATAGCCTGCAACAAGGAGAAATTAAACCATTTTATCTCATCCTTTGTAAGGACGCAATCTCACCATAGAGCCATCAAAATATTAGTTAAATCGTTGTCTTAGTCCTAAACAATTTCACAGCCGAAAGCCAGCTCTACTATTTAAATATAGATATTCTTGTGGAAAAGATGGGATTTGTTGTTATAAGTAATCCACAGCGTTGTAATGTACTAACTAATTGCACATGGTTATAATCAGATGAGGGCATGGGAAAATAGTGTTAAGAAATCAATGAGGTTTATCCAATTTGATATTGTGAGCGTGATTTTTTTTTAATAATTCTTCTATTTTTAAATATACAAAAATACAATAAAAAAAACATTGATGTCAAAACTTCGTGGTGAGCCACACACTGCTACCTACTATGTCAAAATAATTTCCCTAGTTAAGGTGACATTATACACGTATAAACATTACCTCTTAAGCATTACTTATAATTTAAAAAACTTCTAGAGATTAATGAGACTTTTTCAAAGAAATATTAGTTGTAAATGTTTAAAATATTTTTTATTACCTTTCAAGAAGATTCATATTAAGTAGTGGAATAAAAAAAATATTAATTATATAATTATTCAAACAAAAACTTTAGTCATTAAAACTGGGTTATTAATGATTTCTTGTTACATAAGTAGATATAAAGGAAGCAATAATTACCCTCAATATTTCTGGAGAGATATAATCAGGGGTACCAACAGCTACATTACTTTGTACAGTTCCATCTTCAAATAGTTTTAAACAAGAACCAAAATCTGCCAATCTAATGTGACCGTTGGCATCCAACAGTACGTTGTCAGGCTTTATATCCCTGCAAAAACACACACGTCAATCATTCTCTACAGGTGAATTAATGCCCCCCCCCCAGGTACACTGCTTCAACAACTTAGATCATTAGCAGGACCACTCCTCCACCCATGCAACTCTAATAATTAGACAGTTCTGTATATATTTTTTAACTATTATTGTTAGTCTTTATTTTTTTTTTATTTATTTTATTTTTTATTTATTTTATTTTTTTATTTATTTATTAATTAATAGAAAAAGGGATATATTAAAGTTTTTAGAGACCACTTACCTGCTTGTTAAGATGTCCTTAACAAAAGCATGAATTAATGTTATTTAAATACCAAGACAGAAACAGAGTCACTAAACTCCGGTTATTTTGTGGGTTCCAAGGTAAAGAAAGGTACTTTTCACTCTACTGTTTGGCGCAAACATTAAGAAACAATCCTACAAATCTAGAGTTTTAATGCTCAAATCTAACTTGGGTACTTTTGTTTTCACAATTTAACAAAAAATTAGGGGCATTCATTTATAATTTAAAAAAAAAAAAAAAATTATATTTTATAATTTTATATTCTTTGCTACTGTTTTTTCTTGTTAGTATTTTTCTTTTACTTTAACCTTTTATTTCAAGTTGTTATTTCCAATCTGTAACCTATTCATATTATGTAGAGCTGTAAAAATTGGCTAATAAACAGCCGTTTATTATAAATAAATAAGTAATATTTATAAATAAATTAGATATTACCACAGTAATGCATAACACCATTGGCAAAAAAATAGTAATAAAATAAATTTTATTTCCATCATGCTTGGTTACGAACAATAAGAAAAGATCATACAATACAATACAGATAATAAAAAGATTTATACACTAAAATCAAGCTTAAAAAATTCTTTGGTACTATACATGGGGGTTTCAATTAAGACATCCTTTATATGTTGCTTAAAATGTTCCAGATCTAAATCTTTAATTTGATCAGGGAGATAGTTAAAAAATTTGATACCTAAGACACCCTGCCCAGTTTCACTTTTCACAAGTCTATGCTTAGGAATAATTAAGTCTAATTTATGTCTAGTGTTATACTTGTAGTAGTACAATTTTAAGTATCTCCTTGGGTAGAGTAGGTTACATAGAGCAGGTTTTAGCTTCCATAGGACAAAAATATATGACGATAGCTTGCTGTGGAGCATTTTTTAAAGACATGATATTTGATCAAACGTTGCAGTTAGTGACATGTTCAAAAATAACATACCTATGAACATAACCAATGTTATGTATAGAAGAAATAGCAAGTATCATTTCAGCTATATAGAACTTTGCCATGTTAGAAAATAACATACCTATGAACATAACCAAGGTTATGTATAGAAGAAATAGCAAGTATCATTTCAGCTATATAGAACTTTGCCATGTTAGCAAATAACATACCTATGAACATAACCAAGGTTATGTATAGAAGAAATAGCAAGTATCATTTCAGCTATATAGAACTTTGTCATGTTAGAAAATAACATACCTATGAACATAACCAAGGTTATGTATAGAAGAAATAGCAAGTATCATTTCAGCTATATAGAACTTCGCCATGTCTTCTGGAAGACGGTCCTCAAACTTACTCAGAAGAGTCAACAGGTCTCCACCGCAGTAGTAATCCATCACTAAATACTGCATACAACCAAATACAATTAAAATATGGAAAAGGATAGTAATAGTTATTTATGCATCAAGGGAGTAAAGAATCCTATTATTCCCCTGAGTAGTAAGTAGGTCCCAATAGCACAACCCAAGAGAACCAATAAATGCATTTAACTCAGGACGCAAAGCCGAGGAATTTATAAAAATTAACACCTGTAGAGAGATAATTTTCCGGAGGGGGAAAAATAGCATTTTACTCCCGAGGTGCTTACAAGATAATTTAAATATTGTTATAGTGTTGTTTCTTTTTTTGATTGGGTTACCTTCACACATTTTGGAAAAGCCACACCCAAAAAAGAAAATTGGTCGGCCACAGTTATAAATTTAAGGAAAGGATAACCATATAACACTTAGTAAATTTATATTCTAGAGTGTTAGTAACCTCAAAAAATGGTTGATGCCAAATGCTTGTTGTCTAGATCAGAGACTATAGATACTTAAACAGTAAGACTGTTGACTCAATGGATTATCAAAATTTGAATTCCGAACGAAGCCAGCGCCGCAGCAGACCTACTTTTTAACTTATTAGGCGTGGCTTAATTTTCCGCTTTTTGCCTACATGCTATTTGAAATTAACTTTTTTATTATACTTTCTAGTCAAACTTCTAAATAGGCGAAGCGCTTTGCGCAGTCTTCGTCATCTTTAAACTTCCACAAAACCCTTCTGATAGCAAATAAATTTACATTTTATTCTATTTATTTAATAATTTAATCGATTTAATCAGGTGAACATTAGCTGCTAAATTATCCACGTGCTGGAAAATGATTTTGGCATTTAATGCAGCCTGAAATAATCTAAAAAACGTTTTTTTACGTTTTTTTTAAAAAATTTAGATGCCCACATGTGATTACCTGGATTATATTGATTAAATTATTAAATAATTGAATGAAATGTAAACTTACCAGCCCTTAGTAGCGTTATGTTGAAAATTGAAAAAAAAAAAATTACGATTAGTTTTTAGATTTTTGTAATACAGAACATGACAATGGCGAACCGTTTTTATTAGGTTAAAATAATAAGGAACGAAAAGAAAAATAATTTTATTATTACAATAAATGCAGCTGTCATAACCAATAGTTGCCATGGTTTACATAAATTTAAAGTTTAAAAATATAATCGGTAATTTTTGGAAAGCTTTCAGAGTTAGTTCATGAGTAATCCACACAGTTCCGCTGCAGCGCTGATGTCTAGCAGCTTGCAATAATTGAATCCAAACTTTTCCTCATTTAAGTTTATTTAACTTACCCCCCTTTTATTTAACCCTTTACTTATTTATTATTTTACCCCTTATTATTTATTTACCCTTTATTTAACCCCTTTTCCTCATTTAAGTTTATTTAACTTACCCCCCTTTTATTTAACCCTTTACTTATTTATTATTTTACCTTATTATTATTTACCCTTTATTTAACCCTTTTCCTCATTTAAGTTATTTAACTTACCCCCCGTTTATTTAACCCTTTACTTATTTATTATTTTACCCCTTATTATTTATTTACCCTTTATTTAACCCCTTTTCCTCATTTAAGTTTATTTAACTTACCCCCCGTTATTTAACTTACCCCCCCCCCCTCCTGGTCTAAATATAATGATGGCTGGATGATAGATGTAATCTAGATATTATAAATAGGTGTAATGTGCATCTGCCACGCAGACGCACATTACACCATTGGATTTTTATGCCAGGTATGGAAATCCTTTCATGTGTCATTTAAAAGGGATGATAAGCTGGTGGTTCCGAGCCTGTTCAATGTCATGTACTCATAAAATATCCCTAACCCTAAACGAACCTAGGTTTAAGTAAAATGTAGGGACCTCAATAGTAGCTTGTATAAAACACATATGTAACTGTCTTGTGGTTTTTGAGAGCCATTTAAGTCAAGTAGTATCGCACGTGTTGTTTCTTGTTGAAGCGATTAAAACTTATAGTAAAGACACAACTCTTCTGTGGATTAGATGCAAAAATGCTGGCACTAGGACTCATAAGGTATAACACTATCTTCTATCTAAGGGAGTTGGCAAAAAGGCCCAACAACACAATCTACATGCTAGGTGATCTCACCTTTCCCCTATTACTCTAAATAAAACACCAGTCAAAAAACTTACAAGGTTACTGTCATCTTGAAATGCAAAGTGTAGATTAGTTATCCACCTCCTGTCTCCATAGACTAACACGTCTCTTTCTTCCTGTAAATGAATAACAATACGATATAATGGAACAGATCAAAATAACAATTACATTGTCAATTAATCAGTCAATTATAATGTAGTTCATAACATATTGTCACAAATAACTATTTAAATTTTGGAAAAAAAAGGAAGATGTCACTCCACTTAGTATATATTTATTGACAGAGCCGACTTTCAAACTTAACAGTTCATCATCAGTGCCGGTGAAAGCGAAGTAAAGAAGCTAGGAGACAGACAAAATAGATTTGTCCAAAGGCTGGTGTCTGACTCCTACCTTCTTTACTTTGCTTTCACCAGCACTGATATGAACTGTTAAGTTTGAAAGTCGGCTCTGTCAATAAATATATACTAAGTGGAGTCACATCTTTCTTATTTTTCTCCTATTTGGAAACTCCATAACTCATCTTAGTATCTATTTAAATTTTGTATTTCATTTGTTTAAGTTATAGCATCCTTAGGTTCCTTCACATGAATATATCCTTGGAGATATATGGGATATATCCCCTCCACCAACACATCAGTGGTTTTTTTAAATAACGAAGTTCAAAAAATTACTTAGAGTAAATATAACAGTAAGTGTTACCTGGAAGCAAGCTGTCTCGGCTCTCTTAAGCATCTCCCACTTGTTGAGTATTTTCATCGCGTAAACCTTGTCAGTTCCCTTCATCTTGACAACACAGACCTCTCCGAAAGCACCCCTCCCTATGACTTTGATCAGCTCAAAGTCTTCCCGTGTCAATCTCAGAGATTTCACACTACTTGCAACTGGTTTCACTGAAATAACAAACAATTCATTTCATTAAAAATAAACAAGTCATTGGTCAAACAATGATATTAAGAGAAAATTCTTCTTGGACAGAGACCATAATCTGAATAGACAACTGTACTGAATTCCCATAGTTGGCAACATTGTCATGATAAGAATGGACTGATAACAAGTCATTGGCCAAACAATGATATTAATAAGAAAAGAAAATTCTTCTCGGACAGAGACCATAATCTGAATAGGCAACTGTACTGAATCCCCATAGTTTATTATTTCTGTTCAAATCACAATCTTAGTTAATATAATCGGTGCGTACAGTCTGTTGTTATTTATAAGTTAATTATTATATTATTACAAACTTGACAGATTTCCTTTTAATCAAAACTTACTGAACGTAACACTGTACTTACTATGTTTTTTCACTTCTTGGTAAACCTAAGTTATTTATACTTCTTTCTTATTTTAATTTAGACATCTAACTAAAGCGAAAGGATCTAATTAAAAATATAAAAAATTAGGTATAGGGTACTTCGAAACTTTTCCTCATCATATCAAATTTGCTATGCTCATCCCCCCTGCTTTGGACTAGCTTCGCTCGCCCTCAGAATATACAATTCCCCAAAATTATACTGCAACATGTCTTCATGTTGCTCAACATGTAAGTATTGCTCTTTGTTAAAAGAGCAATAAGTGTAATAAGTTTTATAGTGTTATTTAATGACGCATTTCTATTGTTTTTATGCTAAGGCTATACTTCATAATGAAATAATAAAGGTTTATTTATTTATTCAGGCTCGTATCACTCGTCCTCAATAATTTTTGGCGTTTTATGATTTTTCAAAATTTTTGCTGAGTCAATTTTGCGGGTTAATGACGTCATAAAAAATTATTTTCTGAATATGCCAATTACAGCAGTAGATAGATTTTTGTACGAGATTCCAACAAGGAATACACTAGGAGCACGATAAATTCACAATGAATTCACTAGGAGCTACAATGATAACAAACACACACACACATACAGACAGACAACTTTGTAAAAACCACTTAGGAGGCATTTAAAACACCTGAAACGGATAACACTGGTTTTATCCCGGTTTTGAGTTCTTTGCAAACACAATACTTTTCCTACATACCTACAGTATAAATGAGGAAAAATAAAAAATTATACCTGTTAATTTTGATAAAAATTAATTAGAATTAGATTGAATAAGATAAAAAGGTTACATTCTGGGATTCCGCTTAAACTTATAAATAACTCTAATGAGAGACATTTAACAGTCTGAGCCTAAATAACAACTGAATTTGTCATATATAAAGATATTTTTGAATGAACTGATAAAAAATATTATCAATAATTTGTAATAAAAGGGTGAAGAATTAAATTCCAAAATATTAAATTAGTATACATAAAAAAATTAGTCATGAATTAAATGTAGCTCATAAATAAACATATGACTCAGGTGAACGGTACTTGAGATTAATGTGAATATTTATGCAATAATTAGAAGTATAAATGCTGCCCTAAGTATAGGGCTGTCCTAAGTATTTTGTTAATTAAATTTTAAAGCTATAGTAGTGCAGTAAGTCAAAATGTGTCAATAAAATGTCCAGCTCGCCCCTCCATTAAGATACAAATCTGGAAGTACTTATGTCTGATTTTACATCTGGAACTAAAACATGTTTAAGCTCAAGTTCTGCTTTATTATTGCCAGATCACCTTTAGAGCTAAATGGCATAGTAAGTTAGAAGCAGTGGCGGATTGAGCCACTGCCTCGGGCAAAGGCCCGAGGAGGGTTTTTCCTAAAAGGGCCCAAACCAACATCTCAAGGGCCCCAATAGGGGTCGGGGCTAAATAGCTTTCCAAATAGATGGGTCTACTTTTAACTAGAGTAGTTTTAATTATTATATCAAGCTCAATTGATTAATTTAATTTAATAATAGTATTTTAAGTGAAATTATTTCATTTAAATAAATAAAAATAAACTTAAGTAGGATATAAATGATCTTAAATAAAACTTAAGTTTATTACTTTAAATGTAATGTTTGATTAAACTATTTTACGTTTAATCTATAGGGCTCTTTTCTGCTGCTTAAGGGCCCTGATCAAGCTTCATCAGGGCCCTGATGCACAAATATATAGAGGCCTTTTATGCAGCATTAGGGCTCTGGTTCAGTATGCTAGGACCCTTTTTGGCCAATATTAGTAGTTTATTAAACATTAGTCTGCATGGGACCTTTTAAAGTCCAGGTAAAATAAACAGGGACCCTAGATTCAGGTAAGAATAACAAATTAAGAAAATTATAAAGTACTTTAAAAGCATTTGTCTCTAGGAGCTCTTTAGGCCCTATATTAAAGTATTAGGCCCCTTTAACTCTGGTGTAATGAATATATTACATAATTAGAATAAATAAATATATTTAAATATTATAAGCTTAAAAACATTTAATCATTATTTTTTTTAATTTTCGTAGTTTTTTCTTCAAGTTTATTTTTGGCTGAGGGGCTCAAGGAGGGCTGCTGTTGCCCTCGTTCTCAATATCCAGTCCGCCCCTGGTTGGAAGGTAAAGAAAATCACTTATGGCAATATAATGGTTTTGTATGATGATTGTAAGTATAGTGTAATGACGAATTTCTTATGTTTTAAAGCTGTAAACTTCGCTGTAAACTTTGTGAAGCAATAAAAATGTATTTATTCATTTATTTAGTTGAAATGAGTTGTCAGTAACTTAACACCTACGAGTATAATTAACCAAACACATGCACAACAATATTTAAAATGCCACTGAGAACATTTTGCCTCTTGACAACATTTATAAGTTAAATCAAAGTGACTTACCAAACTGTATAAAATCTGAGACGGTTTTCTCTCTGCGTAAAGATGAATTGCAGCATTCATCGTATAATACAACAAGAATATCAAGGAGTGTTTCAATGCTGAAACACTGTCCCTTTCCTTGGACTGGACCTCCCAGGAACAGTGCTTCCAGTTCACGCAGTCTCTCATCTCCTACAACACATACAAATAACTTAGGGTTGTATTCAATGATATTTTCTTAACATTTTCCTTAAGGAGTCCTTAAGGAAAATGTTAGGTTTACAGTTTAGGCAAGGAAAAATGTTAGGTCTCCTTAAGGAAGCCTTAAGGAAAATGTTAGGATTAGGTACGGAAAATGTCTTTGAATACGGGCCGTAGTATCTCACACAGAGTGTTTCAATGCTAAAACACCGTTCATTTCTCAGCTACAAGATAAAAATGTCTTTAAGTTCAAAGTCAACTTTTTAAACTCTCCTTTTAAGAATCCTTAAGTGTCTGATTAAATAAGTTTCCGAAAATGGAACAAAGCGTTGATATTATTTTATGTAAATTATTATTAATATTATAAAACACTTAAGAACCAAATTTGCTGCCTTGCAGAGGGCTTAGTAATAATAATTACCCTAATAACTGTGTTGAGTTGGCACAGTTAGAAGGAGTTAAAGCCTTGCTTTATGCACTAAAAGCACTTCTATTCTTACAAAAAATATTTTTTACCAGAGGTTAAAAGCATTATAAAGGCTAACAGTATTTTTATTAAGCTTTAAAGATGCAACCAGAGATAGGCTGTCAAATAAAAAAAAAATAAATAAAATCTTTATTATGTTTAAGACCCTTTTTGGGGTATACATTCGTCATTACATATACAATACAAAGATATTCACTTCTAGATTTTGAATATAGCTTTTTTGTTATTCAGAATAGCAGAAAGTAGTAGTATTTTATAAGACTAGTCTGTGAAATAGTGAGGTTAACATGTTTTGTTAGAATGTGTGTGTAAGTATATGTGTATCTATATGTGTGTATATTATTTTTTTTCTATCTACGTGTGCATGTATGTATATTTATATGCATATAAATGTGATTATGTATATATGTGTCTATATTTATGTATTTAACTTATTTTTAGAAAATAAAATTATTTACTTTCTCTCAATGATGATGATCTGTTGTCTTTATTTATACATAATTGGTTGCACTATAAGGTATTTTTGTGATTTTGTCAGGAATGGGTAAGACAATAAAAAAATGTAATAATTTCAGTTCACTAATGAAATAATTATCTTCAAAACAAAGGGAACAGTTTAAAAATAAGGATCTGTCGGTTTTTGCATATATCTGATACAGGATCTCCCTCACAGCACAGGCCACGCCTCTAGTGAGGCATATTCTCTAGATTAATTATCAGATTTAAAAAATTGTAATTTATTAAATAAAGAGAAAATAAAAAAAAACAAATTTTTAAATCCTAGGGAGATTTGAAAAATCAAAAGACTGCTGTTTTAAAGCTAAACAACATCAAAAAAGCATTAAACTATCAAAAAAATGTCATAATTTAATTTCTTTTTTCCTAATAAAAACATAAATGTGTTTTATTTATGTTTCTTCATAGTCACCATCAGCATATGCTTCACAACTGTCAAGTGTTTTTTCTTAACCATGACATTATTTACAGTACCACTTCACTCAAAAATAAATCAAATTGCCGTGGTTAATTCAGTGAGTTAAAAAACTCACTCCACAGCCTAGTAGCATAATACAATATTAGTCTTCTTATTAAAGGTGATGGTATTTTTTTTTTTTAATTTCGAAAATAAAGTTGTTTCATTCAATTATTTTTTTTTTAATTCAAAACAGTGGAATTTTTAAGAATAAGTAACCAATTTAGTAGAGCCTCTCAGCTTGTATGTTGACTTCTAATTTTAAATTGTAAATACCCACGAAGGTATTTAATTTACTTATGTAAATAAAAAATACATGAAAAACGTACTACAGACAATAAGTAAGTTAAAAACAAAATAGACTAATTTGTATTGCTTTAAATAATTAAGTATAATGCAGGAGTTAATCCGCTTGTGGCTTTTAAAACACATACTGAAAACAGCTTTGGCTTTGCTTTGAAAGATAGCAATACCAGGTGCATTGAATAATTCATTTTATACCATGTAAAGAAGGGAAACGGTGTTTAAATAAACTAATTATTAAAAAGAAAAACAGAATTTTCAGCAGAAACTCAAAAAAGCAGTATAATAATTAAAATTTCGTGCTGCAGTATTTAAAAGTTGGAAAGCAGAAAGATTTATTTATTTCCTCACGTAAACCATAGAGAGAAGTATTGAATTTGCACTGAAATTCTGAAATTAGGATTTCACCTGTTCCAGATGTTTCTACTTTTTTGTTTTCTTTAATTATTTATTTATTTTTAATTTATTAGTTTGTTTATTTGTTTCAAATTTTTTCATGTAAAAATTAATTATAAAGAACTATTTAGGTAACCAGACATTATTATACACAAGACCCATCCTTTTCCATTCACATCTATCTTGAGCTACACGTTTCCACGTAACTCCACCACATACTAATCTCATCTCCTGTTCCCATCTCCTTAGTGGTGTTCCTCTATTTCTTACTCTTTCTCTGGGGTACCAATCTAATATTTTTCTTGACCATCTACCATCTTTTACTCTAATTAGATGTCCAACCCATTTCCATTTTCTAGCTATCACTACCTTGCCTATATCACTCCACTAAAAAAATTAAATAATTGGCTCTAATAATTGGATCCGTCAACAGAGTGTCAGAGAAGCAAGGTTCCAGATACAGATTCTACAACATGGCTTCTTCCACACCTTCCTCAATCTGAGATCAAACTACATTAGTTGTTTATCAAGTTTTCCAGTTCTTAGTTACCTAAGAACTAAACTGCTTAGGCAGATCATAAAAATACTCCTCTTTTCAAAATTTTAAAGTATTTACTTAAGCTTGAATGTTTAATTTATATTTCAAAATTATGAATTTTTATAAACTTAATTTTAAATGGCATTAAAAAAACATTCCCCAGTCAAACCTTGGGAAGAATCAGGGTCATTTCCAAAGAAAGATTGGAATAAGGTATTAAAGAAGAAAACTATTCATTATTTATGAATTATTAACAATAATTATTAGATCAATTGGCCAAGTTTTGTTGGGAGCAACTGGTTAATTGGCCTGATTCCAAACACTAATGCAGTTCAATCTGAAATCACCTCTTCATTCATAGTCAAATAAATCAGGTACAGGGTAGCTCTGAAATATTTCTCACCACATCGGAATGCACTTATCCTCATTATTTTAAACTCTCTTCGCTTGTCCTCAGAATATGGAGATCACATAGTTTAAATTTCACTTCGTCTTACAGTCTATCGTTTAGTTTAAAAATCCACAAGGTCATAAGTATTTTGGTGATTGACCAATCAGAGAACCTGCTGCCAACCTCTCACTTAAAAAGATAAAAAAATCCCTACCACAATAACCGCTGTAGGGAAAAAACCTTCCCGGCAATCGTTCACTTTGTTTGTGGTTCTTCTTTTGATTATATCCTTTTGAAAACTGCTTTCAAATTAATTTTAAAAATGATATTTTAAAAAAACACTACACAAAAGAAACGTAAAAAAACATCGCCAAGAAAATACGGGTAAAATAACCTGATTTGTTTACATAGTTTTTCCCGCTCCCTTCTTGCAGGGATTTTTTTCTTAAGAATCAGTGGTGTGTGTCTTGACTGACCTGTCAAGATTTTTAAACTAAACGAAAGACTGTAAGAGTCATTTGATTCATCATTAAAAGCTGTAAAACTGCTATAAAAATCAAGCACACCGTGGTTTGAGGGGGTTGAGGGTATGTTGTGCTTCAAACTAGCACTAAAAAATGTTTTTGAAAAATTGTTAAATGTGAATATTTAAAAATTAATAATGGTCAGGATTTGAGGACAACAAGTGTAGGTTGTTATAGTTTAGTTTATCCTCTCATCCAACTTGTTTACCATATGGAGTTTTGTTTTAATCAGTTTAGCCAAAGAAATATTATTACTAAAGGGGCCCTATCAGTTGAATTTTGAAACATCTTCGACCATAAATATGATCAAATAAACAGAACAAAATTACAGTAACTTATAATTTTATTCATATCTATATTTTATTTTTAATATCATTTCAACCCTTTGCTAAAGTAACTAACGGTTTCATTTTTATTTTATTTTTAGAAGATTTGCCTGGGTTCTCCTTATTCTTTTAACAGTACTTAAATAATGCAATCATTATTCCTAATAATATTTTATATACATAAATGATCTGCTCATTTATTTGATAATTTATGTTTCATATTAAAAACAACAGAATCTCTCTTTTTACCTTTTAATATATTTTAAAACTCTTCTTATGAAACTATGCTTATGTTATGAATTGACATGACTTCTTATGAAACTTTATGTTAGTATATAGTTTATATTAATTTTTTAAAAAAAATTGTATACTTCATCATTTTGTAACTGTTTTTTAATACTTTTTATATTTTTGATTTATTTTTAATTATTATTATTATTATTATTTTTTACTAACTGTAGATTAATCTCTTTTGAATATATTGCTTTGTACTGTTTTTCAGAGTCCCTACACTCTGGCCACTCGGCTTTGTGGGTTCTATTTTTTTTTTTTTTTTACTATTGTAAAAATATATGCTTATATTATATTGTCAACTATTTCTATCTATGTGATAAATTGCTTAGTTTTGGAAATAAAGACTTTTTTTAATTGAATTGAATTGAATAATATACTAAAATATTAAAAGTACAACTCAAAACACCCACGAAGTGTGGGAAGACAAAAACAATTGATTTTTTTTTAACCTTTACTCACTCTAAAAGGAGGTTTCAATGAGGTTACACAGAGCCCCAAATTGATGTTTTAGGCCTCTCAATGCATTGAGATAGGCTATACCTCCTCTAATAATATATCTCTATGAGTTTAGCAATTTTCTCTCAAATGACAAAAGAAGCACCACACTAATTATGTTACATCTTTATTGTAAGTTTTCTAAGCATCTCTATTTATTTCTTTATAATTTAGTGTGTGTGAATATATTATTATATATATATATATATATATATATATATTATATATATATATATATATATATATGTGTGTGTGTGTGTGTGTGTGTGTGTGTGGTGTGTGTGTGTGTAAAAAATTACAATAAAAAAAAATACTTATCTTATGTTCTCTTGTAAATATAAAGGATATTATATTTGAATTTTCTAAAAGGCTTATCTTTTCCAATATGAATACTTCATGATATATAATAATCCAGACCAAACAATACATATGTTTAATTATTTCTTTTAAAATAAAAATAGAGGCTAAACTAAAATAAAAATTTGAATTGAAAGAATTTTATTAATTCAAGAATTAAAATAAATACAGTTAGATAATGTGATTGATTCACTGCCAAGTCTTGAATGACAATCAAATTCTTATTTATTATTTAAAATGCCTTCAAAATAAAGATTAGATGTATAAATTAGAGGTCGGAGCTGACCTTTAGAAGTGTTTAAAATAAAAACACCGACTGGAAAACATAACCTTAACCAATATCAAAGAATTTTAACAACATAGTTTCTGCATTAGAAATTCACTAGACGTTGACATAACATGAAAATAGTCCAGACCTCTTAGATAAAGATTTAAAACAAATCACATCTCATTGCACTAAGATTTTAAAGAAGCTTATAACATTATTAACATTGTACTATTGTTTTGTATCAGTTGACAATATAAAAAAAATTGACTACACCTATAACAAGGATCTAAGTTTATCGTGTATTATCTATCTCCTTGGTTGAGCCTTGGAAACCAATGTCAGTAATGCCCTCTTGCTAATGTGTCAGTAGCAAGCCTTAGGGGCCAAAATATCAGCAACCACCCTTGCTATGTCAGTAGCAAGCCTCAGAAGCAAATATGCCAGTAACTACCTCTTGCTAATAAGTCAGTAACAAGCCTCAGAAGCAAATATGCCAGTAACCACCTCTTGCTAATAAGTCAGTAGCAAGCCTCAGAAGCAAAAAAGAAAAATAAAAAGTTAAAACTTAAGTTGAAGGGCAAAATTATAAATTTAAAATAAATGACCTTATTTTTAATAGAAGAGGCCTCTTTCTTTGACGGGATGCCTATAATAGACACTATATTATAAAAAAAATTATAACTTATGATAAATAAATTATAACTTTTTATATTATGGTGGTTGACAATATATTAATAGTTTATAATTAGTGTTTTTTAAATAAACATTATGGTGGGTCTATACCACAAAATATCTGTCAAAACCTGTTTTAATATCTGATTTTATTAAAACCTAAATGGATAACTTTAACAAACATTTTACAAAAAAGATTGCATTTAGTGAGTCATTAAGTATTTTAGTGACTTAATAAAATTGATTAAAACACCAATATAGTAAAACTCAGTTCGTTATCGGTTGATTTAAATACCTGTTACAACTAATTTAAACAATTTAATGAATTAAAAAATAATTTGGTGATATAATTGATGATTAAAAAATCACTCCATTTTATTTCTTATTTTAACTATATTTCGTATCAACCCTCAATACACATTCGTGTTATGCAGACAAAAACTAATGATGTTTTAGTCAATATAATAGTGTAATATAATAGACAATATAAAAAACAAAAAAAACTGAGAAGGACTTTAAAAACAATCACCCTTTTGTTATCTATTTCTGCTGTGATGGTGACACTGCTCAGATTTTGAATCGCGAATAAATACACAAGTTTAAAATTAATATTGCTTTAAAAAGGACATTAATCACAAGAAATTTGTTAAATTATTAATAATGCTAAACAATAAGGCAAAGGTAATCCCTCCTTGCACTTATAAGACAGTCACCTCAACTAGAGGAGTTTTGACATAGTAGCAGTGCATTACCACCAAACATTATTGGCAGAAACCATAGGAGTATATTACTATACTCACCATGTTATATCTTTGGACATGGACACATACCTAAAAATCAGCTGGAAGGGAGAAAATGCAATACTTGTAACACATTACAAGGGAAGAAAAAAGTCCCGGCAGCTGCAAGGGAGGTGATGTGTATGTGGGGGTCAGGTTATTTTACCCACCCGCACTTCTTATCTTATCTCAACTCAAATCGAACTATTTTTTAGCTATATTTTAATCGTTTCATTAAATTAAAAACTTATTAATTTTGTTACATTTTATAGAAGTATTTTATAGTAGTACATTTATAGTAGATTGAGTATAAGAATGCTATAGCATTCTTATACTCAATCCGAATTATATTATGATTTATATAATGCTTACCCAGATAAACTATAACTAATTAATATAAGCTATCGTTATGTTAAAATCAAAATGCTGTCAGCATCTTTATTATCTAGCGGCAGCACAGATAATTATAGCATTTGTTAAATCTTTATGTATAAGCATACGAATTATATATATAATAATTACTCTGTTCACAGGTTTGACAGGGGTAATTGTGGAAAATACTATATGAAAAGAAGTTCAGAGTGCAAGTGAAAGGATTTTTAAATGGATCAAGACGCGTGTATTTAGATCACAACCACTGGTAGGTTGTACTTTGATTGTCCTGTGTATAAGTACTTGTAAGTATTTTTTACTTTCCGAAGTTGGACACCTGCTGTTTCTATTAAAACAGCTGTTTTATCCATGTTGAAAGATTATTTCTTTAAATTTTTTATCAAAGTGCTTTAATTTCAGGGCATATGAACTCAGTAGAATCACTATTTCATTGAAGAATAGGGTTTTAATGGGTTGTCAAGAGTATTTAAATTGAGTGATAAGATGGTAACATTTACAATATAGTGTTTTTATTTTAGTTATTGTTAATTAATGTTACTTTAAATAATTTCAGTTTACACAAACACACAAAATTACCTTTTAATTGCATTGAATAGTTTAAATTAGTTGTTACAGGTATTTAAATTAACTGATAACAAGCTGATTCTCACCGTAATGGTGTTTTAATTTATGGATCAACTTTATTTACACATAACTCAATAAATTCACGTTTTTTTTAAATGTTTGTTTAAATCATCCGTTTAGGTTTTATTATTTCTGGGTTAAATCGGACAAATCCAAGTCTGTAGTCATGAGCCTGTTCTATATTTAAAATCCTGGAATAATCGAGTATTTATCTATGAAATATTGGCCATTTTTTTTAGCACCGATGGTCGTTTTATTAATTTTTATTTCTCATTTATCCAAATTAACGAACAATAAGGAATAAGAAGAATTTTCACTGGCTCCCATGCTAATCCCATGATAAAAAAAAAATCGATCACCCTTTCGTTTTCCCGCCATTGGTATTGCCAACCTTACAACTATCTTTTTGAATCGCGAATACTTTATCACAATACATTGAGAGGATTGAAACACCAGTTTGGGGCTGTCAAGCACTCTGTGTAACCATATTGAAACCTCCTCTAGGAGGATGTTAAGGATAAAATAAACCAATTGTAACCTTTTGGCATATTGTTGGTACATTTATCTGTATTTAAAATGCCCCATTACATAACTTACCCCAATTTTGTATTGTTTATTTCATCAAAATTAAGTCAAAAATGTTCAGGTTACTTTCCCCATGTTTCAAAATTCAACAGATAGGGCCTCCCAATTAGAGCCCAGAGGATAAATAGGCAACGCGTGAGAAGAGTCAATACAAGAGTAATTAGAAACAGAACTCACCAGATGAATGTACAGTATCAAGAGCAGATGAATCTTTGACGGCTTTAGAACCGATTTCAGACATTTTCTTTAAATTTTATACTGATGGAATGTGCAATCTCTCCACAATTGCACAGAGACATTTTACATTTTCTTCATAGAATTAATCATTTAATGCTAGTTCCTTCATGATAAGCGATCCAGGCAACAACTGATTAGCTCAAGTTCTCCACCGATTCCTGGATCCGATTCCAGGCCGAATTAAATCTTCGGCCGAGAACAAGGTGCCATTAATATCTCACCGTAGAGAATATTCATTTTACAACTCGATAGAACAACAGCCGAAAATAGACCCGTTCAGATCATCTACAAATAGAAACTATAGAATAAAAACATCCAGCGATTCGTTCTCCGCGGATCTACCGACGGACGATACTTTAATTTAACTAGACAATCTTAACTAATTAAACGAATTAAGTAACAAACCGATCCATATTTATCACAAAAGCCTAAATAATACTAGAAATAATTACGTTAACCAAGTAGAAATATCGGATCACGGGAAGAAATCCTACCCCTTTGACCCCCACTGCTCCTTCCTCGAGACTGAAACAAAAAATATGGCTGCCACACCTTGACAAGCACCAGCGCAACTGGCACACAGCGCGATTTATCCGTCAAATAAAATATTTTATCCTTTAAATTCAATTAGTCATTAAATTGTAGGAAAAAGGGCAACCCAAGATTTGCTGGCAATCTATTTTCCCATAAATATTCACTCAAAAAGGCCCCAAATAAGGCCGAGTTCACTCAGGTTCTGCCAGTCATTTGGTTTTGAAATTGACCTCAAAATCAATCGTCATTCAAATCTTGTTACTTTTCATTCAATCGTTCGGAGTTAATATTTAATATAAAAAATTTAAATGCTTATAGAAAATTATGAATTGAAATAAGCTATTTATTTTTCTACAAAACATTAAATATAATTTAGAAAATATTTATATATTTTTTTTTTTTTTTGGGTTTCATTCATGACAGCTATACTAAAGTGATGTAGAAATTCATACAGTAGGGGTGGGGGCGCGGGACACAGTGGTCTAAACTCCCCCGGAATAAGCTGTTTTAGATGGACCTGCCTTAAGTTCACCCTTTCTCCACTAGTGGCAGGTCGGTTCACCTTGTACGCCATATATAAAATAATTATTTCTTCAATTCCAAGATTAAAATAATTTGAAAGGGCCTTTAACAATGTTAAAAATTGTATTAATTATTTAAAAGGTATAATTTTCATAAAATGTTATAAAAATATAAACGCTGTGTTAATTTTAAGTAGATCTGATATCGTGATAACCATGATTTGTAAACAAACATCAAAAATGTTTGTAAACAAAACAAAAAAAATTTTGTAAACAAACATCAAACCGGGAAATTATAAATTTAATTTACGTCTTCGTTGTTTCATTATAACACAACTTTCGTAACACACGTTATCCTATTTTCTAAAAAAAATATCTTATAAACAACTAAAAAAGAAAAAAAATAATGAATAAGATAAAAATTGTCTTGTTTACATTTTCTATAAACATAAATAGAAGTCTTGATTTAAAACTGATAACTGATGAAAACTGAAACTGATGAAAAGCGTACAAGGTGAAAACTAGCGCTCGGTGCGGTAGTTGATGCAATAATCCTGTTTTTTAGGGCCACCTAAAACCAGGGAGTTGGATCACTGTGTGCATGGGGGCCCCCCACCCCTACTGTATGAAATTCTACATCACTTTAGCTACTACAGTTACTCCCCCTGAAGGCCCGTCTTACAATCTTAAGTTTAAGTTAGGAAGAATTGAAGAAGTTGGAAGAATTTTTCCAAAATCTCTTTTTTCTTCTTAAATAATTCTTTTTCCCGCTCTTTTGACTTAAGAAAACCATAAGAATGGTTTTTTATAAGTTACTTAAAGAAGAATGTACACGTTATCTGTTTTGGAATGATTACAATATTTTGTAAACGATGTGATGTGATTGTTATTGTGTTGTTTGAATATGTGATTATTTGAAATATGTGATTGTTTTGTTTGTTTGAATATTTTTTTTATATAATACTATTTTTCTTTTATTTTGAATTATATAGTTGAAAGGATGAGGTTCCTACGTCTGTAGACATACTAGAGATAAGGAAATAACGCTCCAACAATTTACCCTCATCCATTTGATTTTATTTATTAATTAAAATAATAAAACACGGTCGATTTTAGAAGTAAATTAAAAAAATATTTGCAAAAGTCTTTAAAAATGGAAGGGAAAGATCATTGAAAAAGCAATGGTTTATTTTAAATTTGTATTAAAATTGTTATGAGCTCTGCTCGTTGTGACCATAAATAAATAAATAAAATGTGTTGACGGTAGAAAGAAAAGTATTTATGGTAGTTTATGTTTATTTAAATTGTATTAAATTGTTATTGAGCTCTGCTCGTTGTTACAATAAGTAAATAAATAAAATGTGTGTAGACGGTAGGAAGAAAAAGTAGTCTAAATACAGCTATATGTGTAATTGTAACTTTAAAACTTGACTTAACAACTCGAGTTGTAGACGTTTACGGACCTCTTAAGTCTAAAGAGCGGGAATTTCAAAATGTTTGTTCTAAGTGAAAAATTCTTCCCTTCTTCGATTCTTCCTGAGGAATTCTTCACTTCTTCGATTCTTCCTAACTTAACTTAAGATTGTAGACGGGCCTTGAGACCAAGCGTCATATAGTTCAAGATGGTCGCTATTGTGTGATTGTTGTGTGTTATTATGGTCATTTTTCAATTAAAATCTCGGTAATTTAGTGCAATATTTATGCTAATCCTAATAAAAACCGATCAATAAAGGTTGTATATTGTTAAGTATTGTTAAAGCTTGGATATTTAAGTTGAATCAGAGTATGAATATTGAAGTGAAATCCCGTGCGATCACATCATCTTTGGTAAGTGACATTCCTTTCTAATTTTATTAATTTTTTTGTGTTTTAATTTATTTAAACGATTTGAATATTTAAAAAAGTAGCTCCTAAAGACCTAGACTACAAAAATTCATGCTATAACCCTCTTTAATTATATTTTATTGGGATGTTACTTCTGCTACTGGTATTACGCCTTACATTCCAATCCCTATAACCTGCGTAACTATAGTTTTGATTTATTTTTTCTGTTATTTTTATTGTTTTAGTTACTTTTTGATGAGGTTTAACATATATTAGTAGTCAAGATAGTGAAATATGTATAATAGAGATGCTTGGTGCCTACTTTTTTGGTGTAAAGAAGGAGGATAGATAGCTGACGCCCCCTCATTAAGTAACACAGTGCTGAAGTAGCCACAATGGAGGAACCTGTCAAGAAAAAGATAAGAACTATGGACTCTAGTCCAGACGACGAGTTAAAAGTTTTGCAGGGTAGCTTACTGGACGGCTGCCTGTGTACGATATCTGAGGGATCACTAAAGAAGTCTTTTCAGAGTATAAGAGTGTTACAAGAGAGCGATTCTCAAGGGTACAGTACCAGCAGAGTCGAGGATTGGTCTAGGGACAGAACCCTACTATATTTGAGTAGTGTACAGTTGCTTTGTGAGATAGCTCTCAAACAGAACTCCAGAGGCCTAGTTTGTTCTAGGATATGTGATGTTTGTGATGCTTTAACTAGGAGAGATAATGGCTTGGTCGATGATTTAGTTAAGCTAGGTGTGCACTCTGATAATTTTGTCAGTTTTTGTAGCGGTAGAGCCTTATCAGCTTTTCTTTTAGTGAGCCGAACTCATGTTGATCCAAGATGGTTAGACAAACTGACCGATGTAGCAGCTGGTGCTGCCCACCCTGCTGGAATGTGTTATTCTATGGATGTTATAAGACGTATAGTAGAGTGGAAAGATTCTGAAGAACACCCTCTAGACGGAGGCCGACCCGATCCTCCACCCACCTGTAGAGTCCTCAGTGTCTCTGATCCTGATGATTCATTTCATATTAAGTGCTTATGTATCAAATCTCTCGAGTCTAAGTGGCCAGCAATATTAAACAGAATTAATAGAGTCTCGGGCACTGCAGCCCACCAATCCACTGTCATATCATTTCTATCTCTCTGGGAATTGATAATATCTGTAAAAGCTAACCTCTCTGTGGTAGATACGAAACCCTTTTACAGCAGATTAGAGGGATTCATGAGTCTTCTCAACAGTAATATGCCTGCTCCTGTATGGAGTCAGGTTTTGTCACTTTACAATGAGGTACTGTGTTATGGAAGTACCCTGGCACTCCAGGACACTCTAGCTGAAGAACCTTGCTCTCTAGCTCATTTAGTTGTGAGACATGTCAAGGATAGACGTCTGCTAGATTCCATACCCTATCGAGCTTCAGGAGGGGGGTTCGGAGGGACGGGTGCTGGGGATAGACCCCTTCTACAGAAAGTTGTCCTACTCGTATTGAAAGCCGTTGCTGTCACAGTCAAAGAAACAAGATGCGAGAGTTCAAGTGATGCCAGCAGTGATGGAGATGATGCCGATGCTGACATGGCTGTTATTGAGAGATCTATTCGAGAGGTAACTTTTTTACACTTTAATAGTAGTCTAAATAATTTTAAGTTGCTTTTTATGCAGAAACAAATATTAATTGGGATGAATTTATACACATTAATTTGGGTTGATTTAATATTAAATGTGGTCATTTGATGTTTTTAAAATTTATCTTCTATGATGAACTTTTTCATAAAAAATATATATTTCAACTAATGTGTTGGTTTTGAATTGGATTTGATTGCAGGTTTTGAGACAAGTGGATGTTGCAGTAAAAAGTTTGGTAGAACTTGAACCCGAGACACCTGTTGCCGAGTGGGTTGTACAGTTGTTTTTAGACCAAGATGACGCCCTCATAGAGTCCATGGTATGTTGTTTAGATGTAACTGTTGGTTTGTTCGGTAGATCTCCAGATTTGCGTCGCATTCTTTCACCTGTTCATACATTCTCTTGTTTCCTATCTTCAGTCTCTCACGATGCTGATGTGTTATTAGATCTTTTAGTTTCCAACGAAACATGTTTTTTACTCTATTTACTCCGTATTCTTAAGTATATACGTAAGAATTGGACCGAGTTTGTCACTACGGTCGGTGCAAGACTAGATGATGTTATGTCTGTGTTGATCAGACTAAGAATAGCCATAGATCGCCTGGTCTCGAGATCACTGTTTCCTTATAATATCAGTCCTATTCTTAAACTTCTTGAGAAATGTGAGCAGATGTATGAAGGTGCCAATGAAGTGTAAATTATCTACTTTTCATTTAAATGACTCTCATTTAAACTGTAACATACTCACTATGTTGTTAATTGTGCCTTAAACCAGTTTTTGTCTATATCTTTAATCAAATGACCCCTACTTTTTCTATTTCTATTCTTTATTTATTATTATGTGGCCATTAATATCCATAAAATTTTGTCTTCTAAGATCTTCAATTTCTCTTAAATTTTCCAATGTATAACTTGCACTATACCTCTAAGCAGCTACAATCTTAATTACTTATATGCCTATATCGTGCCATGTTATAATAAATAAGAGCATAGACAGAAAATCTAAACCATACATTTCTAATTTAATTACCTCTTAATGTTTATTAAATTAATTTTATAAATTTCGTATTATGGATGTTATAGTAGAAACTGGAATAATTTTAATTTTAAGATTATTATTTATTTTATTAGCTGATAAATTGTTTATTTTTAAATTTAGTTTATATTTATGTAATAAGTATACTTTAAATTATTATTTAGATATTATTGCTTTTGCGTACAATTGATTATAAATAAGGGTATTATTATTAAATTTTAATCAAATTAATTAAGAATTAGGATATTATTTAATGTTGTTATTAATTAAAATTTTTCAAAAAGTGCCTAGATAAAAATTAAGATTTATTAATATTTTTATAAAAAGAGTGTTAAATATTGAACAATGAAAAAATTTATGGAATTGAATGTTGGTTGATTCTTATGGTTTTATTATTGTTTTCAAAATTTTACTGTGTTTGAACTTATTGGGAGTTGTATTTTACTTATTCTTTTAATTAATATTTTTATGTGGACAAAAATATCCCACCTACCAAGTCCTACATTTGATAATGAATTGCATAAATAACAAATAATATATGATATAGTTTTATTTTTAAGTAAAACAAAAATAAAGTGATTAAGGATGGTATTGTTGGACATAAATTAGTTATAGTGAGATTTATTTATATGTTCTAACTTATTACTAAGTCTTACTTAGACTTAAGTTCTGTTCAGAATATTTCATCAGTTTGAGTGAGTTATAAGTCTTGCTTAAACTTGTGTTCTGTTAAAAACATTTTTTAAGTTTGAGTAAGACTAATGTGTATGTCTTTAAAATAAGTGTTAGTCCCTCTCTGACTTAAGTTTTGTTCTACTCTACTGCCCCAACATTAATATTTATTTTAAATGTATTTACCCTTTATATCAATTTTTTAAGTATATAACTACCGATTTTTTTAGCTCCTAACTGACATTGAAAAAATACTTACTTCTAAAATCAAAACCCCTTTTTTAAATTCAAATAAGGAAATAAATTATTGTATTAACAAAGTTCAAAAATGATAAAACTATTTTTATTATTAATTATTTAGTTTGCATAAAAATTAATGTATTTTAAACCATAGGAGTTTTCCTATATTTTTTTAAATCAAATTAAGTACTAATTACTTATGATTATTGCTTCTCTATTTAGTTTTAATTTTTATTATTATATATGTATATTATAGTTGAATAATCAGTGTCTCATAGAAAATTGATAAAAAGTGTGTAAAGGAAACCTGTTTAAATGAGAGAAATGTTTGTAATAGTAGTTTTAACATTATATTTTCCAAATCTTTGCTATTTGTATGTACAGTTGTGAGTAATTTTTGTATTACTGAAGCTAATCTGTTGGACCTTAGATGTACACCTAATATAATATTCCTTAACTGATGTTAAGGAATATATATGTGTGTGTGTGTTCAAGATTTCTAGTGTATTATATGTTGTATTAATGACATCTTTGGTATAATTGGGTGTTATCAAATTATGTAAAATTTTTAGAATTTTAGCCCAATAGATTCTAAAACTTTAATCATCGGTTAATGGGTATTGGTATGTTTCTTCCTCACTCTCAATTTTTTCTTAGAAGCTTGTCATATAATGTTAGAATTAGGATTACCTTATCCCTGCTTACTACGCTTATTGTCTTAAAATAATAATGTTTATCATGTTTCTATGATTGCTATGTTATCACTATACTATATTACTATAATCTTTGGATGTTATCTCATTTCTTTGCCTTTCTTTTTTCTAAGAGACACTTTAAAAATTTCTCGACTATAATAATATTAGGATTTTATTTTCATATTAGTGTTAATGAGTACTCATTAGGTGATTATGGAAAACAGTTTGGATTTATTGCTTTTTAATTAGTTCTGTGTTTATTTGATCGTTCTTAATTTGTTCTGATTAATTGAATGTAAAATCAACAATTGATTTTTGATTTTTTTTATGCCTTTATCTCTTAGACATTGAGATTATATATACTGTATGTCCATGGATTTAGTTTTGCATACACGTAAATAAAAACAAATAATTTTTTGACAAAAAGTTATTCTTTATAAAAGCTTTTGCTTCTTTTAAAATGAAAATTTATTGCAATAAAAGTTTTGTTCCATAAACTTTGTATCCGAAAACTTCATTTATTAAAAAGTTAACGAAGAAAGAACTAGTTTTTATTTTGATAATTTGATAAAATGTTATTTTATATCAAACTTTCCCCTTTTAAAGAGGAATTAAAATTTGTAATAAAATGCTTAAATTTGTAATCTTCAGAGTTTAAATTATTAAAAAAGGTAGTTTTGACTGTAGCAGGGATTAATAGGAATTAAAGGATTAGTTAAAACAAATGAAATATTACCAAGTTTTAATATTGTTATTGGTACTTTTTATTCATATAAATTATGAAGATTTAATTTGTATGACGGATTTTGGTTTTGTTACATTTAGCTGTGTTATTGCAACATGTGCTTTGTCATCTGTGCTTTGTGAGCTGTCTTTTTGCAATATAAATAAATATTTCTGTTCAAAAAGAATAAATAAAACAGTTTAAATTGATATTTGTACTTTGAAAATTGTTTTTGTTGTCAGTATTTACACTAACAAAGTTATATTTGTTTAGTGGACGTTTTACAATTTTTGTGTTCTGAGGGTCCTAAGAAACATGGGCATATGAGAAAACAGTGTATTTAATTTTAACTGTTCATCATTTTTAGCAAAAAGTTGAAAAGTACCCTGTATCTGATTTTTCGATATTTGTTTGCTTCCCTTCATATGATTCAATATTAAGTTATTTTATAGCAAAATCAAACTGTTTTCCAAATTTTAAGTTATTGTATTTAATTTAGTTTTATTATGAAATCCGAGCTTTAAAGAATATTAAATAGGTATTAATTTTTGTAAACCATAATTATTATTTTTTAATTTATTGTGTTTAAGTTTTAAGGAAATAATTAATTAAATTCCTCGCCTGACAAAATACTTAGCTACTTTTATTATTATCAGATTTTTTTTTATAATTTATTAAATTAAATAGGGATTGACTGAGTCAAAGTATTCAATAATATTTTGATTGGACCTGATACTTATTGTTTTAATTGTAAAGTTAACTGGGTTGTTGAAGTATTGATTACATGTACTGACCCCACATATATTGGTGGTTCTTGATCTTTTGGCTACTGAGTTCCCCCTACAAAGTCATGGTGCCCAAAGGCTAGGGTAAAAGGGAACCCATTCTCCGTTTTATTCTAAGAAACGAAAAAACTATCGATACTTGTCACACATTTTTTATTTTAAGAAATTGTCAACTTTTGAAATTTATCAATCACAAAATTAAGTTTTTTTTTGTTATTTTAAAGAATACAAACTTAAATTAATTTTAAATTAATTCAAGTCACAGTTTTTTTAGATAGAAAAAAGAGACTTTTTTGTTGAATAGCTTAAACTAATTTATCAAATCAGGGAATAGGCGTTCTTAAGGCAACTCAAAAACCTGATTAAATGTGCAGGTTCCTTGCTTTGGTCTTAATCTGTACCAATTAAAAGAAACCTTTTTCACATAGAAATGTTAATCCGAAAGTCAATTCATTTCATGGTTGATAATTGTGAATATTCGTGTAGAATATGCATCCAAAATTGTTCCAAATTTTTATTTTTGTTAAGTGACTTAAATGTGGAATCTTGGATCAACTCAAATAAAGTATCTTCGTCAATTGATGATAAAATAGTAGTTTCCAAATTATTGAGTGGATTTATAAGTTATTTTTTACAAAAATTATTGGGGGCCCCCCAAGGGGGTCTTGGGGTCTCAAGTTATTTAGCGCAGTAGTTTTTAAAGAGGGGGTTTCTTTAAAAACTACTGCGCTAAATAACTTGTAATCTGCAAAATCTGACCGACGTTTTGTTCCTATCTCATCAGCACCTAAGATGATGGTGATAAGGAAGCTTCAATTTAGAACTACTGACAAAGATTATTATACAACTGGATTATTACTTTAAATTACACTTGGGTTTCCACTATCATTTGTGGTGGTTTCCGGAGGGGTTATTCTGATGAACTGAAAGGCTTAGAGTAATCGATCTGTAGATGAAAGCTCACTATGTCAAATAATAATCACTATGAAAAAATTGTATTTATTCTTTGACTCTCCACTTATTTTGTTTGTTTGTACTTTATTTGTTTTGAAATGTCTCTTGTCGATTATTTTTCATTTCATAGGCTTACTAACTCATTTCAATCATTTGATGTTGCCAACAAAAAGAATCTTTGACTCAATCTTCATTAGTTAATTAATTCTCATTCGTGCAATGATATCTTTTTTTATTATTATTTGATAATAGTCGTAAGTTCTCCTTAATTTTATGAATTCTGAATATTTTTTAGCCTATTCATTTTAAATTAATAAAAAAGTACAACAATTCTTATGTAACCAGTTACCCTTTTTCTTTTAATCTTGCCCATTTATTTATTCAAACTAAAAAGTATATCTTGTAAAGCATCACATATATAACGACTTGATTTGAAGACTTAAAAGCATCATATTTATAGAAACTTGATTTGAAGACTTTGCATTTTCTTTTAAAACAAAAAATGTATCAATTTCGATGTTAAAATGTGAAAATTTACTAAAACAGCTTAGTCTCAGGAAAAAATAACAGTGACTTGTTTTTTTTTATTGGGAAGCATTGCAATTTTTTCAAATTTAATTTCTTTTCTCTATTTAAAGTTACTAACACAACCCCCCCCCCCACTTCTTCTTGTTATCATTGCTCCCTCATCAGAAGAAAAATAAACAATTAAAGTGTTAAGGTAAATTTAGTATTTACGGCCCGTATTCAAAGACGTTTCCTAACATTTTCCTAACATTCTCCTAACTTTTTCCTAACATTCTCCTAACATTTTCCTAACGTTCTCCTATCGTGTTTTAAAAGTCTTTTAGAGGCTTCGCATGATTTTATTTAGTAAGAACCTAAGGTAGTTAAGTCAAAAAGTGATACCATTGTAATATATCGCAAAATATCAATGTTATAAACTTATTACCTGGATTTACGACACACTTTGTCATAAACAACAATGCCGTCTTGCTTTGGCGAATGTTAAATATATTAGAAACTTTATTTACATATGTTTTCAGTAAACAGTAGAGTTAATACAATTACAATGTTCAATTATTGTAACAGCTTTCATAAATAAAGCAGTATCAAGTGTTTTAAGTTTGAACGTGCACCAGGTTGTACGAATCCAAAGGTGTTTAAATGAAGACCTGTTAATCAGTGACTTCTATTATGTAAATTTATGTAGATAGTTATTAATACGACAAAGTGTGTCGTAAATCCAGGTAATAAGTTAATAACATTGATATTTTGCGATATATTACGTTATTTACAATAGTATCACTTTTTGACTTAACTACCTTAGGTTCTTACTAAAAAAAAATCATGCAAGCCTCTAAATGACTTAAAACACGGGAATGATCATAAAATTTCGTGGCTTAAAAACATTTCCCTTACCTAAACCTAAGGTGAGTGTTAGCAGAATGTTAGGAGTTAGGAAAATGTTAGGAAAAAGTTAGGTGTTAGGAGAATGTAGGAAAATGTTAGGAAAACGTCTTTGAATACGGGCCTATATGTCATGGAATATATGAGAGCAAAAGAATTATTCCTAACTGTACTTCTTAAATGATTAAATTTACTACATACTCATAAAGTATTCAACAGGTGATACTATATTATTTTAGTTAATCAAGTACGATGTCATAATGGAGCCGGCCAAAACATTGTTTAAAGTCAAGGTAAATTCTTGTTATAGGGAAGTTAGAAACAAAAAATATCCCCTCTTCGTTTCCATCATATGAATGACCTGTCCTTTGTATGATGAAACTTGGCTTAAATAATATTTGAAAAGTTTCTTGGTGATAACTGTATTTAAGTGAAATAATAATTTCCATCCATTATGATACCATCCCCTCTTAAAGTACATACAGTTAATTAGGGGAGTGGACCAGATTTCATCTTCTAGTTCTAGCATATCTGACTGGATTTCCTCCGCATGGTTCATACTGTGTATTTAACTTGTGTACTTGATATGATCTGCGTGTGTACATTGTCCTTTTTCTGATTATTGAAATAATCTTTATCTTCATAATATAAATATTATATATTACATAATAGTAAATCACTTCATAATACGATTTAATAATTGTAAAAAAATTATAATACAACTTTATGATTGACAACAAAATTAATACAACTTTATGATTGACAAAAAAATTATAATACAACCTTTATGATTGACAACAAATTATAATACAACTTTATGATTGACAACAAAATTATAATACTACATTATGATTGACTAAAAATCATGATATGACTTTATGATTGACAAAAATAATATTTTAAGTCTCATCTCTCTTCAATGTTATCCGTCTAACTTGTTTTGTATAATTCTTCTTCTGTTTGTTTCTTGTCTTCCAATTTTCTTTTACATTTTTTGTTAGGTGCTATTTGTATGAAATGTAAAATTATTTTTTAAAAATTTTCTACTCATTCCATTGTTGTAATCTCTGTTTTTTTAAAAAAAAATATTTTTCTATATCTTTTTTTATATGAAACTTCAACTCATTTTTATATTTTTTATTATTTGTAAATAAAAACAAATTTTTATAATACTTATTAGTTTATTTTGTTTGTTACAACCCTTTATTCTGAGACGATTCTTTTCAGTCAACTTGAAGATATTACTAGATAGAGCCTAAAAGTTGAATATTAAAGCATGGAAAAAGTAACATAAACATCTTTAATTATTAATATCAAATTAACATTATGAACTTATTGTTGGTTCTTATAGTATTCTTACGGTAAGCTTATAATACAAAACTAAACCAATGTCCAAAAATAAGACATGAAATGTTTTATTATAACTCTACGCACCATTAGGGAGCAGGTTACACAGAGCTCTGAGGGGGTCTAGTTGACAATTAACATTGACACATATGTCGATCTTATGTAGAATCAGTACAAGGAGAGTCACACGACCTTTTCTTGTCAATTGTACATTTCATCGGCACTTGCCATGGTTATACGATGCCTCGAGACAAGATAGTCTCGACACTCCATAGCATTAGCAGACAATCGCAAGTCTTAACATCACGATGTCTCGACACTTATCCGTGGTCCCAATATTTGTCTCTACACTCGAACTGAATCCTGCCAGGGTAAAAATATTAAAAATAATTATTTCCAGACCCTATAGGGTGGGTCCCTCCGTTTGTGGATGTTACGTAGTGTCATGACTATCACATGTCCAGGCATTGTTAAACCATAACATGTGTTAATGTAACAGAGTTTGTTTAAAAGTGTCACGTAACACCCGTGTCCTGATTTTACTTAAACACATATAATAATGTCGGTACCCCATAGGGACTGGAAATAAAAAAATAAATAAAATAAAATGCCCGTTTTAGGGCCTTTCAGCCCATCAGGGTATTCACCCTGCGGGAACCACCTCAGGTGGGTTGCATCTACTACACTCTAAGAATTAATTAAAGTTGGCGAAATCTTTTAGGGACTGTAAATATTTATTTTTAATATTTTTACCCGGGCAGGATTCTACGCTGTATCGACACGGAAAGTGTCGAGACTAAGTGGGGTGCTGCTGAGGACCCTACCAAGATGTTGGAGTCATTCCATTATATTGAGATAGGCTGTTCGATAATACAGATACATTTTTATTAAGAAGGCAGTGGCTAGTTTATGTTAGTGTGGTGTGGAAAACTCCTCTTCACCAGTAAGACTATTCTTTCATTTGGAAATTTGATAATGGTCGGTTAGCATAATTGGGTTGAAAAATCAATAGAGACTGATTTCAGCTTAATTGGACTATCCTAAGTGCAAATGGAATATATATCAATATGTATATTCATGTACTCAAACATTTATATATATATATATATATATATATATTATATATATAATATATATATATATATATATTATATATATTATGAGAAATACCTCTATGTTGTTGACATGTGCTTAAATCAAAGGAGGTAGTAGGGGAGGATATCTCTACATTCATCATGGTTAGCCTGCTATCCTGGTCAGACAATAATATGTGGCCCCAAAGGGAAACCTCCCGGGCTCATATGGCAAATTTGTTAAATTCATGCCAAAATGCCTTGTAATAAAATATAATAACAACACAACAAATAAATCAAATAACTAACGTTATTATCAATGTTAATTGTGAATTAATAACTAACATCAGTAGCAATGTACACTTTAGAGTGCTTGAGGGACTGTTGTAACCTCTGTGTTGTTTTGTTTGAAAGTTTTAAATACAGGGATTTTGTTGGGTGACAGGCTACTGGTCATAAAAGGGACCGTTATGAATTCAGAGTAAATAGTAGTAAATGTAGGTCCATTTCGCCAGCCCCCCCCCCCCCCCCATCACTGAATTTTCTAACCAAATAGGCCCCATTCGATTGTACTTTGATTGTACCCTCAATAATTTTGTTTGTACCCTTTTAATTTTCCAGAAAATACGGAAAATCTTTGTGGGGGCTGGAGAAATGCCATGAACGAATTTTAAAACCGGAGCACTTGCAAACGTTTGTACTCTCATTATTTTCGTTTGTACTTTCCCCCTTAGAATGAGGGGAAAGTTTATTCTTGTAAAAATTAAAAGCTCGAATTTCGACTCCTAACAACTTGCAATCGTTTGTACCCGAGAGTAAAACAATTCTTTTTGTTTGTACTTTCTCCATTAGAATGAGGAGGAAAGTTTACTCTTGTAAAAATTAAAAGTTCGAATTTCGACTCTAAACGACTTAAATTGAGCTGTACGACTGGATTCAAAAAGATACAGTTTATTTGCTGTTTTGACGCAGTCTTTCAATCCACAGCTGGACAAGGGTAACCTAGAGATAACCACAGTACGGTTTGGTGTAACCTACTGATAAGAACCATTTTCTAAACAAAAGATTTTCCCCATGTATTAGCATAGGACAAATTTTTTAGGAGGTGTTTTTTAATATAATTTATTGTATTTAACTCTTGAAATGTTATGAAATCGAAAGTTGGACATCTATATTTACGTTAGGAAAGAAAACAAGTGTGGTTTGTTCGATTTTTCCGAATAAAATACGGTAGTGAAATGTGACCTTTTTTTGTGCATTTTGGACTCTCCGTTTTTTGACTTTTTTTAATATAATTCATATTATTTAACTCTTGGAATGTTCTGAAATCGAAAGTTGGACATCTATATTATCGAAAAGAAACAAAATGAGTGAGGTTTAGTAGATTTTTCTGAAATAAATACGGTAGTAAAATCTAATGTTTTTGTTTACATTTTGCACTCGTTTGTTTCTGGTGTTTTTGTACTATTTTTGACTTCTTATTAAGATAATATCGTATATTATTGGTTTCAACGACAAAGGTAATTCGTTTATATTGAAAGAAGTATGTATATCAGCATTTGTGGTATGGAATATTAGTAACTTTGTTGATAAGTTGCTCGAGTCACTTCTGTACATTGATGCCGTGCATAATTTAAGTGAAATGTCAACATCTTCTATTCATTTGTATAATCTAGAAGACGTGCATGCTAGATTTTTGATAATTAATAAAGGATGCATGGAGACATTGGCACAAGTTGAATCAACTTCATGCATAAATAATTACTGTTGTAAGATGTCAATGTCATTTACTCAATTTATGTTAAAAAACCAAATAATCTGTCAATATATAACTGTGCAAGAGACACCTAGGAAATATAACAAGCAAAATGCAATACTACACCTGGGATTTGTTCCATCATTCGACATTTTGTCTTCATTGATGGCTCTACATAACGTCATGCCTCAAGTTTCGTCACGTTTAACTTATCAGGGTGCCGACGGTGCCTGAACTCACTGTAACCTTTGATTAAAATTCCAAAGAATATAATGTGAAGTATTTACTAGAGATGAGCGGTGCTCTCTTACCACCATCATGCTTGGTAAGCAAAACATGTATCATTTGATACTACCGAGTTTTGAAAACATAAATACTCCCACAATATAACTGATCGAGAACACCTAGGAAATTTAACTTGCAAATGCAATGCTACAAATTATCTATGTTCATAAAATGATATTGTAATGTCAAACTTTAATCAGAATCAAAACTTTAATCAGAACCGAATCGACTTTAATCAGATCAAGCGATTTGAATCAACTATCCACTCGATTATTTGTTGAGTCGACTGTCGACTCATATAAAATCGGTTTAAAAGTCAAATTTGGCACATCACTATTGTATTTCTCATTAAAAGATCTGTTTATCTACAATTTCTACCCCCCCCCCCTCAGGCTTTGCCTTGTGGGTTACTTGTATACTTTTGTGTTAACTTTTTGTATTCCTTTTTCTTTTTGTATGTATACTTGTAAATAAAGGAATTGTTCAAAAACACAGACTCATGACTACTCAATTTTTTTCTACAATTTAAACAGACTCATGATTGATATCTGCCCTATTTTTCGCTTATCATGCATACATAAAAATTGGAGGAATCGTCTCAATTTTCCTCTGAGACTTTTTTTATGTATTGCACATTTCTTACAATATAAAATTATCAAATTGAATTTTAGATGCTACTAGAATTCATAATGTTTCTGCCAGAAAAAAGATTTAGACTGAAAAAGGATCAGTCATACCTACTGTAATCAAATGCAGATAGCTTCTGTGGATACAGTAATTGTCATTTTGTAGTTTGTGATATTATAACCCTCTCAATAATTGAAGTCTTTATAAATAAAACCTGGCAAAGAGGAAGGTGCCATGAACTATAATGTGAATTACATTAGAAGTCATATCTCAAGTTCATTAAATTGCTATACCGCAAATAGAAACACGGTATTCTATTACCCTAAAATAATAATAATAATACCCGTTTAGAGCCTTGTAGCTCATCAGTGATAACCCTGCGGGAACCACTACGGGTGGTAGTAGCAACCGTTACGCTCAATTGTATTCAAAAATTGGCGATAATATATTAAACAATAATCTTCTATCAACTGAGAGCGTAACCTGGGATGGTGTCAAAGGTCAGTGTAAAGACTATCGCCTTAACAACCTCGGCCACGGAGGCAGTATTCTATTACACTA